>CM062084.1:18192171-18792171 GCA_031163375.1 Conogethes punctiferalis | reverse complement strand
CCTATATTTATTAAACTGAATGCCTTGTAAATATAGGTTGATAGGCAACTAAAAGCAGCTTTTTTATTAATTATAAGTCAGGGCTTCACCACTATACGTCTGATTAAGCCTTGAAGCTTGAAGATTAGATATTGAAGCCTACGATGCAGCTCGATTACCCAGAAAATTGGAAAAGGCGGGTTGGTGACTGCAATAGGTTTAATTTCCACCAAGGTAAAAGCTGCTTTGGATCTCAATTTAATAAATAAATACACCAGAAGGAAAACACCCAGACCAATACAAACAGACATGTTCATGAACACAAATGTTTGTACTGTGCGGGAATCGAACCCACGACCCTTGGCTCAGAGGGCAGAGGTCACTACCAAATGAGCCACCGAGCCTGTCAAATTTACGTTAAAAAAACAGCAGATGTGTCAGGGGCATTATCAGTAGAGTAAATAGTTAAATTCGTGAATACATGAATACTCCAAAGAGAAACTGATGTAAACTCTGGTCACGAATAATATAAAGCGAGGTCGATTAAATAGAAGACAACATAAAAAGTAGGGCGAAACAGAACCCAACTCGCGATAGCAGGGTTCCGTACCTTTGATGTTGGTGGCACAGTGTCATCATCATCAGCCTATTACAGTCCACTGCTGGACATAGGCCTCTCCAGTTGTTCGCCACTTAGAGCAAACATCTGCGTCCGTACTACTACGAGTATATCGATGTGAAACCTTCACGAAGTCTATGCATCCACAAGCATTACTTTAGCCAATTATTGAACCACGAAGCAACAATAACTGCATTGATATGTTTCGGTCCAAAGCTCGTAGTCAGGGTAATGACAGATACGTAACGCTATGGTGTCATCATCATCTCTTCCTTGTTACATAACATATAGTGCGTTTGTAACTTGGGAATTTCAAATTCAAAGGTGGTCGTTTAGGAGAGACTAGCTGTGCCGGCGGCGTCGCACGCGTGGATATCGGGTTTCAAAAATGACTGGCTTCCATAAAATGGTACCTAAATTTTAAATTAGACCTCTAGCAATACATTGGTGAAAACCGCATTACACAGTAGTTTTTGCGTGATGCGCGATCAAACATGCAAATAAAAATTTCTCCTGTTTTCCTAACGCTTCCCATCACTGCTCTGCTCCTATTGATTGTAGCGTGATGAAAAGAATACTTTAACCTACCCAGGAGAACGAAGAATAATCGTACCGAGCCAGTCAAATTATGTATTTATTTATTAGAACCACCAACAAGATTATAACCAGCATGTGATATTTTTATTCGAAACATATAAAAAATTTAATGAATTAAGAGAAATGAATAAATGTTTTCAAGCGTCAAATCATTTATTATTATAATGTACTCCACCACGATATTCTTACTTCCGCTTCGCCATTTCTACGCAGGTATGGTTTTAATTTTATTGTACAGATAGACGCGGTACCCCAAAACATTTAAATACAAATTCGATATGTACCGAAATCTATTGTGTCTATGCCATTAGATTTGATGTCGTAACTAAGGGCCAAACTGCACAGTAAAAAATTCGCCGGTATTGAATGATTTGTGACGCCCGAACTTATTCAAAACGATTTACAGTTTTACCGATCTGATAACTGAGATTGGGCCAATATTGTGAAATGCATGCGGCTATTTGCTGCTTAATGCAAATTAAGGCTAAAATGCAACTGTGCTAAAAAACAGTCCGAGAAAAATTTACATCAATTCGGTCGCTTTTTAAAACAACGATCTACTTTAGATTTAATGTAGTAGAAGCGTGTAAAGGGAGCATGTATCTAAAGTACAATGTGCCAGACAAATGTATGGAGTGTATGCAGCACCACGACATATGCTGAGCATACATACTTTAAATGTTTGCGTCTATCATTGTAATGTGTTATGTCGCGGCTACACATAGGATTCAAAATTTGCGTCCAATCACTGTCTAATTACCAATACTAACGCGATCAATGTCTTTATTATGTCAAACACAGATTAGGGTAAGATTACCTTATAATGTGCACATTGGTGCATTGGGCGCAGGGAAAAATATCTCAAATGTATGGCATGTGTGTGGCGGGTTTAGAATATTTAAGCTTGAATGTGTCACATAGGGATGTAAGGGAGCGACCTGTCACCTTTTCGCTTCAAGCCATACTCGCGCGCGTGGTGCATCCTGCCGAACAACAAACGAGGCTCTGGCAAACCGACTGGTGGCGGTAAAACCATCACGATAGAAGGCGTAGCTAAATACCACAGGCCGATGACGGGCAGCAGCGTCACCGGAGCAAGAAGCTACGCCCTGCGATCGCCAACTCGCCTGCCCAGCGTGGCGATTATGGGTATATCCTCCAGAAGTTTACCCTAGGTGGCGAACAACTGGAGAGGCCTATGTCCAGCAGTGGAGTGCAACAGGCTGATGATGAGGATGAATGTGTCACTGAATGTACCCATATACTACTACTAATAATTTTCTTTCAAAGTCAAACATTTTAGAAAAGCCCGTTTTCTAAATAGGAATGGATCTCGGAACCTATTTCACCTGGAATCTAACTCAAACCTTCAGATCGCCACGCTTTAGACAATACCACTTATGGCTATTCAAAAATTATCTTATATCTCCCTTGAACAGGATAGTAAAAAAATCTGTGTGCTTAATTGCACCAACGAGGTCGCAGCCCATTTCAATACCGGCTGAGAGCTACAGAGCTGAATTAATCATGCGCTTGACCTATGTTTTTCCTAAGCGCTGAAAGCGAATTTACAATGTTGCAACGATTTCCAGAAAAATACGTTTTGTAACTTAACTGATTAGCAACTGTTTTTGTGGATTAAAGTGCATTGTTAAAAAATAATATTGATTTTGACGACACGACCGCAAAAACGAGACTGTAAAGAACAAAAGTTATAATTACTTGATTATGATTTATACAATCATGTCCGTCTGGCAGAGTATGGACAATATGCCAAAATTAGTCAAAATTCTACTGTAACTTTGTTATCTGACATTTTCAATATTTTGAATTTTTGTAATAATATGAAACATATACGAATGTGTAGTTAATTATTAATTTAATATTTTGGACATAACTACTCGTAATTATAAATATTGTGGACATGCTAGTCTTTTAATAAACAATATTACACGTTTTCTTCGGCAGAAGGATGGAAGAAGTAATCTCAATTAATGTGGTTTTGACATTGTTTATATGTAGGTATATGAGATTCCTTATTTTATTGTATTATTTAATAAATAATAATGTACATTTAATCAAGTTAATCCAGGGAGGGAGCGCAGGAAAATGGTATAACCATTTGCGTACACACTTGTGAATGACCTGGGTCTGTACCACCAAAATCAAAAACGATCGTTCGATGAACGGATCGCGTATATTCGAACACGGGAGAGATGTATTTTGCAAAAATACGCTACCTGTTCATCGAACGATAGTTTTCGATTTTGATGGTAGGGACCCTGTTTCCAAGATTCGGTTAGGAGAGCATAACATTTTTTAACGCTCAGACCTACCTGGAGCCTATCACGTACAATAACACTCGTTCACTATCATACCAGTATATGCACTAGTACCCATCGGATAGGCGTTGCTGTGGGTGTGTCCAATCGAGACGGAAGGCAACGATCTCTTGCGCAAGAGCGCTACGGTCAGGGCCGGAGGGATTGGAAACGTCGTGCTTCCATTTAAATATCATCGATGTATTGGACTGTAGTATACACAACAGGTAATGTACTATACCTACCTAGGTAAGACTACCTAGTCTTGAGCTCTTTTTGTTCTAGAGAACAAACAGAGCGAGTTTAGAAAGAACTTATTACGAAGGACTAGCTTCGACTACAAGGCGACTTTGTCATTTCAAAGACAACACCTAGACTCAAAATAAGATTTTCCGTTTTAATTTTGAAAGGTTCCTTCTTTTAACAAACCTTACCGTTAACTTTAGGATCGTCTAAGCTTTAGGCGAAAACGCCTTACAGCACGCCTTTAAACGCCCCAAAGGTAATCGCATAATAGGTCCCAATATTTACAAATATCTACTGTACAACTTTGCTTTGTCCACATCCATCAATCTCTTCATAAATGCTCTTCTTTAGATTTAGGACACTCCCTATTCGGTCATGGAATGTCCTTCTAGGTCTTCCCCTTCCAACAGATCCATTCAGTTGTGTGCCAGGATCGTAGCAAATGGAAGGACGTGGTTTCAGTCTACCCCTCTGGCAGAAAGGCGTGACGTTATGTATGTCTCTACTGTAATTACAAGTAGTTCAAATCAATAACATCTGTAGTAACCACACCTACTCCTGCATCATTAGCAAGGCGGATGCATCGCTCACATCACATCACATCAAATCACGTAAGACGTAACATCCCAATGTGTTGGACAAAGAACGCCATTCAAGGTCAGCGCATGCACGCGGTCGCTTTGACATTAAGTTGTATGGCGGGTCTTATTAATGAAACGATAGAGTTTATCAATCGACTAGATTTTTAAAGGGAAATATCAGGTTTTATGTGTGAAACGATAGAGTTTAGCTACCGAATAGGTTTTTTAAAGAGAAAAGTCATAATGTCCCCACCAAGTGGCGAGTTTAGCCTAATCTACGACGATAAAACCTTGGTCAACCAGTGGCCGCGTGTTCAATCCCCCCACAGAATAAACATTGACATGAACATGTCTATTTGTATTGGTAAACAAGAAGAAGGCATGAACATGTTTATTTGTATTGGTCGGGGTATTTGCTATGTGTAATATGTATTTATTTACAACTAGCTGTGCCGGCGGCGTCGCACGCGTGGATATCGGGTTTCAAAAATGACGGACTTCCATAAATTTGTACCAACATTTTAAGTTAGACTTTTTTAGCAGTATATTGGTGAAAACCGCATTTAATTCCATGCAGTAGTTTTTACGTGATACGCGATCAAACATACAGATAAAAATTTCTCCCGTTTTCCCAACACTGCTCTGCTCCTATTGATTCTAGCGTGATGAAAAGTATACTATAACTATAACCTGTCTAGGGGTATGAAAAATAATTGTACCAAGTTTCGTCAAAATCCGTCCAGTAGTTTTTTTTCTATAACGAACATACAGACAGACAGACAAAAATTTTACTGATTGCATTTTTGGCATCAGTATCGATCACTAATCACCTGACAGTTATTTTGAAAATATATTTCATGTACAGAATTGACTTCTCTACAGATTTATTATAAGTATAAATATAGATAGAAGATACAGAAAAGAAAAGTATCTAAGTGAGTTTATCAGTTGTCTAAGATTATTTGGGATCAGACAGTGCTGTGTGGCCTAGCGTGGACTGCGATAGTCTGACGATGATTTGAGTTATTTACTTCATTGTTGTATTCCTTTATTTACACGAGTCGTTCTCTATCGATGACAGAATAAGTGTCTCGATCATTGATCCGTAGATTTAAGCGGCGGCCGAGTGGCGCTCTGTTCACTCCCGCGTCGCTCGCCCAACATGCCCACTTTGAGACAGGTCAGTGAATTCATTACCTATATTTAAATATAGGGTGGTTTTAAAACCACCTAAAAGGCCCCCAAAAAGCCAAAAGAAGGTTAAGTTATTCATCATCATCCTATCCAGCCTACTGCTATAAGATGATGATGATGATGAATAACTTCACACCTGGAGGCTTTACCCATAATCGCCACGCTGGGCAGGCGGCTTGGCGATCGCAGGGCGTAGCTCCTTGCTCCAGTGACGCTGCTGTCCGTCATCGGCCTGTGGTATTTAGCTCCGAATTCAATTGTAAGTAGTCCTAGTTAATTTATTCATGTTATGGTAACGAGTTCGATGCCCGGTCGGGTCAATTTATGAAATGTAAAACTGAACTGGCTCTGTTTAGAGTGATCTGAGAGATGCCCAGATAGTCTTCATGTAGTACGTACCTACTCATAGTGATTACCTTAGACATGTGAATTTATACTTAAGTGTCGTATTACAATATATGGTTGTCTGGAAGAGATCGATCATAGCGATAAGACCGCCTAAATTGTACAACAATTGTAGGTATAGTTGTCTAGCTCTTTAGTGTGCAATAAATGCATAACGTCATCAGCCTATTTTGGAGCCCACTGCTGGACATAGGCCCTTCCACTTGTTCTTCCACTTTGGTCCAACATCTAGAGGATTAACCCATCATTTATTAAATTAAAATTAAAATCAATGTTTAAAGCTTTGATCAGATTGTAATAAATTTGGGAGCGCGTTATGGGGAACCCAAATCAAGGAGATTTATTTGCTTCAACTCTTCCATAGCTCAAAAGAGTCTAACACTTTCACTAGGCAGTCAAATACCATATTTAAAAGAAAGAACAAATAAATCTCAAGAAAATTTCGACCTCGACCTTTTTTAATTACGCCATCCAGACTTTTTAAAACTGTCGAGTTTGTTGCAACATTGAATGCGAGTCTTGAATTTGTTTGCAAATAATTTAAACTTTATTTACATCAGCAAGCTAGAAATTGAGTTTATTTTACGAGATGCTGTCTGAAATAACATATCTAATATCTGTAGTTCTTAGACCACTCGAGTAATTGAGGACTATTTTTGTATTATTATATCAACACGTCGAGCAAAGATGAATTGTAAGGGCTAACACGCGTTTTTAATAGCCAAAATTGATAAACAGATAATATGCGAAATAATATCAAATTTTTCACTCAAAGTACAGAAAAGTGCGACCATTTTAACGATTTTCGTTTAGGAGAGAGTACTATTTAGTATGTTTGACAGTAATACCACACCGTATACTTAAGAACCATAATGAAGCCCTCTGTCAGTTCACGACCAAGCTAATAACGGTAATTGGCAATGATTGGACACGTGTACGCAATTACGGATACGTAACATTGTACATTTTGCATTCAAAAGTAATACCTTGAGACTTGAGACCCAGTCTTGACAAATATCATGTTACTCAGGGCTGTCTAAGTTGAGAAATTAGTTATTATAAAAATATACCTAACTGAAGTTACGTTAGAGGTGGATAAAACTATAACATGCAAAATCGTAGGACTAATGAGAAAAGAGAGAGTAGAGTTTTAAGAGAGGTAGGGCATAGCGAATCTTCGGTCAATTGAGCCGCCCGTCCGGGGAAGGACCTCCACCCTATAGAATACCGCAGTCTAAAAGAGAGGTAGGGCATAGCGAATCTTCGCTCGAATTGAGCCGCCCGTCCGGGGAAGGACCTCCACCCTATAGAATACCGCAGTCAAATGTCCTCTGGGTCGTGTTTCTGTCGGTGAATAAGGTTTCCGGAGCTCGTGGGGGGTTAGGGTTGGGCCGGCATGGCGGTGGCAACTGACAGGTAACTGACCAGTTACTTGCCCGTTGTCACAGCGACTTGGGCTTCTCTTTCGCTTTCCATTAGGCGTAGGGAAGCCATTATGTCGAGCCACTATAAAAAAAAATGTTTCGGCTTAGTTTAAAGCTAGATGGCGATGTGTGGCCTCGTACTAGACCACTAATAAACTTACTTAGATACTTTTTTTTTGTAAATATCTACTTGGTGGTGGCGACCCTACGGGGCTACACACGGTGTTGCATGTGTACTGATCTATTTCCGAGTCACAACTGGCATTTATCGACCTTGGGAACCTTTTACAGCATTCGGCTTGGTCATTGTCTTTGGTTCAATATGGAGGTCCATTATATTATTATTTCAAGGGTAGATTTTGGGTAACAAATCAAAAGAGAGAGTGAGAACGTTTTATTTTATACACCTATGTAAATGATAAATGCGCGGTCATTCACATCAACCACTGTCTCAAAACCCTTTTCCTTTACCATCAGTCATGGATGGAGTCTCAGAACACCCAGACCCTAGATAATTTAGAAAAAATAATTTAATTCTTTAATTTGTGATTTGTGTGCGCCAAATAAACTAATTATAGTAGAAGCCTCAGGCGACAAGAGGGCTAGTATTTTCCTCGGCAAGCGTATCAGTCTTGGCAATGAAAGAGGAAAAACGACCAGCCTTCTTGGGACAATGCCTTTGGGCAGTGATCTCGGACATATTTTTTATTTATACGTTTTTAATTCTTTCATTAGTTCTTTAATAACTTTGGTCTATGTCTTTATGTGTTATTGTTTTAAAAAAATAGAGCAGACATTTAAAAAATAAATTATATGAATAGAATAGAATAGATATACTTTATTGCACACCATACAATTAACTTAAAACTAGTAAAATGGACATTAGTTGTACAATTAGGCGGTCTTATCGCTCCAAGCGATCTCTTCCAGGCAACCTTAGGTATATAATTGGTAGGTTATGATAATAATAATAGTTTATTTTTCCACAAACACGGCACTATACTTCGAAGACAACGAAGTAGTTCAGGGAGCACCCCGACGAAAATATACTCTGCCTTTTGCTAGTCCAAAATGATGCGAAACAGCATAAGTAGGTAAGTATCATCCAAACGAGTTTTTCCAATTCAAGTTTTTCAAGGAACTTCCTGAGCAGATATTGAAGCGCAAACTGAATCTATATCTTCACTGCCGCATACCATACTCGTACATATATGTTATATATATGTTCCACATACTCGTATGATAAATTATTGTAAAGCAAACCTTGACTTTAGTTAAAGTTAGGATGTTCAAGGCGGCCCATTAAGTTTGGAGCCATGGTTTTGTAAAAAACATATTTGTTTGACTAAATAAGGTTTGAAAGATCGTTTTTGCGAATGTTAAACATAGTTGGTTTTAATAGTTTTGGACCAACATTTGCATACATGATTTAATAGTTCTTCTTTTATGTCATAAAATAGTAGCTCGACATAATGGCCTCCCTACGCCTGATGAGAAGCGAATCAGAAGCCCAAGTCGCTGTAACAACGGGCAAGTAACTGGTCAGTTACCTTACCTGTCAGTTGCCACCGCCATGCAGGCCCAACCCTAACCCCCCACGAGCTCCGGAAACCCTACTCACCGGCAGAAACACGACCCAGAGGTCATTTGACTGCGGTATTCTATAGGGTGGAGGTCCTTCCCCGGACGGGCGGCTCAATTCGAGCGAAGATTCGCTATGGCCTACCTCTCTTAACTCGCTTAGGAAGCAAGTAAATTAATGTTACTTAAATGAATATTATACTTAACTAGCGATCCGACCCGGCTTCGGGTGCGATACTGCGCATATATTTGGTGGAGTTATTTTTTCAGAAAACCCTCAGACATTTGTAAGCATTTGCCTAAGTTACCACGCTTGGCAAGGAGGTCGATGACCGGAATAGATTTTATTTGAACCCAGGTAGACACTGCTGCTTGTTTCCTGATATGCCCTTAGTAATCTTCTACGGCACCCACGGGCTGAGATGAGGTGGTCATATTCTAAATCCGAAAACCACTTGCCAAAGCATAGTGTAGGTTAATTAGCTTGATTTAGTGATGCGAGAAGCCCAAGATCGATCAAAGTGGCGAACAATTGGAGAGGCCTATGTCTGGACATAGGCCTCTCCACTGCTGGCAGTGAACTGCCAAAGGCTGATGATGAGGTGGAATATGAACAATTAATGCAAAGATAAATTTTCAGATTACCGCTCTATATGTGCTAAGCACAAGTGTGTACTAATCCAAATATAAACTTTCAGATTACCGCGCTATGTGTGCTGAGCATACTCGCTGTTCTTGCCTCGGCGCGACCTGATAGTGCTGGCAACCCACCTCTACCAGGCCCTGGATTATCCTATGGTAAATAATATAGGAGAGGTGTAAGGAAGCGACCTATCATCTTTTCGCTCCAAGCCAACCTCACCTGCCCGTGGTGCATCCTGCCGAATAACAAACGAGGCGCTGGCGACCGACGGGTGGCGGTATAACCATCACAATTGAAGGTGTAGCTAAATACCACAGGCCGATGACGGGCAGCAGCGTCACCGGAGCGAAAAGCTACGTTCTGCGATTCTCAAGCCGCCTGCCCAGCGTGGCGATTTTAAGTAGGTACATCCTCCAGACGTTTGCCCTAAGCGGCGAACAAATAGAGAGGCCTAGGTCCAGCAGTGTACTGCGATAGGCTGATGATGATGATGAAATAGGGGGACGGAAGACGCTGCAGTGGATAGCCCTCTGTGAGATGAACTGACGACCTGATTGAGATCGTAAAATACCTGATAAGGATCCCTCCTTAAGATGCAGACCGCTCAATACCGGTTCAGGATGTTACAATATTTGATGGTTATTTTTAATATTGTTTTATTCAGGTGGTATCCCGTACGGCAGTATGAGCGGCAACGTAGCAGCCTACTTCAACCAACAAGCGCCATCTAGCGGCAGAGCGCGGAACCTTGCGCCACACCCCGTGGGCGAAGTCGACTTCGCGCCTATTGAGCAGTGGCTACGATAGATGGCGCTTGTTGTCGTTTAACAGTTCCCCGGGAGTTCGCTAGTTAGCGCCACTCTCTACACAATCGAAACTGTGATCCAGATGTTACTGTCAAAAAAGTTCCTCATACGATAGATTGGTGGCGCTAATCTCTGTTTCTTAATTTTTATTACAAAACTGTGACTACATCAATATTTTGTGTAAAATCTCTAGGTTCAGTAATTTGACAAAAATTTGTTTTAATAGGTATACTAATTACACGTCTATGACGAATATTTACCGACTGGTATGGTATAGTAGGTTAAGCTATTATATTTAAGAATAAAGGTAAGTACTGACGAATTAACTTTTATTGAAAGCATTTGTCCCACAATTGAATAAAGCTTGTTCTTGTTCAAAAGTAAAATAAATCGCATGTCGTTTTCATCGCAACCAATCACCTAATAAACCAAATTATAACAAATTCTTGCAATAATTCAACTGTGCTCAAAACTTCATACACGAAATTGACGCAAATTACATCTACCGCAAAAACCTTGCTATTCTTTTAATGATTGACAATCATTAACAAAAAGCTAGGTGAAAACACAGTGGTTCTGCTAATAACCGATAACAATGTATGTATTTATGTCACAAGGACCAGGCAGACAATACTGGACAAAAAGCAAGCCCTGCCGTCATAGAGTAAATACTAACTGGAGAGAACTTTAAAACTATGTTGATAAGGCTTTCGCGATGACTGTTCACTAAAATAGTGTGTCGAATTTAAAGCTATATATTATTTCGAATTTTATGAAGAGGAAATTAAACGATGATTTATATTTAGGTTTTTAAACATTAGCTGAATAACAAAAAATTGCTACTACTACTCAATTTAAGAGCTTTGCTCTTGTCGGTGGAGCAATTTCCACCTCTTCCTGGACTCCGCCAGCGCCTTTAACTCCCTGTACGTCATGACATTGTTATACAAAGAATAAACAATAAAACCTTTATCTGAAAAATTTATGAAGGGCGACAGGCCTGAAAAGGAAATTGATGGGAATACGACCGAGGACGGTGAATAAAATGTAAGACTATAGGCAAACAATAACTAGTTTATACCTATCCCGAACATTTCATGTAATACAATAATAAATCATTTATTTCGGTGTCATCCGAATCCATGTAAATCAAAATTTCAAATGAAAAAAACAATTACGACTTATGATGCACCGCGAATGCTTAAAATTTATCAATTCTAGTCACTCCAGTTGCAGTGATTCTCTAAGGCGGCGTCATAGTTGCAAATAATTAACCAGATGTTGGTACCGGGCGAGACCACAAGTCACTTCCCACGATTGTCGCGATTGTTGGCTCAATTAGCTGCCACAAACACAATGTATGCTGGAATTGTTCTTACACACCCTTTGGTGACCGATAAGTGATATCTGTACAAGATGGTTGTAAGGATTTAAGCTTGTTTGTATGTATTTGGGATGTAATAATAGCTAACCCTGTCCGTATCATCATCATCAGCCTATTGCACTCCACAGCTGAACATAGGCCTCTCCAATTGTTCGCCACTTAGGGCAAACATCTTCCAGATGATATACACATAATCCCCACGCTTGGCAGGCGGGTTGGCGATCGCAGGGCGTAGCTTCTCGCTCCGGTGTCGCTGCTGGCCCTCATCGGTCTGTGCTATTTAGATACGCCTTCAATTGTGATGGTTATATCGCCATCAGACTGTTGCCAGCGCCTCGTTTGTAATTCGGCAGGATGCACCACTGGCAGGTGAGGTTGGCTTGGAGCGAAAAGATGATAGACCGCTCCACATCCCCTGTCAGTATACCTCATAGTAATTCCAATTCCATAACAATACACAGTTCAAATCTCCTATAGACACCTGTAAGATGACATAAAGCAGCCAGTAGGTGTTCCGTCCCGCATGGCTGGTCACCGCCATGGTATTAAACTTGAATGCGTGTCACAAGACCTGCCAAGTGGCTGCCGTAAGTGGGACAATACGCAACACGTGATTTGGTCAAACGTCAATCAGAGTTGGATAACTTTTTTTTTATAGTCGCACGACATAATGGGTTCCCTACGCCTGTCAGTTGCCACCGCCATGCCGGCCCAACCGATGCAACCCTCACGAGCTTTGAAGACCCTACTCACTTGCAAAAACGGATCGGACGTCATTTAGCTGCGGTATTCTATAGGGTCGAGGTCCTTCCCCGAACGGGCAGCTCAATTCGAGCGAAGATTCACTAAGCCCTTTTCGAATTAGTCTCTTCACTGAAACTTCGAATTAGTCTCTTCCCTGAAACTAATTCGAAAATTCGAGAAAATTTGAAAGGTTTCATGTATATCGATGATGACTAGCGATCCTCATTCCACTTGCTCTTGAATGGGGATGTTTCCAGGGTCAAAATAATTACATTATATTTAGTCCGTATTTTAGATTATAAAAATATATTAGACACGTATTTTTCCATTTTTCATTTAAACAAAAAATAACAAAGATACAAGGCATCAAAATTTAGGAGTGGGGGTCTTTGACGTTACATAGTGGCGAAAAAACTCCCATTCTGTGACGTCACGCGTAATTTTAACGGGCTATATCTTTGTCATTTTTGGTCTAATTTACAAATGAAAAAATACGTGTCTTTTATTTTTGAATAATCTAAAAGACGGACTAATTACATTTTTTTACGGAAACAGGCCTATTACTCTATTATAAAATGGTATCAAAATTTCATGCAATAAAGATCATGAAGGTAATCTAGCAGTATTACTAATTTTGTCAAAAGGGATGTAAGGGAGCGGCCTATCATCTTTTCGTTCCAAGCCAACCTCACCTGCTCGTGGTACATCCTGCCGAATAACAAACGAGGCACTGGCAACCGACTGGAGGCGGTATATCCATCACAATTTTAGGCGTAGCTAAATAACACAGACCGAAGACTGGCAGCAGCGTCACCGGAGCGAGAAGCTACGCCCTGCGATCGCCAACCCGCCTGCCCAGCGTAGCGATTATGGGTATATCCTCCAGATGTTGGCCCTAAGTGGCGAACAACTGGAGAGGCCTATGTCCAGCAGTGGACTGCGATAATCTGATGATGAGGATGACTAATTTTGTCAGTTTTACTACAACATGTACGGTTTTTGCTGTAGATGTACTTTGAAAACTTACTGTAACCTTAAATTCAGAGATAAACGCTTGATCGACGGCCGAATCTAATGGTGAATCGAAATGGCATATCACAGTATTGTCTCGCGAAGACCGTGAAACTGGCTTATGTCATTCTTAGCGATGGACCTTAAAGGGTCAGTGGTTATCACCTTGCTCGGCTACTTAAGGAATGGAGTATTTGTTTTGAAAGGAATACTCGTAGACTGGAAATGCGAAGAAACCCATGTCTGTTATCACTATATCCGATGAGGAATAAGGATATAAACGACTGTTGAGAATAGAAGGGAATAGAGAAAGGAGAACCGGGCTCAAAGGAAATTAAATATAATATAAAAAAGTAAAAAATAACAACAAAATAGACACGCACCATGCACAACGATTGGAAAAGCACACTGAAGAATTTTCAGTAAACAGAAGACTAAATATAAAAAAGAAAAAAAAAGGATGCATGCGAAGGAGGTTGGCCGCCATGCGGCCAATCCGTAACAACGACTTTATTATTGGAAAAGTTTGAATAGCAATACAAAGGTTAATCTCATAATACATCACTGTTTATAAAAATCTTTAAAATATAAAGATTAAAAAAATACTTGGTAATTAAATTAGTAAGGAGTTGATGTCTGGAAAGGATTATGAATGAATGAATGGGTTTGTTCAATGATGCCTGTCAACTTATCTTTTGGACTTCACGACGGATTACCATCAGGTAGAGCGAGGCCATCCTAAGAGCTCTACTAATATAAAAAAAGAAAGAACGAAAATCGATTCCGGTTATCCGCTAGCAATCATTACTTTTTGAGCAGATATACTCGTACTGAAACAAAACTGTGTGTACGCTAGACAGATCTACTATCCGATATCATTCACAACTTTTCTTTAACTCAACCAGTGAATCAGCAATGACCATTGACAAATTTTCGAAGAATCAAAATAAACATGACACCGAATACAAACTCTTTAACGGTACCAAAACAATATTGCCCTTGCGCTTTGGTATAACGTGGCAAGACTTGAATGGCGTTATTAGCATAGCGGTAGCAATGACCGCGGAGATTCAATAAGTTTATAAATAGCATTACATAAGCGTTCCTGTTAATACGAGCTGTGAAATAATTTGTAGTAAGGGCGTAAGTACGTGGTTAGCAGACACGTAAGCGTAAGTACGAATAAATAAATAACCCAAGACATGCCACGCTGGACTGAGCTACTAGCCCCAAACTAAGACGAAGATTGTACTATGGGTACTAGACAACTGATAAACTTACTGTTGCCGATTTACCTTTTTGATATTTTTTGATGTTTTGTTTATAAGAAAAATAAATTAGTTGTCATCCGAAATTGGCGTTCATATTTTCACCCTTTATATTTTTATCTGATTTTATCCGCAACATTGTAGCCAGGCCCGCCGCAAGCGGGCGTGCAAGGCGTGCAATGCACGCGGGCGGCGCATTCAGGGGGCGGCAAATCAGACAATTATCGACTAAAATTCAGACATTGTCACCTCACAATACTAAAAAGATTATCCTTATAAAAATAATATAATGAACGGCGCCCAAATATTTCTTTTATATCGTAGCATTACATAGCGCCATCTATTGAAATTCATGAGAACAAAGTTAATCCGTATCGTGCTCTATGCGAAATAGGGAAATCCCACAGATATCAGGGGAAATCCCCTTAAAACTATATTCTCATTTCTTTGTTTTTATTTATTTAACACAAATGCGAAAGTGATGTGAGTGAACCACAAACTTCAATTATTTTGTTATAGCCCTAATGTGAGATCCGGAAACGGTCCAGGGTACTTAAAATTAATAATATTCTGTATATTTTTGTGCGAAGTGTGACTATAAAAATAATTTAGACAATTAATTATATTATCCGTCGGCGCAAAAAAACATAATGGGGATGTTTCCAGGGTCAAAATAATTACATTATTTAGTCCGTATTTTAGATTATAAAAATATATTAGACACGTATTTTTCCTTTTTTCATTTAAACAAAAAATAACAAAGATACAAGGAATCAAAATTTAGGAGTGGGGGTCTATGACGTTACTTATTGGTGAAAAAACTCCCACTCTGTGACGTCACGCGTAATTTTAACGGGCTATATCTTAGTCATTTTTGGTCTAATTTACAAATGAAAAAATACGTGTCTTTTATTTTTAAACAATCTAAAAGACGGACTAAATTTATACATTTTTTACGGAAACAGGCCTATATAAGTGTCTTTGTTTAATTAATCAGCGTATGGGCGGCATTCATATAAACAGCAGGTATTCATGTAAAATTTAAAGGTTATTTTACTGAAAAAACTTAAAGTAACGATTTGAGAAAAAAAATGTATTAAAATTAATACAGAGTGTAACAAAAGTAGGTATATTAAATAACGAAAGGGGGACATTCCACCTAATCAATACGAACAACTTTTACTATGGGGGTCAACTCTGAAGTCGCGAAAAAAAAATTAGTTATTCCATTACATTTGTGTGCAATAGGTATGAACATTTTTTTTTTCGCAGTAGTATTGTGATTATTATTGTGATTTAAAGGGTGTTTTTTTCTATTATATACAACTTAAGATTTATAAAAAATATATATTAAAATTATACCTATACAGGGTGTAACAACAGTAACTTAAATCCCGAAAGGGAGTCATTCTACACATAAATACGAACAACTTTTACTATAGGGTCAATGGTGAAATCTCGAAAAAAAATAACTATTCCATACAAAATGTATGGAAGAGCTGAATTTTTCGCGATTTCAGTGTTGACCCCCTAGTAAAGGTTGTTCGCAATAATGGGTGGAATGATAGACCCCCTTTTGGGATTTAAGTTACTTTTATACAACCGTATACTAAACTTTTTCAAAAAAAATCCAGGAACCGCAATAAAGGAAAAAAATTTCAGGAGCTCAATTTCGTCGGCAAAAACGAGAAAAAGATAGAAAAAAAACTAGCGGGGTCTCTTGAGAAATTTTTTATCAAACCAGAAAATAGGGATTTGAATGTCAAGAGAATGTTGACGTACTATATACCTACACAATATGTATAAACTGCACCTTTCTTGCCTTCATTTTTTCATTTAATGTCTAATTAGTGTATCTATCTTGTATAAAATAACTTAATATAACATAGTTTTTCACTGTACAGCATTATTTTTTCACATTTTTATAAACACCTAGGTTTTGTAGTTAGATAGGGGCGGCACGATAGGAATTGCACACCGGCGTTCAAACCGCTAGCGGCGGGCCTGATTGTAGCTGATCATTTTTGGCACAGATGGGTTAAGGAATATTTGCCACAGCTAACCCCACGTCCACAGATTGCGTCGCCAGCTCCAGCTCCCGTCAAAGTGGGAGATTTTGGTTTTTGTGGCAGACGGCAACCTCCCACGCGGCACCTGGCCCAGAGGGCGTACACGCTCACGCGTGGTACGCGCTCACCCGGGCAAGGATGACATTACCCGGGTGGTTGACTTGACATCGTCATCGGCGACCTGTGAAGCGGTCATCGGCGACCTGTGAAGCGGCTGGCAGTGGTGGCCAACTCGACGTCTGTTTATAGTCGGCTTCCTAATCAGTGCTGTGCACGGGGGGCGCCATGTTGCCGATTTACCTTTTTGATATTTTTTGATGTTTTGTTTATAAGAAAAATAAATTAGTTGTCATCCGAAATTGGCGTTTATGTTTTCACCCTTTATATTTTTATCTGATTTTATCCGCAACACTTACTTAGATACTTTTTTGTAAATAAATGCATTTATACATAGAAAACACCCAGACCAGTACAAAGAGACATATTCATGAACACAAATGTTTATTCTGTGTGGGGATTGAACCCATAACCCTTGGCTCAGAAGGCAGAGGTCACTACCAAATGAGCCATCGGACCAGTCAATGAGTACCTATATCATCTGAGGCCCGTGGAAATTCTTTGAACGGAGCACTACTAGTTAAAATTGACAAGTCATAGCTCATGGCCTCTTATCTAAGACCCTCTCGGGTCGGGGGCCCGCGCCATTTTCCCGGTTTACCACTCTATAGTTTTGCCTGGCAGTTAACATAACGGTTAGTGTAATTACTGGGTCTATAAGAGTTACCTATCGGCTCACGGGCTGGACGCGGGGTGGACAGGGTAGTCAGACAGTGATCTGTTGTTAATCACCGGAGAGAGACCAGGGCCCCTACCACCAAAGTCCAAAACGATCGTTCGTTGAACGGATCGCGTACTTTTGCACCATAAATCACTCCCATTTGTACCTCTAGTATTGTACCGATAGTGGTGATCGGTAGTAGTGGTGCATATTCGAACACCGGACGGACAAATGGGCGGGATTTATTATGCAAAAGTACGCGATCCGTTCAACAAACGATCTTTTTAAATTTTGGTGGTAGGGGCCAAGACGTAGGAAACGAAGAAGCTATCCCACAAACGGGGGATAACTGCCAATTTCCGTAAACTGAGAGAAAACGATATAATTTGTGGTTGATTGCTAAACCATTTCTTGTTTTAGGACTTTTTACTGAAACATTATGTTGCATCATGTGAAACCATAAATGCAATTATTTTTGTGAAGCCAAAAGTTTGAATGAATGACGTATTGGATGTACAGGTGGCAACGACCGCACGAAACTAATAAATTAGGACCAAGTTAGCGCGGCGTGAATGGGAATTGGTCTGAAATTGCTTAGCAACCAGGCACAATACACACCAACCAGCTAGTCCCAAACTAAGTTTTCCCTTTTAATGACTGGGGGCGTCTCGCTGAACTAGACCCGAGACAATTTAGAAAAGACCCGACCGGAACTCGAGCCTGCGACCTTAAACTTGCCGCGCTATTGGCATTCAGCCACATTGCTTTCAGATCAGTTTTTGTATTCATAGTGTAGGAGGCTCCGTTGCCCCTTAATCTGATGACCTTAGAATAACTACCGACATCGGCTGGATGGGGGAAGCCAGGCATAGGGAAATGTAGCATGAAATAAAGGAATACTAACTAGGATGTTAGATTGATTAATGGATTCATAGGAAAGACCATTGTTTGAAATCGTATGGTGGCACACCAATTTTATGGAGCACCAATAGGAATAAAGTTTTAACAAAATGTTTAAAAAATTATGTTGTCTCCAAAAAAAAGGGATGAAGCTTCTTAAAGTAGATCAATTAATGCACATTTGCAAAAAGCACAAAGTGACATTTAAGCGGCGAAAAAACTAAGAATAAAATTAATAAGCTACCACGATGAAGTCTTTTGGCCAACATTTAGATTCCCATAAACTTTTGACTATAAAACGATTACCAACCCTGGTCACGCTTTTAAGCAGTCCCATTTTATTACATACCTTGTCTCGCGTTGAAATATTTGCGTATGAGGACAGTCAACCAATAAATAGAAGATAGATCAATTATGGCTCTTATTAACACGAGTTATATGTCATGTTGCTGTTGGTTTGTGGTGGACTGTACCATGGGAAATTTCGGAATGGACGCTTAAGAAGTGATTTATTTTGATGAGAGTTAGATGAAAGTTAGAACAACTTTGGTTGCTAATGAGCTATACATTTAAGGTTACGATAAAGTTAAGAAGTAACTATGTGATCTGATTCAACTTCTTTTTTCTTTATAAGGTCTAAGTGTTTTTTTTTTATGGAAGAGGGGGCAAACGGGCCTGAAAGTCACCTGGTGGTAAGTGATCACTTCAGCCCATAGACACCGCAACACCAGGGGAGTCACAGGTTCGTTGCCGGCCTTTGAGAAATCTATAGGCTCGCTTTTTGAAGGTCCCTAAATCATATCCATAAGTGTTCCAGAAGTTACCTTTGGTTGCAGTCTCTATAGCCGAAGTGATTATTGCTACACCAGGGGAGTCATAAGTTCGTTTCATAAGAGAAATTTGTAGACTCACTTCTTGAGGGATACTTCAAAAATCGTTAAAAATGTTGTACTCTTAAATAATACAAGAAAAACCCCGTACAGTAAAAAGCAACAAGATTGTCATTTTAGAAACTTGTCACAATAATTAATGACATGTCAGCATTATAACTTGTAGCGAGAAAAATTTAAAGTGTATAGGTACATATTATTGCTTCTGATTGTACATACATTATCTAGATGGGAGAGATTCCGCCACTATTGCGAATAATTTGCAAAGCAAGCAATTATATACCCGAAAAACTTCATAAAAAGGTCAGTTATGTAATGACGGCTAGTTACTATGCCAATGACAGAGGTAATGATGGGCGTACGCACCAGCCACCAGCGGAAGGAAGGACGTGCTGTGACCCGCCGGAATACCCGACCTTAGGACGGTGTGGTTATGGTTACGGGAGGTAGCGGATTCATTAACAGATTTACTACTAGTATTGCAACATCGGGATGTAAGGGAGCGGCCTATCATCTTTTCGCTCCAAGCCAACCTCACCTGCCCGTGGTGCATCCTGCCGAATAACAAACGAGGCGCTGGCAACCGACTGGTGGCGGTATAACCATCACAATTGAAGGCGTAGCTAAATACTAAAGACCGGTGACGGGCAGCAGCGTCACCGGAGCAAGAAGCTACGCCCTGCGATCGCCAACCCGCCTGCCCAGCGTGGCGATTATGGGTATATCCTCCAGATGTTTGCTCTAAGTGGCGAACAACTGGAGAGGCCTATGTCCAGCAGTGGACTGCAATAGGCTGATGATGATTGCAACATCAAGTTTTGCAAGTTTGTTACTTTTTTATTTATATAAGGACGTCAAAATGTCTACGTTCTGCCTTATACTAAGCAAAGATTATTAAGAGAGGTAGGGCATAGCGAATCTTCGCTCGAATTGAGCCGCCCGTCCGGGGAAGGACCTCCTCCCTATAGAATACCGCAGTCAAATGACCTCTGGGTCGTGTTTCTGCCGGTGAGTAGGGTTTCCGGAGCTCGTGGGGGGTTAGGGTTGGGCCGGCATGGCGGTGGTAACTGACAAGTAACTGACCAGTTACTTGCCCGTTTTCACAGCGAATTGGGCTTCTCTTTCGCTTTTCATCAGGTGTAGGGAAGCTATTATGTCGAGCCACTATAAAAAAAACAACGAAGCCGAAAAAGTGTAAGCGATCCTCATCACACCTGGTTAGTGGAACGCGGATCGTTCATACTATGACGGCCTGCGTAAGTGCGGCTTCACGAAGACCCAAGACTATAAGAAGAAGGGACCGCGTGTGCTGGAAGAGAATTCCACAGCCGAATGGTACGGCAAAAGTAAGATACCGTTTACCGTACATTATGTTTGAAGTATCCTCCGCTCTCACGATAATCCATGTAACTTTTTTTGATGTGCGTACCACCATCATCATCATCAGCCCACATAATTCCACTGCTGGACATTGGCCTGATATGCGTACCAATAAAACATAAAAATATAATTTTAGCTTAACTGTGCGTTTTTTTATGTTGTTAATCCCCGCTGTACCGCTAACACTAAGCTCCAACCTTAATCCGAGGAGATAACAATTTTGTCAAACGCATCTAATTGAGCCGTTAGCGACACACGACACCATTGTTGCCGCTCGCAGGTACCTACCATGTAATTGTTTATGGTTCCCTGGTATAATGAGGAGGTCTACTCGATGGTGTAGTGGTCGCAAATGCCACATAAGAACCGATAGATCCCAGGATTTGAATCCCTGTCATCAATATCAACCTATTGCAGTCCACTGCTGGACATAGGCCCCTCCAGTTATTCGCTACCTAGAACAAACTTCTGGAGGATATACCCATAATCGCCACGCTGGGCAGGCGCTGGGTAGCTTCTTGCTCCGGTGACGCTGCTGCCCGTCATCGGCCTGTGGTATTTAGCTACGCCTTCTATCGTGATGGTTTTAGCGCCACCAGTCGGTTTGCCAGAGGCTCACGGGCAGGTGAGAATGGCTTGGAGCGAAAAGGTGATAGGTCTCCCTTACCTTCATCCATGATTAGGATCCAAAACTATTATTGCGATTTTCTATCAAGATTCATCAGCCTATCGCAGTTCATCGCCGGATATATATTTTTATATTAGCTCGACATAATGGCTTCCCTACGCCTGATGGAAAGCCAAAGAGAAGCCCAAGTGTCTGTGACAACTGGCAAGTAACTGGTTAGTTACCTGTCAGTTGCCACTGCCATGCCGGCCCAACCCTAACCCCCCACGAGCTCCGGAGACCCTACTCACCAGCAGAAACACGACCCGGAGGTCATTTGGCTGCGGTATTCTATAGGGTGGAGGATATAGGTAGGCCTCTCCAGTTATACACCACTTTGGGCAAACACTTTGGGCTTTACCCATTATGTCCACCCTGAAGGTGACGCTGCTGCCCGTTATCGGTCTGTGGTATCTAGCATCGCCTTCAATCGTGATGGTTATACTACCACCAGTCGGTTGCCAGAACCTCGATTGTTGTTCGGCAGGATGCACCACGGGCAGATGAGGGTTGGAGCGAAATGATGTAAAATTATGTATCTGAAGCACAATTTATAACGCTACATAGTAACCTCAATCTTATTTGCAATTAATTAAATCCACTTACATTTTAATTTGATCGAAGTTGAATGTCATCGATCGCGTATTAATCTTTATTAGCGTAAATTTTCTTGCTAATTAAAAAAAAAACGTACGACAGTGACGACTCTCAGGCGTGTAATTTAATTTCCTTCTGTTAATTGTTTATACCTACTCAGAGTCACTGGTTTTACGTAGGCATTTTATACTCTTCTTCTTCTATAGTATCATAACCTGCCCAGGAGTTTGAAGAATAATAATCGTACCAAGTTTCGGTAAAATCCGTCCAGTAGTTTTTTTTTCTATAACGAACATACAGACAGACAAAAATTTTACTGATTGCATTTTTGGCATCAGTATCGATCACTAATCACCCCTTGATAGTTATTTTGAAAATATATTTCATGTACAGAATTGACCTCCCTACAGATTTATTATAAGTATAGATTATTTTATTTATTTATTCGTTTTCATGGTAGGGTCAATTTGGGAAATAAACTTTCCTAAATTGTCTTCGGTCTGGGTTTAAAGGAGATAAAACAGTCATAGTATAATGGAAATTTTTAGTTAGAGACGAGGTGTTTGTTGGCAATACGGATGATGACAAGGTATGAAAATGAAGAAAATAATTAGTCCGTCTCTTAGATAATAAAAAAATATAAGACCCGTATTTTTTGTTTTGTCGAAATAACAAGAAAATACTTAGATATAGCTCATTAAAGTTACGGAGTGGGGGCTAACTACGTCACGTTAGAGTATATTTTGTACTCTAACGTGACGTCATGTGACATTTAAAATCAATGTATCTTCGTAAGTTTTTGAACAAGAGGCAAAATAAAAAATAAGTATCCAATATTTTTCATTAATCTATCTGATGGACATTAAATTATTTTTTAGTCATCATCCCAATTGTCTGACGCACGTATTTATATAATTAACGTATTGTAACTATCTGTCAGATAGCTATCAAGTACTTTATCAGCCACAGGTGGAACCAGACCATAATCTGATTCGTACGTAAATCGTTTCTGGGTTCTTTGAAGTGTTAATTTGCCGATTGACAAAAGCCCATGATAATTGATGGTAAACTGAACTCATGTTTCACTTATGGTCGGTAAATAGGCATTGGTGTGCATTTATACATGCTAGGGGTTTTACCCATGCTTAAATATGCATGTAGATACCCAAGTTGGTATACGCAGGTGATAAATAGGTCTATACGATAATGATGTCAGTATAATATCTACAAGACTTTATGGCATTAAATGTTATTGCGTTTACGAAAGATTTTGATCATAATTTTCATGGATTCTATATTTCTTAAGATGCACCTCTTGGAGGAAACCTATTTTAACGTTATTGTACAACATGATACAAAAAGCTATCTTTACGCTAGGAGTATTCTTTACCAGTCAAACCAGATGGGCACAGGGACATATGAAATACAATTAGGTGGTCTTATTGCTTTATGCGATCTCTGCACGGCAACCATTGGGTTTTGAGAAACTTGTGCGAATAAAGATATTTAGAGTTGAAGTTAACAAAAGTCCTTTCTTTCAACCAGCCAATACGCAAGCAACATCAATTTTCAAGCCAAGATAACGACACATCATTACACCCATACTTCCTACGCTAACAAGCCCTCATCCCCTAATTAGCTGACCTTCGCACCCTTCCCATCCAGAGGTCAATGGCACGCGTACAATGGGCGAAGGAAGTCAGCCAGTCATCCATGCAGCTCTAGGACGAGGCGAGGTATAAAGCGCGCGCGCAGGGTGTACATCGTCAGTTCGTTCAGTGGTCCTCTACCGATCATGGCTTGCAATAAAGTGAGTAAAGTTTTCTTTTTAATTTTTTAAGTGAAAATTTGGCAATCTTTGATGATTATATTAAACTTAATCTAATAATAGTTTCAAATAATATTCTTACGAGATCTGGTCCTCTTATAATTTTTACAAAATATTTCGTGTTTTTTTTTATATTTTCGGGCACGATTTATCAATCATATTTTTTGAGTAGGTATAAATTGTAGCATTAAAATAAATAATATAATTTTAAAATATTATGTAATGTAAACAAGATGTTTGTTATTTGACTATTTCACATACAAACCGACAGACTACACCTTTTAGTCTAGTATTCTCAAACTTAGTCCAAATATCAATAAGTAGGTAAGTGCTAGCTTTTTATTAAGAATTTACTTAAACTAGCTCAAGTAAGGATGTTGACGGTGTTACTCGTATATCACTTAAACATATTGATAAGACTCAATGTCTTCGGTCTTACATTCTCCGCCACCCTCGGTCGTAGCAAACGAGCATCTCGGAGTAAATTAGTTCAAAAACAATAATAGATCTGTGTTTATGTACAAACGTGTGTAGGAATATTTTACACACTTGGCTAATCGAATTAATTTTTTAAGAGAGGTAGGGCATAGCGAATCTTCGCTCGAATTGAGCTGCCCGTCCGGGGAAGGACCTCCGCCCTATAGAATATCGCAGCCAAATGACCTCCGGGTCGTGTTTCTGCCGGTGAGTAGGGTTTCCGGAGCTCGTGGGGGCTAGGGTTGGGCCGGCATGGCGGTGGCAACTGACAGGTAACTGACTAGTTACTTGCCATTTGTCACAGGGACTTGGGCTTCTCTTTCGCTTTCCATCAGGCGCGTAGGCATAGGGAAGCCATTATGTCGTGCTACTATAAAAAAAAGTGACTGTTGAAGCCAGAACTCGATATGGGGAGAAAAATAAACTGCATCGTCATCATCATTGACAGGCCCAATAGCCCTGCCTTCTGAGCCAAGAGTCGTGGGTTCGATCCCCGCACAGTACAAACATTTGTGTACATAAATACGTCTGTTTGTATTGGTCTGGGTGTTTACTATGTATGATATGTACTTATTTATTTAAAAAAAGTATCTTAGTAAGCGTATCAGTTGCCTAGTACCCATAGTACAAGCTTCGGCGTAGTTTGGGGCTAGATGGAGATGTGGCACAGCGTGGCATGTCTCTGCACAGAAGGCAGAGGTCACTACCAAATGAGCCACCGAGCCAGTCATAATAAATATGTAGTATCTATTTATCTATGAGTACCCGAATCTCAAGACACTCGTAATTACTTTATTTTCCTTCCCGAGTAGATACGTTATAAATAGGTCGTTTCAATTATCTCCGGTCTATGGCCCTAGCCTCGTATTGTCTATGGGAAGTAGAAAAACGATTGAATGCATCGCGTGCAGAGGCACGGTATTACCGTTTTTGTCTACAACTCACTACCATAGCGAGTCTTGTTTTGTATTGAACTGTGGAATTGCTAACTTATGTTAATTGAATATAACATACAAGGGATATAAGGTAGCGGCCTATCATCTTCACGCTCCAAGCCACCCTCACCTGCCCGTGGTGCATGCTGCTGAACAACAAACGAGGCTTTGGCTGGCAACCGACTGGTGGCGGTATAACCACTACGATTAAAAGCGTAGCTAAATAAAAGAGGCCGATAACGGGCAGCAGCGGCACTGGAGCGAGGAACTGTTATCGTCAAACCGCCTGCCCAACTACCAGATGTTTGCCCTAAGTGGCGAACAACTGGAGAGGCCAATGTCCAGCAATGAACTGCAATAGGCTGATAATGAGTGATTAAAAATATCTGCTCGTATGTTACAGATCGCCTTCATCTTAATCAACGTGCTGCTCTTAATAGCGGCATGCCTATCAGCACCAGCGGAGAAGATCCAAGAGGCTGAATCAGTAGCCAGAGTGGACCATCAGAAAGAGGACCTTGTCTCCGCGTCAGAAGACTTGAAACCGGCTGCGTCGCACTGGGGCGGCGGCTGGGGGGGCTGGGGCGGCCACTGGGGAGGCCACTATGGGGGGTACCCTTACTACGGTAGCTACTGGGGCGGATGGCCCAGCTACGGCTATGGGTATGGCTATTGGCCCTATGGCGGCTATGGGGGGTACGGCGGCTATGGATTCGGACACCACGGGTATTGGTGGTAAAGTTGATGATTGAGGAAACAAATGCCAGTATTATGTTTAATGACAGCAAAAGGCTTGTACGTTTTGTATGCGATTGATTGAGAATATCTGTATAGAGTACAGGTTTATACCTTTTGGGTAAAGCCGCGGCCACACATTGGAGATATTTGCACCAATGTAACGTTTTGCGCTCAATGCACCAATGTGTGTATCGGTACTTTGACACAATGAAGACATTGAGCGCGTTAGTATTGGGCATTGGACAGTGATTGGACGCAAAGTTGAATCCAATGTGTGGCCGCGGAATAAAGGTTTATAAATCACCGTACCACATTTTCTCGTAATCAAATTGATATAGAGTTTTGAAGAAAAAATATTGTTGTTATTCAAGTAGGCGGTGGCATTTTTGGGTGGTAACGTATAATATGTAATACAAATCACCGCCGCAACTCTTTCCGCGGATATCGTAAGGGTCGCCTAAGTCTTTTGAAGGGATTTTAGCTTCTCAGTCGGTGGTAAGGTTTACCCACCTGACTGGCGATACAATTTACTCGGCAAAATACCCTTGAAGTGACTTCGATCTTGTTTCAAGATTAGTCGGTGTTAGTTCAGATGATATAGTCGCCCCGTTACATCATAATGTATAAAACGCATAGAGAAAATGCGGTTCGATTACCATGTTATCGCGCTGTATAAGATGGATCGTATATAAATCGTGCAAAGCCCTTAGTTTGAGCTTTGCGTCGTGATATTATGTTTATTGTATTTTTAAGTTTTTCTCGATATTCTGTGCTTAGAAGTAATCATCAGTTCCTTTATAATAAAATTTTATATTGTGTATAAAAGTGCGAAAACGCTCAGGTAGATAGCAGAAATGAATTCCTATCTGATTTTTAATACAACGAATTATTATTATTTTAAGCACAGCTTTAACAAATAGGTCCTATGGAACTTGATATAGTTTTTATATTTCAACAATAAAACTAGCATTTTATGACAGCCAGAATACAAACTCATATGAAAATACCACCAAAATGACAAAGCTCAAACGTTTAAATAAGCTTGCCCATAACTTAAAAGTTAAAATAAAATACTTTAAGGTAATTAAACTCTCATAGTTAATAAAAGCGGTGTTGTATTTGCAAATTTTGTCACGTACAATTTCATACCTTTGAATGCGAGCGACAGCTTGAGGGCTTAAGGGTTCACACACTGGTCCAAAAGACGTGTGAAATTAAATGATTTCATGAAAAAACATTCATTATAAAAATGACTGGGCTATTAACTTGATGTTGTCAAATGTTTTGTTCTGTATGTTATATTTTGGTCGGAGATGGATTACTGCGGAATATAACATTATGATTGAAGTATGTTTACACACATAATATATACATGTGTAAAAATTTCATTTTTAACTTTTTTTTTTGGACGTGATGCTATCAAAGATGGAAAACTCTTGGTTTGGCGGCGGACAAAATACTTCACGTCTTATTTATTCCAATCAGTAAATTTTAACCGACTGATTTACCTACTTATACCATTTTACGAGCATATTATCAAATAAGCTGAATACTGCCACATATCAATGCGTTTATCTTGCTAGAGACATTTATAAATAGTTATAAAATACAGGCAGACTACCAGTGTGTTAGGACCCTAAGGCGCATATTTGGACGTTTTTGAAGACACAGCACCTGCGTCAATGGATTAAAAACAGTTATGTAACTACGGTTTTGGCACGCAGTGTATGAGTGGAATCAATAATCATATCAAATGGTCGGGACGGAATTGTTAAAGAGACAAAGCCTAAAGACGAGTCATGTTTTATGAAACAGCAGATGTTACAGATGTCATGTATAGATGCTATACTAAAGTGCAATGTTAGACAATTGAAACAATTTCTACAATATTAGTTAGAAACTTTTGAAGATTACACTTGGAATGGTTTATGTTTGATTTTTACATTTATTTTGTTTAATTTTTTGTACCTATTTTCACGTTTTTGTTAATTTTATTTTTAGTATTATATTGCCTTTTATATTTGTAATTTCTTTTCTCTGACTCTGACGCCTAACTGGGAATGGGTATAGCTTACCCTAAGTATTGCGGAGGTCTGATGGCAGTCGCTCTGTGTAAAAGCTTAGCCCTCGCCAAATCTCTCGGTTTGGGAAGCCGACCCTGAGACAATCAGGAAAAAGGCTAGGATGATGATGACATTTGTAATTTCTTTTCAAATGTTGTCCAACGTATAGATAATAATATGTTTTCTTTTAACTGTACTTTCCAGTAACGCAAATGTACATTGTAACTATGACATATTCATTGAAACCTGTTCAAAATTGCTGTACCTACCTAATAGTAAATATTTACAATGAATGTTCTGATGGAAATTGTAACTAAGCTTTTCAAATACAACTGTCGGTAAGTGTTAAGTAAAGATACATTATCACTGCCTTTACAATTGTACCAAATGTGTAAATAGTTTTAAGCACAATTGTATTTATTAAAGATGAATGAAGAATTATTTGAAACTTTTTAATCCTATAATATATCTCATACATTCTTATTTCACTTTGACACCGAGCATTCTGACGGGTGGTAAGATCTGTCTGTTAATTTATGATGCCAAAGCAAAGTATGTCTAAAGAACAATATTTAAAGCCCCTATTGCTCCTTCACGATGCATTTTGTTTTGTTTTTGACACAGATTTCCTAATGTCTCGCGTTCAAATTGGCTGCAGGTCAATTAAGAGGGTCTAAACAGAGCAAAATACAATTTTAGGACCGACTTGTGTTACTGGAGTTATCCTTCAATAATTCAAGTCATTTTATGCGGTCTATTTGTCCAAATTTCGAGTGTACATTATACATAATAGAGGCTACTTCTACCTACCGTTCTACTGTAGGTAGGTTCCACAGTGCGTTTTGCGCGCAATTTTCTGCCTCGTGCAGCTGCTCTTTGGAATCAGCTTCCGGCTGCAATTTTCCCGAATGGATACGACCTAGGGACCTTCAAGAAGCGAGCCTACAGATTTCTCAAGGGCCGGCGACGCACCTGTGACTCCCCTGGTGTTGCGGTGTCTATGGGCTGAAGTGATCACTTACCATCAGGTGACCTTCAGACCAGTTTGCCCCCTCTGTCATAAAAAAAGTCTGATTTAAAAAAGTCGAAGAAAAATTTAAAAAGACTTTGTTACAAACCAATTTTTGTGTTCATATAGGATATCAGGGGGCAACCTACCATCTTTTCGGGCCAAGCCACTCTCGCCCGCGGCGCACCCTGCTGAAAAACGAGGCTCTGGCAACCGACTGGTGGCGGTATAATCGGCACGATAGTAGGCCTAGATAAATACCGCAAGATGATGACGGGCTGCAGCGTCACTGGAGCGAGGAGCTACGCCCTGCGATCGCCCGTACTGGCCTAGCGAGGTGATTATGAGTGAAGTAAAACCTCCTGGTGCTTGCCCAAATTGGCGAACAACTGGAGAGGCCTATGTCCAGCAGTGGGCAGCAATAGGCTGATAATGATGTATTTACTTACTAGTTTTTGCCCGCGGCTTCGCTCGTGTTATATTAGGGAAGTGGGGGGTTAGAAAGGGAAAAAAAGTAGACTATGTTACTCTCCATCCCTTTAACTAGCTCCAATTAAAAAATCACGTCAATTCATCGCACCGTTTTGCCGTGAAAGAAAGACAAACATACAGACAGACAGACAGACAGACACATTTTTCCATTTATAATATTAGTATAGTATGGATTGGGGATGTAAGGGAGCGGCCTATCATCATTTCGCTCCAAGCCAACTTTATACAAAAAAAAAATTATAGTACCTACTCTGACTACAGTCTATAACAAAGCTTAAAAAAACTGATATTCTTCCATTCTTCAGGAAGATATGAGAATTTATTTCATTTTATTATCTTATCTAACGCGTTGAAGTCTTTTGTATTGCGCAAGAACGAGTATGAGAAGTAAATGATTATTAGCGACATCTATCTAGCGGAGAACGAAACTTGTTTTCTATGTAAGTATGTAATTGTTAAATTAAATTAATGAATCGATGTAAACTGTTCTCCTAACATTGAGTGATACACTATTTTTCTTTTGATAAATGAAGAAATGAGAATTAAAATAAGGTAATTAGGGAAATTAAGTTACTTAAAACTTTGGGTATCAGAAAATTGGGCTTAGAGCCTACTAAAATATTAAAGGCAAATAGGATTTCATATGACTTTGCTTAACAAGTTATCGTGCACTGTAAATACGAAATACCAAAGTTACGTCTTTTGTTTAATACAAGTTTACTAAATCTATATATATAAAAGGAGAAACTGACTGACTGACTGACTGACTGACTGACTGACTGACTGACTGACATATCAACGCACAGCCCAAACGGCTAAACGTAGGCACTTGAAATTTGGAAGGGACGTAGCTTAGGTACCGTAGGGGTGCACTAAGAAAGGAATTCCCGAAATTCCCACGGGAACGGGAATTAGCGGGAAAATCCTTTTGTATGAAAAATCTAAACCGCTTAAGTTAGACGCTTGAAATTTGGCATGCAGGTACCTTAGTAAATATAAAGTTTAGTTATGGCTGTATTTTGAGAAATTCCCACGGGAACGGGAGTTAGCGGGAAAAAACTTTTGTATGTATAAATTTAAACACGCGGACGAAGTCGCGGGCAAAAGCTAGTTGCTTATAATTATAAGAGAGGTAGGGCATAGCGAATCTTCGCTCGAATTGAGCTGCCCATCGGGGAAGGGCCTCCACCCTATAAAATACCGCAGCCAAATGACCTTCGGGTCGTGTTTCTGCTGGTGAGTAGGGTGTCCCGAGCTCGTGGGGGGTTAGGGTTGGGCCGGCATGGCAGTGGCAACTGACAGGTAACTGACCAGTTACTTGCCACTTGTCACAGCGACTTGGGCCTCTCTTTCACTTTCCATCAGGCGTAGGGAAGCCATTATGTCGAGCCACTATAAAAAAACAAAATAAAAAAAGTATATTTTTTTAAAACGGTAAATCAAACTTTAATAGCTATGCCTGTGGACCTCACTCAACAGTGGCGTCAACTCTCTCATTGTTTGCCACTTTAGGTAATCGATTCTGGGCTTTCGGTATACGAGTAGGTACATCCATCTTGTGCAAATTATCATTCCACTTGGCCTAAGGCCGTCCTACCAGTCTTCATCAGCCTGCAAACGTCCACTGCTGGACATAGGCCTCCCCCAATGACAATTATCATTAAGGGAGATTTGTCTTAGTCACAACGGTTGGCAGGCGGGTTGGTGACCGCAGTAGGCTTTATTTGTACCCAGGTTAACGATGCTGTCCGTTTCCTAGTTTTCCTTATTCCTGTTCTTCGAGTCCCACGGGATGAGATAGCCTTCTTAAGTATATATAATACAATTGATGTCTTCCCAATCAATCATTCAATCCCAAGACATGCCACGCTAGGCCACACACAGCGCCATCTAGCCCCAAACTAAGCCGAAGCTTGTACTATGGGTACTAGACAACTGATAAACATACATAGATACATTTTTTTTGTAAATAAATACATACCTATTGTACATGTTATACAATCAATCAATAGACTTTGTTCATCCACTGCTGTACATAGGCCTCCACAACTATCACTACACAGAAATGAAGACATTTTCCTGAACGCATCGATTTATCTCCATTATAAAGCGCTCTGCGCTTTTAATATCAAAAACATTAGGCACCCATAAAATATGACTTTAAACACAGGAATAGTGTTGGTATAATAACACTTCAGTAATTATTCGGCTCCAATTAATTAAGCATCTTCGAACCAAAAATGGCAGCTTCAATATCGCGTAAAATATTATATAAATAGCAAAGGTCAGGTGCCTTATTTTATCTCGCTGGTCGAATCTGTATTCATATCAGTTACCTAATCTGGTATTTTAGTGTTACAATTCTGGTATTTTAGTGATTTATGTGCTTATTTGTAGCTATTATTAATAATGTTAAGGTTTTATTGAATTTAGATTTTGATAGAAAATTGGTCTCTGGCATTTAGATTTTATACATCCGGATTCGGTAATTAGTGTTATAGCCTCAGATCACAGAATAGTCTAAGGATGTAGCCGACTAGTTTCGCTTTAATGGGGTTGTCAGAATATTATTCCACTTTTGACGAGAAGCCAAAATATACATTTATAGGGTTGCCATAAACTGATCTTCCAGACACCTTTAGATAGTAGGTTTCTAACTTTGGAGGTTTTTGAATAATAACTAAAATAATACATAGTAAAAAATAGTTCATACCTACTCCTTATTAAATTTCGGCCACAACGGTTGACAATCTTTAATACTGTTTATCTTTAATATTTTGCCAGCAAGTGTGTGCACAATCTTATAAATGCATTCTACAATTCATTCGCGTAAATTTGAAACTTTATAAGTGTAACATGTGTGATTAAGGGAATTAAATTCTTTGCTGAATAGGAATATTTTAGTGTGTTATTGTTGCTTGCCATCAAATTTTAAACAAACATGAACGATTAAGAAAAAAATCAAAATGCATAACCAGTTTTAACCAAATTCCATACATCATCATCCTAATATTAAAAGGCCTCCATAAATATTCCTATAAATCACACATCAAGTCCGCCTCATTACTCACAAATATTGCCTAACTCAATTACTATACAAAGATCAACTCGATAATTAAATAAAAATCTATCACAGTGATCAATTATATGGAAAACAACTGTGCCGCACAAGGCATGAAATCATCAACACGTAAAATGGTCTACTTTGGAAGAGATCTTTACTTAATGGCCGACCTTGCAACCCGAAAGGTCACAAAGTTTGACCTTTAATATGACCAGTAACTTATTTATTCTAGCTGTGATCTTAAATTCTAGTGATGACACCTATTTGGTATAGTGAGAGGTCGTATTCTTGGATACGTTCGATAATTGATGAAAAACATAATTATTTGGTTAGTGATTCTTATGAACAAAGAGTTAGGTATATAACTATGCCAAATTCATTGGGAGGGGTCAGAAAATACAAGTGCTTTCCCTGAAAAAGACTCTAGTCTTTTAGCATAAGAGTCCAATTGGCGGCAATAACCTATTCCAAGGAGTGCATTGTAAAGTACTTCAAGCGATTGGTTCTGCGTCTGATGCTCCTCTCGCATCAGACGGTTTGTCCCATACAATTATGCGAAAAGGAATCGGAGTTATGTTAACGAATATACTAACTTATCCTACAATAATATATCTCCTGCGTCTTACTTAACTTTCTTGTCAATGGAGGGATTGTTCGTTAAACTATATTAATTAAGTAAAATACATATGTAAAACCAACATAAAAAATACTCTTCAAATTAATTTAAAAAAAAAATGAGTGTTTCTACATATACGAGGGTTGAGCAGATTAAGAGGCCAGGATTTAAGACTTGTAACACTTTAATATTAAAAAAAGAATTACTCGATTACGATTAACTGTCAATGTCAACATATCGAGCGTTTTGAAAATACTCATCCACAACTAGATACAGAGTTCAACGTATTTCGTAACGGATTCCGATTTGAATAATTGTGTCTTGTCGAACAGCGCATGTGCCCAAGGCCGCTGCGTATAACGAGACAATTAACTTACTACTTGGCTTAATTAAGATGACTCCACTAGCCTCGTTTTCGGTTTTTTTTCCCGGAAAATGCCGATTAGTCGGATACTTTCGATTCTGCTTATTTTGTGTCATAGATTTCATTGTCACATTCCTTTGTAAAAGTTTTCAATGATGACAGGCCCGACGTCTCATTTGACCCCTGCCTTCTGAGCCAAGGGTCGTGGTTATCATTCGTACCTACACAAGCGTGAATGCAAACTTAAGTGCGCTTTTCGTTCCTTCAGAAGTAATACGATAGAGGTCTAGAGAGATTGAGACCGACAAGATATCAGATATGGGACATCTTTACGAATTTTCTTAATAAAGATCATTGTCACTAGTGGCTCGAATCATTGACGACCGACGACCCAGAACATTTAAACAAGCTAGACTCTTTATCTTTATTCAGAAATGTTGCGTCTTTGTGCGTTTTCTATCGTGCGTTTTACATTACGTCGAGCGCCTAGAGGGTAAACCGGAGCGTGTATGTTACAAAACTGTGCAGTTCTTCACTCAACTTTATCTGACAGGCGTAACTGCACAGGCAAATCTGTTATGTACATCTTTGCGTGAATGGCCTGCTTAAGGTAATGGTTATCAAATTTTCAGAGGGATGTAAGGAAGCGACCTATCGACCTTTTCGCTCCAAGCCATCCTCACCTGCCCGTGGTGCATCCTGCCGAACAACAAACGAGGCTCTGGCAAACCGATTGGTGGCTGTAAAACCATCACGATAGAAGGCGTAGCTAAATACCGCAGCCGATGACGGGCAGCAGCGTCACCGGAGCAAGAAGGTACGCCCTGCGATCGCCAACCCGCCTGCCCAGCGTGGCGATTATGGGTATATCCTCCAGAAATTTGCCCTAGGTGGCGAACAACTAGAGAGGCCTATGTCCAGCAGTGAACTGCAATAGGCAGATGATGATGATCAGATTTTCACTTCTCAAAAAACAACCTTCGTTATTTGTCATAACATTGATACTCGAAACACTTAAGTCCCATACGCAAGTTGTTTTCCAAACACATAGTTGTCATAGAGGTATGGTAATCAAATTATACTATGTCTCCGGTCAAGTACACCACGAGAATGACATTAAATGCACTAAATGTTGTTAAAATTTTTGATTAGCGTGTTCAATAAAATTGAATAAAATTGTAATGTTTTCGGATAAGTGGTCGTGACTTTTGAACTACAAGCAACGAAACGAATACAGATTTAATTTTAAGTTAATAATATTTTATTACTTTTTTATGGTATCTACTTTATTGAATAATTCGGTCTTAAAATAATGTTACAAGTTCTTCACTTTTGATAATACCTAATAGTCTTCTTCATCGATGTTACTGTTGACAGAGTAGTCGTGGTGGTAATTTCAGGCATTAGTGACAATCTTCTCGACGAATATACTGATAGTGCAACCGACGGGATGTAAGGGAGCGGCCTATCATCTTTTCCAACCTGGCCGAGAGGCCAGCAGTGGACTGCAATAGGCTGATAATGAAGATGATGACATGACACCCTACGGTTTTGGCTTCACATCGACGGATTACGAAACACGACTGAAGTCGCTATTCATGTAAACGCAAAAGCTGAAAAGCTTTCAAATCTCAAGAAGGTGATTTATATTTTTTTCTGCGTCACCGCAAGAAAATTCTACTATGTAAAAGAAAAAAAATTTTTCTTCAACACTATATCAATATTTTCAGTAATTTTAACATGACTACCTATATAATAATATATTCACAATCATCTTAACTATTAATATTATAAAGCTGAAGAGTTTATTTGTTTGTTTGTTTGATCGCGCTAATCTTAGAAACTACTGGTCCGAATTGAAAAATTCTTTTGTGTTGAATAGACCATTTATCGAGGAAGGCTTTAGGCTATATAACATCACGCTGCAACTATTAGGAGCGAAGAAATGGAAAATGTAAAAAAAACGGGGAAAAAATAACTATTCCACAGAGCACAGCTAGTATACAATAAACGTGTTGCTATAATCTACTATTCTATGCATATGTCAACAAACAATTTCGCAACATCTAAGAAGATAACCCTTTTAAGGCCATTGGGTATGTGCCACCCGACATCCTTGTGATCCGACTCAGTATGTAAAGAATGAGAGAAATATGCCTACTGGCACTGATTGCCCGCAAATAGCTATTTAATGGCTTGTCGTAAATGCGATTGAGAAATAAATCAAGATCGCATGGATTTATATGAGTATGAGATCTTTGGAACTTCGGTGGTTAACGCCTTTGACAGCTATGCTCGAATCTATGATTGCATTGTAACTTTGTCATCAAAGAAAATTTTGTCAACTTTCTGTCAACGCTGGCAGAATTGAACATCACAAAAAGACTCCAATATTTTTTTAAAATTCGTTATGGGTTTGCGCTTGGCCACAATTTATTGAAGCCTACGACAGAGTGCGCTTACCCAGAAAATACTAATTTACTTTCGTATGGAACACTTGAAAATTGTAGGTCTCAGGAAACAAAGAGACGGGGAGGTGCTCCATAGCTTGGTCGTTCGTGCTAAGAAAGTAGAGGTAATAAAACGCAGCGTGCGTGTCCTTGTTATCTTAGAAATATGCCTTTTTGCCGTATCTCTACACGTCCGGTGGTAAAAAAGGGTCGCGGGAATCGAATTATGTAGTTCAGTAGAGTACGCGAATACTCCTTAAAATGTAACCAGTAGAAAATTTATAGACTTGCAACTTTTCAAAAACATAAATTCTTCTGTAGTATTCTGAATCGGTCACCAATCCTACCGTGGTTGGCGTGGTGAAGGACGCAAAACCCCCAATGATAATAATTTAACAATTTATACATTGAAGGAGGGGGGGGGGGGTCTATAACCAGGAATCATACCCGGAACTATCAGCGAGAATACAATGCTCTACCAAAGTCCTCAATTCATCCATATTTCCTATCTACTTCTCTACCACATACTCGCTTATGCGGGTACACGGGATCCATGTTATCATAGATCCAGTGCAAGCCCAAATTCCACACATCTCGTACGCATTTTTTTCGTAACCAGTTACGTAACGACACCGGATCCGTCGACACCTGCGCGACATTGACTTTTAGCTATCGTCTCTTAGCTATGACGCAAGTATCGTCTTCGGACGAGCAGCGTATATCGACAAAAACTATCTTTCGTTTGGTATTAATCTATCTTCTATATCTATCTATACTTATAATAAATCTGTAAAGATATCAATTCTGTACATGAAATATTATTTTCAAAATAACTATCAAAGGGTGATTAGTGATCGATACTGATGCCAAAAATGCAATCAGTAAAATTTTTGTCTGTATGTTCGTTATAGAAAATAAAACTACTGGACGGATTTTAACTAAACTTGGTACGATTAATTTTCATACTTATAGGCAGGTTAAAGTATACTTTTCATCACGCTACAATCAATAGGAGCAGAGCAGTGACGAGAAGTGTTGGGGAAACGGTAGACATTTTTATCTGTATGTTTGATGAGGTCTAACTTAATACTAGATACCATTTTATGGAATTCCATTATTTTTGGAACCCGAGAACCACGCGTCCGACGCCCCCGGCACAGCTAGTAAATTATAAGGCAGTTCTTTTGTGCGTTACTATTCCACCGTTTACCTTCCGGCAGTGATAGAGAGATTAAAATCATTTGCAGATTCCGGCACAGATCGTCTGTGCGGAATTTCAAAGTTTCCGGGTTCAAAATTAGCGTCAAATTGCAAGATGTTCCTAGCAGCCAGTTAATTTGTTCTGATACTAGAACTTGTGCATCTCATCCCATGGGTTTCGTAGATAGACTGAGGGTATATCTGGAAACGGCAGCAGCGTTTACTTGGGTACAAACCACGGTTCTTCGGTCACTAACCCACCAACCAAGCATGGTAACTACGGCCACTCTCCCCAGATGACAACTGATATTGGCAGATGATGATTACCTTCCGACAGTGATAGATTGTCTAAAGTGAGAAAATTCAAAGTGTCCGGGTTCTAGACAAGAAACGTCTTGATACGTCTCGATTGGGAACTCCCAATAGCTAATTAAAGGATGTAAGGGAACGGCCTATTATCTTTACCCTCCAAGCCAACCTCTCCTGCCCGTGGTGCATCCTGCCGAATAAAAAACGAGGCGCTGGCAACCGACTGATGGCGGTATAACCATCACAAATGAAGACGTAGCTAAATACCACAGACCGATGACGGGCAGCAGTGTCACCGAAGCGAGAAGCTACGCCCTGCGATCGCCAACCGGCCTGCCCAGCGTGGCGATTATGGGTATATCCTCCAGATGTGTGGCGAACAACTGAAGAGGCCTATGTCCAGCAGTGGACTGCAATAGGCTGATGATGACGACAACGTTCCAATAGCGAATTAATTTATTCTAGTACTAAAACCTTAGTTCTGACTTAGTTTTTCTACGAAAACTACTGACTTGTTAGAAGTGTTCATATTCGTTTACATAGGTACGCCATCAAAATGTTCTTATTATAATTCATAGTATACTAAATTATGCCTTCCTCTTACCACTGAGAGATTAATGGGCCTAAAAACTGTCCAGCACGAGGTCGTTTTAGGCATTCCTATAAATGATTTAATATTCAACAATCTTATTTAACTTGTATTTGATGATGCTGCTTAAGTGCGAAATTGAAGAAGTGTGCAAGAAAACAAAGTTAAGTCATTCTCATCATCATCATCAAACAGACTCAGGCCTCCATCATCGACAATTGTCATTTGGGGACTGTCATCCTCATCATCATCATCAAGGACCAAACGTCCACTGCTGGACATAGGCCTTCCTCATCGATAATTGTCATTTGGGAATTTGCCTTAGTCGCTACGCTTGGCGGGTTGGTAATCGCAATAGGCTTTAGTTTTTATCCAAGTAATACCGGTGATTAGGCACCCTCATATGGTGCAAGTTCCTAAGACTCGCACAGCGCGTTTCGCCTCTACCTTTATAGTGCGAATGGCTAACATATGGGACTCTTTACCGGGCTCCTTGTCCCCCGAGAGATATAATCTTCCGATGTTGGTGGCGAGAGTGAACTAGTTTTTGCTGAGTGGGCGCAAACTATCGTAGACTACGATATCGCATACCATCAGGCGAATCGCAGTCAAACGCAAACTCATTTTGAAATAAAAAAAAAAGGAAAAGCTGCTCCCCGTTTCCTGATATTCCCTTAGTCGTCTTCTACGACACCCATGGGATGTGATGAGGTATATAAAATTAGGTAACAACAAAGTTAAAAGAATTTTTCGTCATAAAAGTGCTCTCGAGTTGTAGCCGGCCGGAAGAAGTGTCTGCTTTACAAATTGTTTCTAATACCTACTTAGGTACTTCAAAAACAATTGATTAATCAATTGCAAACCTTTGTTGAAAGTCTTTATTGTAACTTTGCTCAAAAACAATTAAACAAAGGTTCTTCGTAATCTGCAAACCCTCGATGCAGTTTAAAGGTTACAGTTAATTTCGCAATAAAAATAACTATTTAATTACACGACCGTGAATCTAATATAGCTTTCATAATGATTATTTATTATGACATAATATGCACAACCACATAAATGTATCAAGGATAGAACGGCCTCGTGTGCTCCATGCGCGGGGCTCAAACTTGCACTCATCATCAGCCTATCGTAGTCCACTGCTGGACATAGGCCTCTCTAGGTATTCGCCACTATGGACAAACACCCAGGTGTTACCTCCAGAGGTTATACCCATAATCGATCGTTGGGTATCGCAGGGCGTAGCTCCTCGCTCCGGTGACGCTGCTGCCCGACGCGGACGTCGACCTGTGGTATTTAGCTGCGCCTTCAATCATGATAGTTATACCACCACCAGTCGGGTTCCATAGCCTCGTTCGTTATTCAGCAGGATGCACCACGGGCGGGTGTGGGAGGCTTGGAGTGTAAAGCTAAAACGTCGCTTCCTTAAATCCCTGCTACTGAGTAATTAATTTACAGAAAAACCCAGTAACAATGTTTGATCTAACAAAACAGTCAATCAAATCTTTATAATATATATAACCCCAAGATAACCCCAAGACATGTCACACTGGGCCACACAGCGCCACCTAGCCCCAAACTAAGCCGAAGCTTGTACTATGGGTACTAGACAACTGATAAACTTACTTAGATACATTTTTTTTTTGTAAATAAATACATATTATACATAGAAAACACCCAGTTTAACTGTCAACTCAAACAAGATTTCAATATCCACGTCTCTGTTTATAGCCAAAATTTTTATGCAAAAATGTTGACCTAAGCTTCCTTGATGACCGTTCACGGATATATACATAAGTTTGTTTTTATAATACACTGATAATCTCGATATTTGCTTTAAATATACTAAAATTATGTATGAAACGGACAATAATTAATTCATGGTCATCTAGCGTTTAAGCATCACTTGTGTTTTGTGCGATTTTTTTAGATCAATGTATAAATATTCGTGTATAAAGTTAAGTCATCAAATGGTTCTTCATTCGAAAACTAGACATCATGAAGATTGTTCACTTTATATCCAATCCATTGCCTTTAAGATTAACACAAGTTAACCCTTTGTCCGTGTGTTTTCCGGATTTAGAATCTTCCAATTAGAATAGCCTCGTTTGTTGTTCGGCAGGATGCACCACGGGCAGGTGAGGATGGCTTGGAACGAAAAGAAGAGAATGTCATACCTACCTACTAATAATAGCCAAAGCTTATGATGTAGATGAAATCCTAACACATAGTACACATAATGATATTTATAAACATAACTTTACCCTTGGACTATCAATCACTCTAATGACGTTTAAATGTGAATTAATAAAATCATCACTATGACCCCAACTTCCTAAATCGGCTACAAAACGAAGGTCTACTATGATCGACAGCCGAACTCGAGAGTAATTGTTATTTGATTAAAACTTCCAAATCGGTCGACATAATTATACAAAGGCATCCATATAAATTATACAATTTCGCAAACAATAAAGTAACGGCAGCATTTTATATACCAGGAATCGGTTTTGAATAACACCTAACATTCTTACGATCTATCTATGCAATTATTGCGAGTTAACAACTAAATTGGACGTAGATATGCAGACAAGTTACAATTCACAGGTCACGCGAAATTGAGTAGTGACTAATCCTCCTATTTTGACACTTTACATGATATCATCGGGCGTATCGGAGTCCACTCCTGGACATAGGCTTTTTTAGTTGTTTGCTACTTTGGTAAACATCGAGAGCCTTTATCCATAATAGCTACACTCTGGGCTGGCGGGTTGGCGATCGCAGGGCGTAGCTTATCGCTCCAGTGACGTTGCTGCCCGTCATCGGCCCGTCATTTTTAGCTACGCCTTCAATAGTGATGGTTATACCGCCATCAGTCGGTTGCCAGAGCTTTGTTGTGAGCCAGAGTTTGTACATCATATTATTATCAGCATAAACGTGATTTGGGTGATGAATTGGAAGATCGCGGTAAAGTGTCAAAATCGAAGGATTGGTCATATTAACTGAATGACCTGTGGATTGGAACGTTACTGCATATCTACATCCAATTTCGTAGCGGATTTGATAAACAAAACACTTATTATGCAATGTGTATGTAAATTCGATTTGTATAACGGAGAATAAATATTTTTGGTTGAAATAATTGTGCATTTATATGAAGAGAGGCCAACTAGTCTCTTCTGGATGTTAAATACGATTAGACATGGAATAACTGAATAAACTTTTAAGATTTTTTAAGTTAAGTACGAGTAAATTGACTCAACTCGACTGGTGGTAAGCGCCGATAGAGTCTATCATAAAGTGCGCTTGCCCAGCGAAAAACCGAATCACTCTCGTGATCTGACTCTTGAAGATCTGAAGATTATATTTATCTTTCAGCGAACACGGAATGCTTTCGAACCGGTGCTGGTAGGTTCACTTTTGATCGACTTTTTTAAAAATTGTACAAATAAAGAATTGGTATTTTAATGTTTTTTTAACAAGAAGAAGTCAAATATTAAAAAAACTTATTAAAATTGGAAACTACATTAAAAAAATACTAGATTATCGAGAAGTTAATTTATGAATCCCGGAGATATATTAAAAACTTAGCAAATTAAAGAATTTAAAATTCACGGACCTGTGTTGATTTGCATACCTCAAATTACATCGCGCTTGGTTCCATAATACACGTGTTGAGATATTGTACAAAAAACTGTGAAGCGTTTCTTGATCTAAAATTAACTTGAACACATCTAACTTTTTATGTACCCAAATATATAAAAGTCAATGCTTGTGTATTTCCTCATATATAAGCTTACTGGGAATATTCCTATATATATAAAATAGCTCTGTGCCCGCGAATTGGTCCGCGTAGAATAGTGTCTTGGGGTAGCGTTTAATTATTTAGGTAATATTTCTTTCTCTATACAAACTCTAAATGTAATTTTTATTAACATCGAATCAACAACCTCAAAAATAAGTTTCCAGATTGCTTTAAAAATTGTGATGCATCATCCCTTTTTACCACTTACAACCTATTTTTCACACCGACTCCCCCCAGATAAGGCATGAAGGTGCCTAATGAATTCCCCTGTACAAAAAAAAACATAAATGTTATATCTACCTATTTATAAAATAAATAGCTACATTTAAAAGATTAAAAACACAACACTTTATGCCTATCTCTAAACAAGCTAGGCTCCATTTTTAAGAAAATATGCGCTCACATGTCAAATTACTATTCAGATCTTTATGGAACCAGTTGGCCATGAAGTCAAATGTATCAGAACACGAGGTTGGTATATCCAACTAAAGAATTTTAGATCTATTTGAAAATAAAATTATGTTAAAATTGTAAAAGTAGGCAGCTTGTGTCGCAACATTGAGGCGGATCGTACAGCGATCAAGTTTGAATGAAAAAGGCCACAGTATTTATGTACGGGTTAGTTTCTTTATATACATCGTGCATTCTACTTCAATTTAAGTATATATTATTATTCACTAGCGAATCGGCTGCGCTTCGGGTAATTCAGTTAAACGCCAGTAAATATGTATTTATAATTCAGTAACAATAAAAGCATATTAATGTCTGTCTCTGTAATCGACTGACTCGGTGGCTCAATTGGTAGTGACTCCTGCCTACTGAGCCAAGGGTCGTGGGTTCGATTCCCGCACAGTGCAAACATTTGTGTTCATAAACATGTCTGTTTGTATTGGTCTGGGTGTTTTCTATGTATAATATGTATTTATTTACAAAAAAAAAGTATTTAAGTAGTTTATCAGTTGTCTAGCACCCATAGTACAAGCTTCGGCTTAGTTTGGGGTTAGATGGCGATGTGTGGCCCAGCGTGGGATGTCTTGAGTTATTTATTTATTTATTTAATGTTCTTAATTTCTTTACCAATAATATGGAAATGTTTATCATTAATAATTCATCGAACTCACAATTTATTGTGACATTAAATGGTTTTATTAGGTTTACTGAAACATATCCATATGGCATTTTTTTGTGGGCGGTGAACCTGTCTCCATTTAAACACACTCGATGACTTTTGACTTCATAAATTTATCTATATTTCTTTCAAACAGCAGTTGGTCCTTCATCATATATATCTATACTTATAATAAATGTGTAGAGATTTCTATTCTGTATATTAAATATAATTTCGAAATAACTATTAGGGGGTGATTAGTGATCTATATTGATGCCAAAAATGCAATCAGTACAGTACAGTAGTAAACACTATTCCACGCGGACGAATTCGCAGGCACGGCTAGTTTTGAATAAATTTTAATAAAAATCAGTACAATTTGGAACGAAATAATAAACTTTCACAGCAAGTTGCAGAACTGATGATATTATTTGGGTACGAAAGGTTCTCGAGTGACTACCGAGAAAGGGAAGACGCGAGAGGGAAGATGCCGCAGGGAATGGCTTCCTACGAGATGAAGTGACGACCTGATCGAGACAGCGGGGATTCATTAGACCCAGAGGCCTAGGACCAGGCCATGTGGAGGTCGTTGGGGGAGTCGATGAATTATTTTTAGGAAACTTTTCAAGTAGTTTACATTTGCAGGTATCATGAACCTTGATGATAATGTTGCGGAATAAACTTTCTAGGAAATTTTGAAAATCGTAAGTTTTTTTTTATATCACTAGGGTGGCAAACAAACTAATAGTTTTATAATTCTCTTAGAGAATCTTTAAGATCTATCGTCATCATCATCAACCTATCGCAGTCCACTGCTGGACACAGGCCTCTCCAGGTGTCCGACACTTTGGGCAAACACCTGGAGGATAATCTCACCATGGGTCACCCATAATTGCCAAGCTGGGCAGACGTGTTGGCACATAGGATAGGCCATGCGATAGCAGAGCATAGTTCCTTGCTTCGGTGACGCTGCTGCCCGAAAATAGCTATAATGTACCCTAATTTATGTTAATAATAATTTTTTCTTATGCTTATCTTAAACATCGCTAATATTATGTTACAACATTTGAATTAAATAGAAATTGTCTTTTAAACTATCACTAAAAGATCTGGATGTAAACGCCATTTTTATTAAATAGCCAGCAAGAAATTCTGTCGTTTTTTTTTCATCATCTATTTTATTATTCTTGCAATTTCATTTTAATTAATTAATTTCGTTGCGATTTTAATCGATCACATTACGCAAACTACTTAATAATATGAATAATCATGACTGATAGAATACTACTACGGATAAGGTACCCATTTTAAGAATTCAGTATGGAATATTATATCAATCAGTATAATTTTACACTTCCAAATGCATTTGAAATGAAAGTCCTTGATGACAATTTAAGCAGACGTTTACAATTACTATAAACAATCATAGAATATCTAATGAAGTTATTAGCAATTTAAGAATTCTCTTCAAGATATTTGAAATACACATTTTGAGGACAAATGTTTAAATAATAATCATTTCTTAAACTTTGCATTGAACAGGCTGTGTACGTCTGATAAAATAATTATTAGTTGCTAGCCTTCTAGTTTGGTGGGTTATATTTTAGTGGATATAGAATGCAATGTATAACTGACAATCCACAGTTTTGGTAAGGATTACTAATCTTTTCTAGCAATAAATATAGCCTATGTTTCTCAGGGTGAATCATCATCATCATCAGCCTATTGCAGTCCACTGCTGGACATAGGCCTCTCCAGTTGTTGAAAAATGTTGAATAAAATAATATTGTGATTACGTAAATTATGTACTCAAGTAAATAGGTACTTAAGTAAAAAGTTAAATCCCTGACTCTTCGTGGTTTCTCCAAAAAAACAAGTATTAAAATTGCACAATTACATCAACGGCGATGCATTGAATAATGGTAAGCGATGTGCATGCAGGGTGACCATTACACAAATTTATGTTATTGTATGGTTTTTTTTTTTACATTTTATCTATACTTATAATAAATCTGTAGAGAGATCAATACTGTACAATTAATATTTTTTCAAAATAACTATCAGGGAATGATAAGAGATCGATACTGATGCCAAAAATGCAATCAGTTAAATTTTTGTCTGTCTGTATGTTCGTTATAGAAACAGAAACTAATGAACGGATGTTAACGAAACTTGGTACAATTAGTCTTCATACTCTTGGGCAGGTTATAGTATACGTTTCATCACGCTACGATCAATAGGAGCAGAGCAGTGAAGGGAAATGTTGGGAAAACGGGTGAATTTTTTATCTGTATGTTTCGAACTACATTTATGGATAGATAAAAAAGATCAGGAATCCTTACTAAAACGCAAATATTTTGTTACCCAATGATATGTTTATCCCGAAAGAAGAGAAAATCAGACCTTAATGACACATTTTTGACCTGCACAAAAATATTGTTCGAACAAAGTATGAAAACCTAGAAATAAAGGAAATCCACATCAAGTCAAGTAAATATTACCACTTAACTCCCCGTTTATGAGATCTAATAAAATGTAATGGAATTGTATTACTTGCTATATAATATGTACTGTTACCATTGTCTTACCTTTGTGAAGAGGAAATAAACAATTATTATTATTATCTAAACCTACAGAAAGAAAAGTACATACCTGCGCCTTAAGAGTTCAACTAAGGAATGCTTCACCAAATTTTCCTCCCGTCCTGTTTTCTTTACAAAACCCATGGCTAGTTTAGTACTACACATGCATTTTAAATTGTTTTTGGCATCGGCTCGCTTTAAAAATAACTATCCAGCTGGCTCGTTGCTCAAGCATAAATTAATCTTATATATCATCGGCGATGCAGAGTGCGATTATTATCACTGTTGCGATAATGACAAATTGTGGACTTAAGTAACATGTTCATACTTTTCTATCAATTATCTCGTATTTATTTAAATGTTGCATGAAATATTAACTTTGTGGCGGATAGAGCGACTTTTAGTTAGGTTTAAGAGAGATAGGGCATAGCGAATCTTCCCTCGAATTGAGCCGCCCGTCCGGGGAAGGACCTCCACCCTATAGAATACCGCAGTCAAATGACCTGGTGAGTAGGGTTTCCGGAGCTCGTGGGGGAAGTTCGTTATTTTTGGAACCCGATATCCACGCGTGCGACGCCGCCGGCACAGCTAGTTTACGAATAAAAAATACGTGTCCTTTATTTTTGAATAAGCTATAAGACGGCCTAATTACATTTTTAGCCAAACAAGCCTATTGTTATTGGCGGAGGCCTATACCCAGCATGGCCGTTTGCAGGCTGATGATGATGATGATAGGTACCATAAGATAATTAATATTACGTTAATAATAAGTAGGTACGTAGTATTAATCATAATACATTTCCGTGTATTATTTCATTATGCATCATTTGTTTTGGCGGGTGGTATTTTACTTTTTGTTCGCATTGTAGTTTTGTACAACACCTTGCCTTAATCAGTTTGGTATCAATTAGTTAACCTTTTTAAATGCAAATATTTATCTATACTTATAATAAATCTATAGAGAAGTCAATTCTGCACATGGAATATATTTTCAAAATAACTATCAGGGGGTGATTAGTGATCGATACTGATGCCGAAAATGCAATCAGTAAAATTTTTGTCTGTCTGTCTGTCTGTATGTTCGTTATAGAAAAAAAACTACTAAACGGATTTTAACGAAACTTGGTACGATTATTCTTGATACTTTTGGGCAGGTTATAGTACCTACAGTTTTCATCACGCTACAATCAATAGGAGCAGAGCAGTGACGGGAAAACGGGAGAAATTTTTATCAGCATGTTTGATCGCGCATCACGCTAGAACTACTGCATGGAATTGAATGCGGTTTTCACCAATGTATTGCTAGAGGTCTAACATAGGCATTAGGTATAGGTATAGATAGGTATTTTATGGAAATCCGTTATTTTTGAAACCCGATATCCACGCGTGCGACGCCGCCGGCACAGCTAGTTACTAGTAATAATGTTATAATTGTCGGTTGTATCACGCTATGAGAAGAGGGTTTTTTAGAGTAGCACGACATAATGGCTTCCCTACGCCTGAAAAGCGAAAGAGGAGACTATATATATATATCGCTATACTATATCGCTGCGACAACGGGCAAGTAACCGGTCAGTCACCTGTCAGTTGCCACCGCTACGCTGGCCCAACCCTAACCTTCGGCTGCCGATGCAGCACTCACTCCACGAGCTCTGGAGACTCTAATCACCGGCAGAAATACAACCCGGCGGTCATTTAACTGCGGTATTCTCTCTCTCTTCAATCAGTCCCTTATTACTGAGGATCGTGGTCACTGGAACCCCCTGCACGGACAACCTGCCTCCATCGATTCCGGTACGACGTAGCCTTCACAGCTTGGTAAAACTCGGACGAGGAGGTGGCTGCTATCACTTGGTCAGACCAGCGTGTTGGCGATCGGCCTTGTATTCTCTTGCTTTGTTGTTGCCAACAATGACCAGTTTTTCCAGGCTGCCATCCCCTCTACGTAGTGCTCTATAGGGTGGAGGTAATTCCCCGGAGCGAAGATTGCGAAACTTGGTACACGTTACAGGGTCAGAAAATACTTCCAGACTCATTTCGTTCGGGTATAAAATGGCGTGCTGTTGGACTCCTCATCGCATTGCACCGTGCTGTAGCACCAAGGCCAATCAAGTTATTCCAACTGCTTTAGAACTGAGGGAGTGGTCAGAACACTGGAGAATTGAAAGGGACTACTTGCCTCCCTGCCTTTGGCTGACGGTGAAAATACGAAAGGTCTTTCGACAAAAAAAAAAGAAAACGAACATATCAGGAGTGCCGCCCGCTCGTCGTCCATCTAAACTATCCTGTCATTTGTTAAAAAAGTTTTACGAGGACATCATCATCATCATCATCAGCCCACATCAGTCCACTGCTGGACATAGGCCTCTCCCAATACTCGCCACTTCGATCGATCCCGGGCCTCGAGGACATAAATAATATAAATTATTGTTTGCAACACGCATGTGTAACTTGCAAGATTGTATACATAAGCGATTATTACATATGCTAATAAACATGCGTGTGATTTATATCGTAAAAAATAATATCACGTTACATTCTAAATGGAACATCACTAATCCTTGACTGTGATACATCACTGTCGATCAAAAGGTTAAAATTAAGATAATCAATTTCATTATTTGCTAATGAAAATATCAGCCGACCTTTATGCCAATAAATGTATCTATATAAAAGGGGATACATCTTTGTAACATAGACAATGTGGTTTAACTTCATGTATGCTAACATTTTGTAATTAATAGCAGCCGGAATGTAGATAAGCTGTGTGTAAAGTTTACTAAGCGAAAGGTTACTCGTTGAATGAACAAAAGATCTCAAAAACAATTGAAAGCTTTTATGAAATAAGCGAAGGAGATCACTTAAACATTTTCAAACGAATAAATAAAGAATGGGAAGTTTAGCAAAACAACTCGATGATTACTTTTTAATTATCATCCTGCATCCATCCATCACCATCAGCCCTGTTTTAAAAGACTAAGGGAATTTGAAAAGCAGGGTTTACTTGACTACAAACGCAGATTACCCCCGTGACTACAAATAAAACCTACTACGGGCATAAACCCGCCTGCCAAGCCTTCATCATCATCAGCCCGTTACAGTCCACTGCTGGACATAGGCCTCTCCAGTTGTTCGCGCATTAGGGCAAACGTCTGGAGGATATACCCATAATCGCCACGCTGCACTGTGGAATACGGTAGAACAATAGCATATCAAAATTGGTTTTTACAACTGATTGCCATAGGCTACTCTATGAATATAATTTAATAGTTCGAAAGTAGATGTTTAATATCCTGTAACGTAAATAATTTTGTGTTGGTTGAAAGTAAATGTTTTGTGTAGTTAAAGTTAACGTTTTTAAATTTGGTAAATATTCATTTCTTCATTTACGATTTTCAAAGTGAATTAGTTTTGAAAGTTTAACTGAAAGATATAAGGTATTATATATTTTTGAAAAGCTCATCTATCGGAGGTTTGAAACTTATACAATTAATTGTTTGAATACGACTATATATATATAAATTTTTTTTCTTAAAAATGCAGTGAAAAAAAAGATTTTCCTCAATTTCGTCGAAGCTTTTAACATTTACCGACGTTTACCGGTGCTTTGAATTTAATGTTAATTCATAGTTTAGTTACTCATCAAAAACATATAAAAGAATTAGCTGCTAATTTCTGCGCGTTACGAAGATATGACAAAAAATCGAATACTAGTCTGGGAACGGAAATTTTTATTTTCGTAGTTGACTTTTACTATCAATAGTTTGTGGTATGTTTTATCAATTAATTATTTTATTTTGTTAAGTTTTTATCATTTTGAGGTCATTTTCCGTGAGAAAATAGATATCTGAAATAATTCCCACATTCTGAAACAATATAAAAATCGTTGTGAAAAATATGTCTCCATTACTGTTTCAGTGGTCTTGACGTAGAGTACGGCTATTTTATTTTTTAAAATGTCAACTTTACACTGTACTAAACGTGAATTAATAGTGTCATACATAGAAGGCGGAAAAACGACTGCGGCACTTTCAACATATTTGGAGGAAAAACAAGTATAAGAAGAAAATATATGTTATATTATTGGCAATATTCAAAGGAATATCATCCCTTCATTTAAAAAACGCTGGAGTGAAGCAGGACGCAACAAGGATAACTTTTTAAGAAAGAACGCCAATTGGTTGGATTCTGAATATTCCTTGACTATACCGACATCTGAAAACGTGTCAACTGACTCAATTCCGTCTACTTCTTCTGGTAAACGAGGAAGACCGTGTGTTTCATATGGAGACTCTTCAGAATCAAGCAAAAAAAGAAAAAAACACTATTTTGCTAAATGAATATGGCTTGGAGCACATTTTCAAGGATTGCGATCTATCGGAGAAGGAACTGAAGCAAAACTAGTTGAAAAATTAAGGTTGGCTGATGCCGAAAAAAAAGGTTTTGTTATGAATCAGTTAGAAAATGCAAAAATCATGAAAGGGCTTACAGATGAAGAAGCATTAAGTGTGTTCATCGACCTGGAACTAACAAAAGCACAATATTTGTATCTCCGGAATGTTACTGATGAAAGAAACTGTTCAATATTTCCACCTTACTACAAAATACAAGATATGAAACAGAAGTGCCACCATCGTCAACAATCGAAATCACAAATACCATTTTTTTTTGTTTAATTTGTCATTATAATTATAGTTATCATAATTAAGTAATTAAGAGTAAGAAATGCACATTATATAAACACATAAAATATAATATTTCAATAAATATATACCATTTTTAAAGATTGTGACTTTTATTTATGAAATAAAAATATTAACGCGTAACTACAATTCTTCACACATAACCTATATAAATCCTTATATATCACTTCATATTAGTGCAAAATTTCATAGCTCTATCTATTAAATCGACGGAGTTACAGATTTTTGATCCGAAACGCACCGAAATATTCCACAGTGCGCTGGGAAGGCGGGTTGGCGATCGCAGGGCATAGCTTCTAGCATCGGTGACTCTGCTGCCCGTCATCGGTCTGTGGTATTCAGCTACGCCTTCAATTGTGATGGTTATACCGCCACCCGTCGGTTGTCAGCGCCTCGTTTGTTATTCGGAAGAATGCACCACGGCCAGGTGAGGTTGGCTTGGAGCGAAATGATGATAGGCCACCGCCTTACATCCCTGCCAAGTGGTGACTAAAGAATCTCCCCCAAAGACAATTGTTATCGTATTGGAAGCCAGTGCCCAGTAGTGGACGTTTGCAGGATGATCATGAAAGAATTTCTATCTATGACGTAATCGTTAAAATATAGTACGAAAAGAATATTTTCTAGCTAGTTTAGCCCAAATGACTTTGGTAGCTTCAATGCCAAGGATCCCGATCTCAAACATGTTTGGAATTGCCGTGGTATCAGTAATAGGAAATGCTTTTAGCAGTAATATATGTCAAAAGGTCAAACCTAAATCTATGCAAATTGCAACGTTTTTCGGCTAGTGACCTTTTATCCTTTTCTGTCATACGGATGGCGCAAGAGTTCGGCTAAACGGGGCTTGGGTTTTGCAAGGCCTAGGTAAAATGAGAGGAAAATTTTATTTAATATAAATGCAACGTGATGCATCTTCACCGTCATCAGCGTCACCGGTGCGAAAAGCTACGCCCTGCGATCGCCATCCCGCCTGCCCAGCGTGGCGATTATGGGTATATCCTCCAGATGTTTGCCCTAAGTGGCGAACAACTGGAGAGGCCTATGTCCAGCAGTGGACTGCAATAGGCTGATGATGAGGTGTATCTTACTAAATAACAGACGAGGCTCTGGAAACCGACTGGTAGCGGTTTAACCATCACGATTGAAGGCGTAGCTAAATATGTACCATAGGCTGACGCTCTGCGATCCCAAGGTAGTTCTTACCCATAATCCCCATGCAGGGCGTAGCTCCTATCTCCGGTGACGCTACTGCCCGTCATCAGCCTGTGGTATTTAACTACACCTTCAACCGCGATGATTATACCGCCACCAGTCGGTTGCTAGAGCCTCCTTTGTCATTCAGCAGGATGCACCACGGGTAGGTGAGGGTGGTTAAGGGCGAAATGATGATAGGTCGCTCCCTTACATCCCTATATCACTTAAATCAAATTTATTATTTCTTTGAATGTGAAATGTAAGCAGCATATCAAGCGAAAGTCTTGAACCTACACAATATTTGTAGTACCTAAGTAATTTTAAGAAATGTTTGCAGAGGTCATCTTTGCTGCGGTGGGTGTGTTCGTTTAACTCATAACTGATTATAAGTTAAGTAATATAAGAAAACATGTACAGACGGCTACACATTAAGATCTGCCAAATTGGATTTCCATACGGTGACGGATAAGAATAAAAATCACTGCCCCATTGGGTACTTCGATCCCGTGGTTTCGGAAGGGTCTAATGGTCCATCTTAGGATATTCACTACTAGTGATATCTATAAACAATATATTAAGTCACGACGATAGACAATTGCACTTTTAATAGTACTAATACTGAATTAGGCCTATAGCGCGCAGCGGTCAGACCAACGAAGGTATTCTAGATTTCAGGTGGTAGGGTTTGGCGACCTGGTAGAAGTTGGATACTCGGCGAAACACTCGTGCAGCGTGTGCCCCAATATCCAGTCGGTGTACAGCCAGAGCTATCTTACAGGCCAGCAGGGCAGTGGCAACTGACAGATGACTGATTTGTTGCTTACTTCTTGCCGCAGCCACTTGCTTTTTTATAGTAGCTCGATATAGTGGCTTCCCTACACCAGATTGAAAGCGAATGAGATGCCCAAGTCGCCGTGACAACGGGCAAGCAAATGGTCAGTTACCTATCAGTTGCCATTATAATGCCGGCCCAACCCTAACCCCCCACGAGCTTCGGAACTACGAGTACTACTCAGCGGCAGAAGCACGACCCGGAGGTCATCTGGCTGCGGATTTCTATAAGCCGGAGGTCCTTCCCCGGACGGGCATCTCAATTCAAGCGAAGATTCGCTGCATGTCCTGCCTCTCTTAACTAAATATAAAATTGCTAATATATAAAAAATTGGACCCTAAGCATTGGAAAATTAGTTGAACTTTTAGGGATAGGCTAATGTGTGGCTGTCTGTACATAGAAGAACGTCGATACAAAAACAACGTCAATTCATTTCGGTACTGGCCTTGCCGTTGGTTTAGACGACATTGTGCATTGTGAAAATATATGCATCTAGTGAAAAACAAAATTGCGAGCTTGTTTAAAAGTTACAACATTTTCACAGGTTCAGCGTCCATGGGTCCCTAAGGTCCCAGCAACGCCCTAAGTTCAGTTCCGAGCCCTTTAAATGGACTGTGATGCTTTTCTCTTTAACATCCGCTCCCCCAATTATGTTATTTAAGTGAAAAATAATGGACAAGATTAATAACAGAATGGTACCCGTTAGATGGCAAAAGGGACAATCTAAGAGATGGGAAGATGATATCAGGAAAATAGCGGGTCCAACCTGGACTGCAGTGGCTAAAGATAGAAATAATGGCAATCTTTGGAGGAGGCCTTTGTCGGAAGACAAGTTGAGTAGTAATTACCGTTTGCCGAAGTAAAAACATGTAGTTAGTTAATTTTGTTAGCAGTTATAAATATTAGGCAAATTATACACAAAACTATGCTGTATAACTAAAACCCAATAATAAAGGCTTTTTATTTTAATTTTATTTATTTTATTTTAAGTGATAATGATTTCATTATCATTGTATTCCTTATGTAGAGATTGCAATTCAAGCTTAATTTAAGTTCTATGTCTTAACATAGCATTAACGACATCTTTACCCCGAATATCCAGTAAGGAGAGGATTGTAGAGATGTGGTAAAATCTCTACAATAGAATATTACTTAGTCTGTATCGTTGATGTATATTAAGAGTGAAGAAACACAAAGTGCATCTATTTTCCTGTCAAGATCTAAGTTCGGAACACTTACGTCTTATGCAGAAGCGTAGTCCCGAATCAAAATTTGTTTAGGGGCCCTAAAAATGTAAAAAATTCTCACAAAATATGCATAAAACTCAAAGAAACCTGTCATTGGTGAAATAAAAAATATGAACCGGGAGCCCCGTAAAATTGATACGGCGGTGGCTACGCCTTTAGTCTCATGCTTGGAGAGTTCAGTACTCACTAGACCTTCATAGACAGTCACAAATTACGCATGCCGTATGCGAACCCCTTATGACATAATACAGTCTACCAGTACTCGTCTCTAGGGGGGAATAACCTTACATAAGACCTACACTCCTTCTGACCTTAACAGACGATCCCCGTCCTTAAATTTGAAGCGAAATTGACTGTTAAGGCCCCTGCAAGGTCTATATTACGTGAATATTATGTACGATGCTTAAAATTAACTATTCGAACATGCATATCGGAATTTTCTTAAAAGGTTGACTAAGACAATGTCGCTTACTCTATACTTTCTGCGAATATGCTGATTTCCGATGCTCACGCCGAGAAACTCCGTCCATCAAGTCAAAGAAAGGGGCTTACTATAAAGTAGAAGACTTTTTGAACGACAACATTCCTTGGATTGCAAATACTTAGTCAACACTCCTATTGAATTGTATAAACTCAATTTATAGCTTAGCATTGTATAAGTTTAAATTTTCTTATTTATAAACGTTGTAATACAAAAATTTTAAGAATTTTGGCGATGAAAAAGAGTAACTATCGAGTTTCTTGCCGGTTCTTCTCGGTAGGAAACGACCTTCCGAATCCGGTGGTAGATTCATTGTTTGTACTTGCATTATTTGACGATTCGTGCTCGTCATGAGCCTACTTGAATAAAGATATTTTTCATTTTCATTTTTTCATTTTCATTTTCATTAGGGTACCGTTTCTAAATTATACAATTTGATACGAAAAATGACGTCGTAATTTCGATTGAATTTCACATTATTTATAACATTTAATGAATACTTATCTATTACACACGTCTTATTTTTAATGTTGACCTATTTAATGCGGTAATCGAATCTAGATCTCTCGGGTTATGATATCAACAATGAATGGATCAACTATGCATAATTTGAGTTGTATCCGATTCTGATTAATCGATTAATTAAATTCCCGAAGAATTTTGAATCGAGGGCATCGATAAATAGTATTAACAAAATATCAGTAATCTCATACTTAACTACATTAAAAGCTGCTATAAATATGATTTTTCCTTACTGCTTTACATGAATGATACAAAATTGGATAAAATGAAGGTTAACCTTCAATAAATGCAGAGATACGTTAAGAAAAATATGTTCAATGAAGTTCATATTAAGCTACTGTATATCACATACAAGGCGATTAAAATAAATAAATATTCATGGTGACGGATATGAATATTCGTTTAGGATTTTTCTTAAAATGTTGTTAATAGCTTATGAATTCCTTAATTAGGTGGTTTATAGAAATATTTATTAATTGGCTCATTTTATTTTCATGCTTAATAACTTTAATTAGCCGTCTCGAATAATATTTGTGTGTCATCAAAATGAAATTTCAGGAATGACGATATATTCACCATCATCAGTCTATTTCAATCCACTACTGACATAGGCCTCTCCAGTTGTTCGCCACCTAGGGCAAACTTCTGGAAGATATACCCATAATCGCCACGCTAGGCAGGCGGGTTGACGATCGCAGGGCGTAGCTTCTTGCTCAGGTGACGCTGCTGCCCGTCATCGGCCTGTGGTATTTACCTACGCCTTCTATCATGATGGTTTTACCGCCACCAGACGATATATTATGGTAAAACAATATGTGTTTTGGGTTCGACTCACATCCGTAACAAACATCCATTATGATGAACATTTGTGTTGGTTCTGTGCTTCATCATCATCATCACCAGTCCGTATTAGTCCACTGCTGGACATAGGCCTCTCCCAATGCTCGCCTCTCTAATCGACCATGGGCTTCTCGCATCCAGCACTTACCAGCCGTCCTGCGCAAATTGTCACTACACCTGGTCTGAGGGCGTCCTACGTTACGTTAAAGACTGGAGGCGCCGATGTCTAGCAATGGAATGCTTAGGATGATGATGATGATTACGACATCAACGGGAAGAGATAAATCTTCATCCCCTACAATAAACAAATCCCTAAATCCAACCGGTATTTTCCGAACACCGATGTTTTGCGAGCATTAGCATTGCAATAATACTTGAACTGTGACATATTGCCTAGAAACAATGGTCACAAGAAATGACACACACATACGCGCTACGTAGAGACTGTTGTGTTCACATTGAGCTATCTTATCTGGAACACTTTTTGTAGCTAACACTAATAAACTGTCATTCAAGTAATTTGATTACTCCAATTCAGAACGACGTATGTGACAAAATTGTAAAATATTGTTTTTCCTTTTAATTTCAAACAAGACTTGGCTTTTTTTACTGCAGAGGAAAGCTGCGCCGTCAAAGTCAAAGTCAAAGTCAAAATAATCTTTATTTGTATAGGTTTTTATGAAAAACACTTACAAATCGTCGAAGCTACCACCGGTTCGGAAAGCAGCATTCTACCGAGAAGATACCGGCAAGAAACTCGTGTAGTTGCTCTTTTCAAAATGGTGTTTACAATATTATTATCACATTTATACTTTTAACTACGACCACGTCATACAGTCTGGGGCCTTATAAAATTAATTATAAATTAGATTAAAATTAAAAAATTAACCTTAACATACTCTATATAGGGCAATCAGGAGTAGACCAGTCTCCAAGGCAGCACCTGTTCACAAGTATGACGTGTGTACCAGCCATCGCTTCATTCAACCATATTTGAGGGAGTGTAACGACCCGCCACACAGCGCCACCACCCCAGAAACATTTTAGTGAGCATGACTAGTCCAGTTACCCCAATATAAAATATTTGGCAAAATCATAAAACTAATAAATGAATTAATTACTGAAGGACGTAGCTTACATAGAATATAAGTTACATATGACTCTATATAAACAACCAATGAAATGGTTATAATTTTATGATAAAGTGCAGGCGAGCAGCATCCGCTTATTTGGCAGTTGACCATACAGTCTTATCACTTAAATAGTCTTCAATTCTGTAATAACCTTTCTTTATTAGACATCCTTTAATATATAATTTAAACTTTTGTATGGGTAGATCAATTATACATTGAGGCAATTTATTGAACATTTTTATGCTAAGCCCTATAAATGACTTTCCACATTTATTCAACCTCAGATTAGGAATAGCTAGCTTGTGCCTGTTTCTGGTATTGAATTTATGACTATCTGAATTTTTAGGAAGCTTGTGCTTGTTCTTATAAACATGGATTAAACAGTCCATGATATATTGGGAAGCGACAGTTAAGATATTTATTTCTTTAAAAAGGTCTCTAAGAGAATCACGTGGGCCAAGTTTGTATATGGCTCTGATAGCTCTCTTTTGTAAAACAAATATGGTCTGGATGTCTGCCGCTGAGCCCCACAGTAGAAGGCCATAGGACATAACACTATGGAAGTAGCTAAAATAAACCAATCTCGCAGTGTCGACATCAGTTAAATGTCTAATCTTCCTAACAGCATATGCAGCTGAACTAAGTCGTCCTGCCAGGGCAGCAACATGTGGAGCCCACTGCAATCTTGAGTCTAAGGTGATACCTAAGAACACTGTTGAGTTAACGATATCAATGGGTTCTTGATTTATGTTAATGACAGTTTTGACTTGTCTGACATTGGGCATAGAAAACTTTATACATTTAGTTTTCTTAGCATTTAGTAACAGATTGTTACTTGTAAACCAATGTAGTACTTTAGAGACAGCATCATTTACTTCGTCAAAATTTTCTCTTCGTCTATCAACCTTAAATATTAAAGATGTGTCATCGGCAAATAGCACCATCTCACATAAGTCTTTTGCAAAACATGGAAGATCATTAATATATACTAAAAAGAGCAAAGGTCCCAATATTGAGCCCTGGGGCACACCCATAAGCAAGGGGGCGCCAGAGGAGTGACTACCGTTAACATTAATTTTTTGGATTCTTCCTATCAGGTAAGACTGTATCATACTAAGCGAGTCGTTCGATACACCATAATGACGTAACTTCATAAGTAGTGTCTGATGATCAACGCAATCAAATGCCTTTGACAAATCACAGAAAATCCCCACAGCATCCTGCTTGTTCTCCCATGCATCAAATACGTCTGATGTTAAACTTTGCATGACTAGGTACTCTATTTATTATTGGTTTGAGAAAGGACCAGTAGCGATCAAGAAACGTGGCTGGAAGATGGCTATATGAGGCTCACTCGAGCAGAGTTAGAGGAGAGGAGGCCTATACCCTGCAGTAGGACCGATAATAAAGGCTGATGATGATGATGAACCGAATTTCGGCCACAGGCGGTCAATGCGGCCATTCTGGTTTCTCTCCTGAACAGTAACAATTTTTCCGGCATCCGCAGGATCAGGACATCCTGCGTAATTGGTTTCTCTCATGAACAGTAACAATTTTTTCGGCATCCGCAGGATCAGGAGATCCTGCGTAATTGGTTTCTCTCCTGAACAGTAACAATTTTTCCGGCATCCGCAGGATCAGGAGATCCTGCGTAATTGGTTCCTCTCCTGAACAGTAACAATTTTTCCGGCATCCGCAGGATCAGGAGATCCTGCGTAATTGGTTCCTCTCCTGAACAGTAACAATTATTCGACTTCGAGACTCCTCGGATGCCAGTTGGCACCTGCGATCACTATACCACTAGTTCGAGAATAAAATTAATGCGTCAGAAGAACTGAGATAATATCTTCCATAAAAAGATCGTAAATTCTAATTCAAATAATAGTTGTAAGTACATACGTGATGTGAATAGAATTAATAGTCGTTATTTTTAACTACAAAGGTATTATTTAAAGCACAATTTAATAATCTTCACGTCTATCAGTCAATGATATTTTTATTGATCATTTTGACATGAGTCTTACATACCCCGCCGTTTTCTCCTAATGCGGGGATGTCTAAAAGCATTTTTTCCGGCCAAAACCCCAAAGCTGGCATGTGGTAATGTATGTATATATGCGCAAAGACAAGTATAATATAATAAACATCTTTATTTTCTCATCACACACAAACTTATAGCTATGTACCTCGTAATACTTGTGTACCTTAAACAAGTGATTTTATTACGAGTCTGCTGCAGCGATTTGAGTAAATCTTTTTCGTTTTCCATCACACGGTGTAGCTACCATGTTGTGCTAATATTAAAATACAAGTGACGCGCCATCGCTTCGGTTATTTCAGATAAATATTTACCTAATTGGCCTTTTAATAAGGATCCCTAAGCTTTTCTAGCAATGCAGCTTTTTAATGGTGAAATAATATTAGTGCAGTCAATGAAGCGAAAAATACGGGCTAACCTCCGAATTTTTTTACTGTGATCCGATTTACATGAAATTTTGGAATTAGGCTCATCTTACCATTAACTTCAAAAGTGAAAATGATTTGAACTCCGCCACCACCATGGGGGTGGTTGGCAACCACAAAAACAACCACTGACCCCCGAGAAGGGGTGGCCCCCTTCTCGGGGGTCAGTGGTTGTTTTTTCAAAATAACCTCGGATATCGATTGAAGATCTAATTTTAAGCAAAAAAGTTTCTATAAAGTTTCTCGAATAATCTAATACTTTACAAGTTATTGGCAATTGAAAAAATATATTGCAATATATTTGAAATCAACGAAGTAATTATTGAGTTTATATATTACATACACACCGAAATACAAAACTTTCCTCTTTATAATATTAGTGCGGATGATAATAAAAATAAACTTTACATTAGTAAACATAGGCGTATGATAATTAAGGCATCTGTTCCAATTATCGATACGGATTTTTCATACCCAAGCTAATTAGTATTCGACCTTTCGAAATGAGACCGTAATAAATTGTTCTCGTGTAAATGTTTCTGGTTCGTCCGCATGTGTTTAGTTGCTGATTTTCATCTAACGACCTTGTGGAGGTCGTCGGCTCACCTGAGGTCTAGATTTTCCGGTGATTTATGACTTTCTAATTCACAAGTCATCGATATAATTTTTTCATAAGGGTATGCTTTCTTCCGTGTGGTTTCTGGATTTAGAATTAAAGAAAGTGTCGCGGGGTTGCCCCCCCCCCCCCCCCCCTTTATCCCATGAATGTTGTAGAAGACCACTAAGGGAATATAAATGGGCAGCAGCGTTTCATCATCATCAGCCTATTGCAGTCCACTGCTGAACACAGGCCTCTCCAGCTGCTCGCCACTCAGGGCAAACATCTGGAGGACATACCCATAATCGCCACGCGGGGCAGGTGGGTTGACGATCTCAGGGCGAAGCTTCTCGATCTGGTGACGCAGTAGCGTTTACCTGGGTACTAATAAAATCTACTGCGGTCAGTAACCCGCCTGTCAAGCCTGGTGACTAAGGCAAATCTCCCCAAATGACGATTGTCATAGGGAGAGCCAGCGGTGGACGTTTGCAGGCTGATGATGGTTTGATCTCCGCATAGTACAAACAAGTGTGCATGAACATATTCGTTTTGAATTGGTCTGAGTGTTTGATAGGTATTTATTCACATAAAAGTGTCTAAGTAAGAATTCAGTCTAGTTCATAGCACAAGTTTCGGCTTAGTTATTTATTTAAGTGACGACGACGAACGACCAGGCTCAGGCAGCAGGATCTTATTTCCGGGGGCAGAGGTATTTGCCCTCCCCGGACCAGGAGTGCCGGCCGCTTATCATCTGCGGCTGGCCAGGGCAGGCAGGGATATGGCCGTATGCTTCGGCGCTACCCGTGTCCCTGCAACTTGCTGCCCACTGGCGACACAGGGGGGTTTAGTAGGTATGCCCTCCCTTTTGGGAGGTGTGACTCCCACACACCATGCCGCCTCCCCCCGGAGACGGCATGAAGGTGCCTAATGCATTCCCCTCTTAAAAAAAAAAGCAGGATCTTATTTATCAAATGAGATACCAATTATATCTTAAGTTGGTAGTAAGCTCTTACTATTTCCTGCCCAAAGGTTGTTTGGAAGAGATCGCACCTAAATATAATACTTTATTTTGCTTTAAATCAATTTTTCAGCGCCATGAAGAGTATTTATCTATAAGCTTTTAGCTTATACAGCTGTTTACAAAGCTTATTTTAACACCAACTTCACTCGTACAGACCACTGAAGGAGTATTACACAAAAAGGCTCCTTGAATTTTCCCCGCAAGGTTCAACTTTCAGGAGCGCACTCCTGCGCGTATATATTGTCTGTGCTATGCGCGCGGGCAGCTCATAACGAACGTAGCGCGCATCGGACGCGCATCCCCGCGTGTGTTGTTTAGTATGCAGTGTATGTGAACAGCTCAGGAAATATGGTGAGCTAATTTGATTGTTTTTGTACATATTTAAATAGGAAACACAGTGTTGCAAAAAGTACGGCTGTTAGTTCATAGTGAATTCTAGATTGAATACGATTTGACCCGAATAGTGAAGTTCAAGTTGAATTTTACTTGAATGCTTAGTGAATATTACAAACTAGCGACCTGCTTCGCTTCGGGTATTTCAAATGAATATTTTGTTGGGTTACATTATTGGCGATTTAGTAAGGATCCCTAATCTTTTCTATTAATAAATATAGCTTATGTTACTCAGGGTGAATGTAACTTTCCAATGGTGAAAAATCAAAACAAACATACACAAATAAATAAAATAAATAATATTAGTGTAGAGCTGTAGATGAATGTACTTTGGCGAATGTTTGCTACTTAATAATTTATTTAGTCGGGATTTTATTAATTAGCATAAGTTAAAATTATTCATTCCTATTTAACGCAACAAAATATAAGTATTGACATAAGTGTCAAAGTTAAAAGGGTCGCTTATTTTTGTGATCTATAGAAAATACTCTAAAGTCGTAAGCACGAAAAGTACAGGCGTATTTTAATACGCCATCTTAAAAATATATTTTTTTATAAAAAAGCATAAATAATTATGACTATGCCAATGTTAATTATCTACAAGTTGTGACTTAGGTATACGAGTATGTTATTGAAATGAAAACCTGTTGTCATTTGTGCAAGAATTATTTAATTGTATAGCTATACATTTTTGGAGATATCTTGTATTAATATTATTCTGTTCATTATTGTTTCAATTGATTGTTAGGAATACGGCCATAGAGGTTCAAATGATGCTATAGCATGTAGTGTTAATAATAACCTACTTTTCTTAACCATATCTTATATAAGTAGGATGCATAATTATTTTCGTTATTTTCATCAGCTTATGACCAATACTAACAATTTAAAAAAGGCCAATCATATGTATTTATGAGAAAATCTGAACACCAGCAGCAAAGAGTCAACTATGTAAGTTGTGCGCCTGAAATACAGAAGATCTAAAACATTTCGGTTAGTTTCCTTTAAGAAAGTACTTTTCGTTAGCTGAGAAGTAGTTCTTCATCGTGTGGTCACTTGAGTCAACATTTGATGCTTAGAATATAATTAACTCGTACAAGGGACAACCTTAGCTTGGGACAAGATGACCGCAGATCGTGTTCTGGTTTTCTTGTGCAGTAATAGTATATTTATCACATTTGATACATATCCTGCTTAATTTGTTCATTCTGATATCCGCAACACACACGCTTATGTAATTTTACTTTTTATTAACTCGGGTCAACATACAGGTAAATAATGTTAACCAATATTAATTAACTGTGATCAAAATGGCTCTATATTTATCATGAAATTTCAAGTTTTCTGAACCCATTTATACTGTTCTACTTATAAACCTTTACTTACATATACTTAGATTATGAAAATGTAAGTCAATAATGAATAATAACTAATTAAAAGCTTTTAAATCAATTCATATTACTAATAAACACGTAATGCTGATTACGACTAAAATATACATAACGAACAAATTATGCATATAGTTATAACATAGCACAGTTAATTAGCAGTTGGATGAACCACAATGAGTATGTTTTAATGAAACATTATTCATAATTGACGTGAAATTGTTATAATGAAGATATAACATCAGGAATACGGGAATAGTAGCTTTTAAAAGTTAATGAAAGCGATATTATTTAAAGCTAGGAGTCCAAATTTTAAAATTAACTCACTTTTTCACTCAAGATGGGCAGACGCAGGTCATTTCTTACTATCTCTAAATATCTTAAGATGAAATGAAAAGGTCTACGACCTACGGTTTAGAAACTATGATTTGTTTTTCCTTATACGAAACGATAGGAGACTACTCCAAAAAACAAAAAAATATTATGCATACATACATTTTCCGAAATTGAATACGTTTCTAAAGTTAAACAAAAGCATAATATTCAATGTGACTCGCAATGAATGCTAGATATTCAACATTAAATTAAATAGGACTTAACATTATCTTATTTAATTGCACAAGGACTCATGTGAGATTAATAAAACCTTCAAATGACATATAATTTTCATAACATATAATTTTGCGAACAGCATCATCAAACGATTTCAAGATGAAGGGACAAAAAGTTTTAACCTACGTGTTCAAATGGCAAAAATTATTTTATATTACAGTTGCTTACAACCTAGAGTACCTATCTATAGTTAATTTACTACAAAACATATTTTGAATGTTCTCTAATCTTGATTCCTTCATTGGTTTGATAGTTGCAATTGTAAGTATGATATAAAGAATCACTAGGCAAATAAATAAATATCACACAACCGACCACAAATATACAGGGTTATTTGAAACACATCAATAACTTAGATACTTATTGTAGTGTTTAAATAGAACGAACGATCGAAACGATCTTTTTTTTACTGTCACTAGTCGCTGCGACTTGTCCTTCTTTAAAAAGAGGGTTCAAAAAGAGGGTGGCCTAAAGACGGTTTTTTCGTCTTGGCTTAGCTATGCCCCTGGCATTGGAGAGTCTATGAGCGGCGGTAAGAGTTTAACATCAGATGGACCGTTTTTCGTCTGCCTACTTCATTAATAACAAAAAACTAGTTCCTTAATAAACAAATATTTTTCTATTCTGTTCTAAGCTGTATATTGCTCAATAACACATGAATAAGTCTTTATCGCGTCCGGTTAAAGTCTTATACGTGTCTTTGAATTAACAATAAATTTAGATGTCTATATCAATGATTTTATAATAATAAGCGAATGTATTATGGTCATATTTATGATTTAATTTTAAGTCTGAAGTACAAGCTTTATCATTTATGAAGAATACACATCACCATCACATATCTTCCATTGAGTGTTGTAAGACAGTGTTCTATGAGCGTCATAAAAATAGCTTCCCGCAAACTCTGAATTCTGAACAGAGTGAGACGGTTCTTTACTCCGGCGCAGCTCTGTGTCTTATATAAGACGCAGGTTCGTCCGTGTGTGGAGTACTGCTGTCATCTCTGGGACGATTCTGCTAAGTACCTGTTGGAGGCTATCGATAGGTTGCAGCGACGTGCTATCCGTATTGTTGGGGATCAAGAGGTGACCAAGAACCTAGAACCTCTTCAGCTACGTAGAGACATTGCCAGTCTTAGTGTTCTCTATCCTCTCTACAATGGGGAATGCTCCGAAGAGTTATTCCAACTCGTTCCATCCTCTCCTGAACAACACGTGCTGGACAGCGTTGTCATCCGCATACCATCCAGACGATGGATGGTTGGTGACCGCAGTAGGTTTTATTTGTATCAAAGTTAACGCACCTGTTCGTGTCCTGATATTCCCTTGGTCATCTTTTACGACACCCACGGGATGAGATGGGATGGTCCTATTCTAAAGCCGGTAAGCACATGAACAACAAACAGACTCTCAGCACTTGTTATTTCTGAGACAACGTGATAAGTGAATGACCTTTCGTTTTTAATTAAGATGTATTCTCAAATAAAATAACTCATTACTTAGCATTATAACAAAATATTATACTTTCGTGTCGTCGACTAAGATTTTTTAATAAATATCTAACTCCAAGCGTGCGAAGCGGCGAGTAAAGGGGAATATCATTATGTTTTACGATGAGACCAATCACATTTCGTTAGGTAAACGTTTTGCAAGTTCAAACTATGTATTAACGCTATGACACATTAACATTTGAAAGTCAACAAATAGTCATAACTCATAGGTTTACCTGTTAGCTAGATTGCGAGGCGCGATGGGAAATATTTGCCTACTAAGTGCACAGGACGACTAGCTTAAGATTCTGGCCCAGAATTTCTGATGATTAACCAAAACTGGGAAGGGAGCGATCTTCTTGCTCTAAGCCAACCTCACCTGCCCGTATAACAAACAAGGCGCGGGAAACTGACCATCACAATTGATGGCGTAGCTAAATACCACAGACCGATGACGGGCAGCAGCGTCACCGGAGCGAGAAGCTACGCTCTGCGAACGCCAACACGCCCAGCGTGGGGATTATGGATATATCCTCCAGATTCCAGATTTGGTAGTGCCTGCCTTCTGAACCAACGGTCGGGGTTTCGATCCTCAACCAGTTCATGTGAAGTGTTTGGACAGTGTCAGGGTGTTAATATTGTACTTCAGTGTACGTATATGCTTGTGGTAATGTTTGATACTTCTTTTTTCATCACCAGCCTATTGCAGTCCACTGCTGGATATAGGCCTCTCCAGTTGCTAGCCACTCAGGGCAAACATCTGGAGGATATGCCCATAATCGCCACGGCTGGGCAGGCGGGTTGGCGATCGCAGGACGTAGCTTCTCGCTCCGATGACGCTGCTGCCCGGCATCGGCCTGTGGTATTTAGCTACGTCCTCAATGATGATGGTTATACCGCCATCAGTCGGTTGCCAGCGCCTCGTTTGTTATTCGGCAGGATGCACCATGGGCAAGCGAGGTTGGCTTGGAGCGAAAAGATGATAGGCCGCTCCCTTACATCCCACTATATATATTTTTTACCTGCAAATAAACAAAACACACGTGACTGATTGACTCAAAACTCATCCGTAGCAAATAATTTTATCTTGTTGTCAATAGTCATTGTCTAAACTATAGATCATACTACGATATGATAAATTGCAAAAAGAAATAAAACAATAATAATCGATCTCATCCATGCATAATCAAATACATTGCATTTTTATGAGGAAAAAAATCTGTCTCATATTATTTGTTAATGCTATATTAAAATGTCATATACTTCAATTTCAGTTGTAACGTTAATAGTATTAAGTTCAAAGTTGAATGGGACCGCACGTGGTAGTGCACACGTGTATTACAATTTGGTCTGTATGCCAATGGGATACGGTTTAAAGTCGCTTGAGGCTATGCTGCGCGTACGCAGGAGGACGTGTGACGCAACGCGAAGGCCGCAAAGGTCGCGCGACCGACACCTGACCGGCTCCTATGTAGAGGCAGGCGAATTTGCGATGCCGAGGAATGCTTACAGTACATTTAAATGCTGATGATTTAAGTATTTTAATTAAATTGAGTTGATTGGATGAGCGAAGGTGCTATCGTGAAGGGCACGTCTCCTCAGGCTTGTTTTTCTCCTACGCTGACGCCGATCGAGCGTACTAATATACTTCTATCAAGTATCGCACTGCTACGCTGTAGTTAGCTACGAATGATAAATCGACAAAATCAAGTCATCAATCATCATCAACAGCCTATCGCAGTCCACTGCTGGATATTCACTTTGGGCAAACATCTGGAGGCTTTACCCATAATCTCGCCATATCTCATCATCATCGCTCCGGTGACACAGCTAACCGACATCGGCCTGTGGTATAGTGATGGTTAGGTATACCGCCACCCGTCGGTACGGTAGTGCCTGCCTTCTGAACCAACGGTCGGGGTTTCGATCCTCAACCAGTTCATGTGAAGTGTTTGGTCAGTGTCAGGGTGTTAATATTGTACTTCAGTGTACGTATATGCTTGTGGTAATGTTTGATACTTATTTTTTCATCACCAGCCTATTGCAGTCCACTGCTGGACATAGGCCTCTCCAGTTGTTAGCCACTCAGGGCAAACATCTGGAGGATATGCCCATAATCGCCACGGCTGGGCAGGCGGGTTGGCGATCGCAGGACGTAGCTTCTCGCTCCGATGACGCTGCTGCTCGTCATCGGCCTGTGGTATTTAGCTACGTCCTCAATGATGATGGTTATACCGCCATCAGTCGGTTGCCAGCGCCTCGCTTGGTATTCGGCAGGATGCACCAGGGGAGGTGAGGTTGGCTTGGAACAAAAAGAAATAAGAAATGTTTATTATTTTTGGATATCACGAAACGTTAAACAGAACACACAAATTACACTTAAACACAAACAAAGATAGAGGTCGCTCCCTTATAGCCCCATTCTCCGCTCCGCTCCATTACATAGTGTATATTACATGTTAGTTATTTGGATAGCTTCGTAATGTTCGTAAAAACTTCGGTAATACACTTCGCAAAGAAGAAGCTACGCACTGCGATCGCCAACCCGCCTGCCCAACATGGCGATTATGGGTATATCCTCCAGATTTGCAGTGGACTGCAATAGAATAATGATAATGAAGATTACACGAGGTTTAATACTCATCGGCTGCTACCGAATTATACACAGACAAAAGTCCATACAATAAGTTTTACAATTAACGAAGTGCAGCATTACATAAAACGTCTTGATGAAAATCCGAAACTTCAGAAATACACTACAGAGTAAGCCCTCAGGGCTGTTGATTGATTGATTGTCGTTCTCTATTCACACGGGTGTTAATAAAGTTCTTAATAATGAGCATTATCGCAATAACTCTTTACCATCTCACTGTCATATTCAATTTGTAGCTGCAAGTGTACACAAAACGCCCGAAGCTATAACTTTACCACTAGTCCATCCTTCATTAACCAGCCTCTTGTAACATTTGAATTATTACTTTAGTTAAGAAATATTATTTTAGCTGATTGTGTCAAGTGAGAGCATTTGTTCGTTACAAAGTTAGGATCAGATGATGGATTAGATTTAAATTAGAAGTTTTGAAGGTTAGAATTAACTTTTATGGCAAGTTTCGAAATTGTACGTCAGATGTATGATTCAATTATGAGATTTTTGCTTCATTAGGGTATATTGAGGATTTGAAAGTTTGTTATTGATTTTGAAACGTGTTAGGTCCGTGGGAACTCAAAGAATTATTGAATAGAAAAATATGTTTAAAGCAGCGTGGTCGCAAGTTTAGTACTGCGGTCTATTGAGGAGTCACCTTCGTACAGTTAAAGTATGGTATACTAATTGTTCTGATCAAACTCTTTCCCTTTGGTTTAAGTTTCACTTGTACTTACTAAGTACCAGACGGTAGTGCATTGCGAAAATGATAGAACCAAAGATTCCACATTAAATGCCAAGTCCCTACTTTTAAAATACATTTACGAAGCGTGATTTAATGCGCATATACGTATTTAAACCCAAAAAAGAACGGGTTTAAAAAGGTATGTGTGCATTAAATCCCGCCATATAATATATATTTTATAATGCAACGCCTACTTTTGTTCGGATTTATTTGTTACTCTATGACTGTGCCCTATTTATATATGTTACCGGAAATGTGTTAAAACCGTCATTGTATACAATTCCTAGGAAATGTATGTAATTCCTAAAATCGCAAGGAAATGTGTGAAATTAATTATATTAGACACATAGGTGTATTATAAACAATACATAACATAATGATAAATAAGTCTTATGGTAACACGCAGGCAGGATATAACAAATTAAATAATTACGTTCACGTGTACACTTACCATTTACGTTGATTTAATTGATGTTCATCTGTAACACAGTAAATGGAATGTATGACATTTCGTCGTGATCTGATTAAAATACTGTTTTCTAGTCACTTAATAGACTCTATCTAGAGTCTATCTAGATAGGTAGCTTCAATTGTATTTAGGTTTCCTTAGGTTTTTACTATTGGTGGCCGAAGAAATAGCGGCGGTCCGTCTGATCATAAATGTCATAGAGTCAGCAATGTCAGACGGACAGACAAATAAATAAATAACCCAAGACATGCCACGCTGGGCCACTCAGCGCCATCTAGCCCCAAACTAAGCCGAAGCTTGTACTATGGGTACTAGACAACTGATAAACTTACTTAGATCCTTTTTTTTTGTAAATAAATACATATTATACATAGAAAACACCCAGACCAATACAAACAGACATGTTCATACACACAAATGTTTGTACTGTGTGGGGATCGAACCCACGACCCTTTGCTCAGAAGGCAGAGGTCACTACCAATAATTGAAATACCGAGCCAGTCAAATCGATGCACACTTGTGTTTGTTCCGTGTCTGTGTGTTTATACTTGTATTAAAGTATATATTTGTGGTACCTTCGTTGTTCTGATACCCATAACACAAGTGCTTAAGCTACTTGGGATCGGAGCAATGTATGTGCTGTTGTCTGATATTTATTTATTTAAACTCTTTACAAAACGTGATGAAAATATTAAACTTAATGTACAAATTATCATTATTTATTGACGAAAACACCAGATAACCAGTAGTCAGCTTATCTGGGAAATACTCGTACTTGTACATACAAATATTATAAATTTAACTTATTATTATGGATTTATGCGCGTTCAACTCTCCAGGGTCAAATATTTTAGTTCAATTTTAACCTGTATGTCAAGGGCATAGGAGCATCTTCGGCTGTGTCATACTGGGTAAATTATGTATTAGCATTGGTTAAATTTATGTACATATTGCCCAATATAACATACCTGTGAAAATATTGTTGAAGATTCAGCAATGTTGACTACACTACCAGTTTTTGGGGCCGTGACTGTTTTATGCGTATGAAGATTTTTAACATTCCTCATATCAAATTAGTTTTTATTTTTATTTCTGCTATTTTCGCCACAACACCTTTTAAGTTTTTATAAAAACCAGAGGATGCATTGTCACACAAAAAATAACGAAAATTGGATCGATAGAGATGCCCATTTTATACTTTTTGTACATTACGCAAAGGCATCGAAATAGTTAGTGCATTGGAAATAGAATATATTTTATGTTAGACCATGGCCGATACATCCGGCTAAAAAAGGCATTTGCACGTTAAATTAGAAAAAAAAGTCCTAAATTAACCAGTCCGGGTATTGAAACCGGATCATCCGCGCCTAACGGCCTAACCACCGCGCCACCGAGGCCATCAAATTAACTTTAAACAAGTAAAAGCTTTTTTAATTTCTCTAACTAGTAAAGTTCTTAGTCCAAGCACAACACTAGACTTAATAAGCTTGTTATGTACATTTAAAGACATCTGCATTGTCGCCCATTTGTCCCGCATACAAACGGCTCGTTAGTCAACTGTGGTGAGTAAGCTATATTTTTTCCGAGCGAATTCTTCTGACACAATGGTGCGTAAGAATGCTGCGAATGACCGTCCGGGGCTGCGTGCGCACGCGCAAGTTACACGATACTAGATGTTAGTATTCAGAATATATTCAACTTATTTTAAACGTCCTTTTAGGCCTATGTCCAGCAGTGGGAATAAAAAGTTTCACTAGTCCTGTAACATGCAAAATCGTAGGACTAATGAGAAAAAAAAATCCCAGTAGTCTTACGGTAGAACTATTTGGTAGTGCTAGTGGGAACAAAGGAGTGGACTGATGATGATGATGATGAAACGTAAAATCTACACTAATAGGGTTTTTTTTACATTAGCTCGACATATTGGCTTCCCTACGCCGGATGGAATGCGAAAGAGAAGCCCAAGTCGCTGTGACAACTGGCAAGTAACTGGTTAGTTACCTGTCAGTTGCCACCGCCACGCCGGTCCCACCCTAACGCTCTCGAGCTTCGAAACCCCTACTCACCGGCAGAAACACGATCCGGAGGTACTTTGGCTGCGGTATTCTATAGGGTGGAGGTCCTTCCCCGGACGGGCGGCTCAATTCGAGCGAAGATTCGCTATGCCCTACCTCTCTTGCTGTGTGGTGTGAGGATTGGCATTCTTTTTCGTCACCGCTCGGATAAATCTAAAAGTTTATCACTTAAACAGTAAACGTAGACGCGAGTGCGTGTCAATAAGAGATGTACGGACAGATAGTTTTGTGCATATGCTTTGTTCGGTTGCCTATACGTACAATACACGCAAGTCTTATGTGCATTTTTTGGCGCACACTTTCAATAGACGCCTTGGAGTAGCATGTTCTATTCTTTTAAAGTATGCACTATAGAAGCTTCAACAATAAAAAAAGGACGACATGAGACTGTAGAGATCCATCTGAGGGTAGATACGATTGGAGAAACTTGGAGAAGGTTATGAGTTGATTGGAACGGAATAGCTTTTGCACACTTCTAATTCGCGGCTAAACTGTCATAATGCGTGTTAACCATCTCAATAACTTCAAGAAAAAAGATTTTTCTACGCACTGTTTTACCAGTTATGTTGAGCAATTTACGCTTGTCAGTGTAAATATCTATGTCCAGCGGTATTTAACAATAATATCAATTCTGTAGTCGACATTACCGTGTCGCAAACTCAAGTCGGGGGCAGATCAGCTGTCATCTTGTGAAATACCGCAACCTATTTGTTTGCGCGGCGCTAACGGGCGCTAATTACATTTATTCTATTTAGCGTCACAACTTATTTGTACGATAAAGGTCAATGAAGCTGGGATTGATAGATATGAAGAGATATTTAGCAAATATTTATATTATGGTTTTGTGGTTTTTCACAAAGTACATTTTGAAAATGATGATAAATGGATTGTTTAAATACAATGTTTAAGGAATACCTCAATGAAATTGCTAGAAAAGTAGATTCAATCCGATAATTATAGATTTGAATCATAAGTCTACTTCCATAAATTAATGGCCTTGAACTCACCTTAGTGTTCTCTGACTCACCCCAAGTCATTTTGCTATCTCTTGTTTATGAATAACACTCTGCAACAGAGCTATGTTTTCATTTGTACCCTAATACAAGTAGGTACTCGTAGTACTGCTTACTACTTACACCTTACACCATTTAATGTAAATACAGTAGTTCAATTAATTTTAGTATCACTATGATAAGCTTTGTTCAAATTTCTTCATACATTGATTTGTTCCAACTTGCATCAAGAACATGTTCTTTACATTACATTTCACTTGATGTGGGGCGCAATGTATGTTACTTTATTTCTTTCTCACCAATATAAAAAGCGTTTTACAATATTTTTTAATAAGGCTCTTCATGTTCTCATGTCAAAGCCACGACTGCAATAATTAATCAATCTTGTGCATTCCGTGCAAAAATTACGAAAACTAAATTAAATAAAATATGTAATATGCACTTTAATGGTCACAAAATACGGTGCACTTATTGATAGGAGCATATAGTTGAAAAACTCAAAGAAGCGTAATCTCGTGATTCATCAGGTTTCACAAGGTTCATTATTGGAAGTTGCCAAATCGAAGTCTTCAATGAAAGCTACGCATTAAAGCGTCTCAGGAGAGACCTTGTTTCTTCAAATGTTTCTTTTTCAAATCTTCAGAAGGCCCGTATGACGTGACGAAGCCTGTAAGACGTAGTTAAAAGTATAAATGTGACGATAATATTGTAAAAACTATGTTGAAAAGAGCAACAGAATGCTGCTTTCCGAACCAGTGGTAGCATTGAAGATTTGTAAGTGTCTTTTTTTAAACCTATACAAATAAAGATAATTTTGACTTTAACTTTGACAGATATACTGAGAATTGAGCTTTTTAACATGAAATGTTTTGATTTTCATTGATCATTTATTTTCTACGTCCGTATCCGTGTGGTTTCCGGATTTAGAATAGGACCATCCTATCTCACCCCGTGGGTGTATTAGAAGATGTTGACTAAGAAAATATTAGAAAACATGCAGCAGCGTTTACCTGGGTACAAATAAAACCTACTGCGGTCACCAACCCGCCTGCCAACCGTGGTGACTAAGGAAATTCCCCAAATGACAGTTTTCATTGGGGGAGGCATAATATGTAAAGCAATGAACATTTGAAGGTTGATGATGATTATCTTTAAGATAATGGTAGTGTTACCTACTTAAATGTGTGCGTTAGGTACAAGTGATTATTAATGATTATCGCCTTCCAATAGTTTTAATCAAAGATCTAAGACATCTGTATGGAAGTTAAGCCTTTGTGGCAAGATGGTAAAATGTTCAAGAACGTGTTTTGTGTTAATTTATTAAAAATAATTTAATCATTAATGGAAAATCACCACTTACCAAAAAAACTAGTAAAACACCAATATATGTTAATAAATTTAACCGCAGATATATCACCATTATCCTTAATAAAACTTACCTACCTAATCCCAATAAAAACTTAACCAGAAGAAATTCTACCTATCACTAAAAATCTTGCAAATATTGTAAGAATAAATAATGAAGCTTTTGTTAGTTGGCAGTATTATGCAATATAGTTATGAGAAACCGGTCGTAATTTGCATAGATATAGATAAAGTTTATGGATCGGCAAAATTATAACCAAACTAATTTATAATCCCGAGAAAATACACCTGACAAAAACTTTCTGTAGCAGGCCAAAATTTTGTGCTTTTAACAAAAAACTCACTGTGATTATTAATTTAAATACATTAAAAATTCACTGTCGTTAACCTTTTATAGTTAGCTGGTATTTCCACCCGGACCTAAATAGGAATCGTATTCAAATTAGATCAACGGTTTGAAAGATGACATTTACAAGGCGTGCTCATCATTCGTTTTGGTTATTATGTATTCATTTTTCAGTATGGTGTGATGTGTGTCAATGTTTTGTCACGTGGGTAACATTGACATCAGGGCGTGAAACAATTAAACCCATGGAAGTATTAAGTTTACTTCCATGATTAAACCGAAAATCGACGTCTATTGTGACATTCTATATGAGGAAGGATCCGATTTCGGCCAAACCATTACAACAGTTTGATAAAGTATAGATATCGAAATCTACTATGTTTCCGTAAAGAAGTATTAACCGTGTTCTCAATAGGATCTGAGCTTCATTAAAAACACAGCTACATTGAACATTAACGCATTGAATTCTATGAACGGTTATGGCGGTCCTTAGATTGAGTATTAATTGACTTTAAGTAGAAGCATCGGCAATTTTCATCATCGTTAACACCATATTATTTATAACAATGTGGTGAAAAGACACAGTAAATGTGATGTCATCTTTTTCTTCTTGAAGCGCCGTCTTCTACCGGAGATCGACTGTGATTAGATCCATACTAACTCTCAACACAGCGGCACGAAACAGGTAAGTATATTATGCTCAGATTGATCCATGTCCAGAGATTCTTGAGAAATGAGGTACAGCTTCTTCCTAGTGGTCGTTTCCCTTGATTTTACCCTGCATTACGTTACGACATATACGAACTTTCCTGCCTAGAACATGCTTCATCTTGGATAGATTGACAAATGTATACCTAATTGTACTTATTATTCACTTCACAATAAGTTGCACAATATTTACTAGCGATTATATCATAACTAATTTTGCAATAAATCCCCTCGGTAAGGGTCGAATAAAATAATTTACAAAGATGTGTTAATAATTGCTTAGCAAATTAATTTTATAATCAGTGAACACAATTGTTCACAGTTTATAGGCGCAATATTGTAACTTTAGAATTACCATTAACGTGATCTGGGTACATTTGTCAAAACTTTTTAGAACGTTTATAGGATTTATTACACAAACACAAATGTCTCGACTGGCTTTCGAATCCATGACCCTCGGTTCAGAAGGGTCACTACCGAACGAGCCACCGGCCAATTCGTTTAGAAGCTACGATGGCATAGTGAGATAAACAGAATCAAGCTTTAAGCTTACAACACTCCTTTTTAAGCCGTAAAGGCGATGATATTTGATATCTATGCGCTTGATTGATTAGAAACAACTCCTACACCTTTGTTAAACTTTAATTCTGAAGGTGACCGTTTAATTACAAATACAAATAATGATTTCAATGTCGACACCGTCCTCTTATTAGACAAATATGTCAAACTGAAGAAGTGACTTGACGCGGAAAATAATACGGATGCTCTGACCTTCCCGACATCGGAAATTGATCTTTATTTATGTTTGCATAACACATTAAGTCAAATGACTGATGTAACACACGTATTGCGTCAGAGGCGCCTGTTAAAATGTAAATGATGTGCTAGAAAATAAATTAATCGGATACAAATTTCCATTTTAAACTTGAACTTTAAAATTTAACTCGTTTAACCGATGGCTGTAATATCATTGATATCTTACAATCATTATCAGGCGTCCTTAATAAAATCATTTATTTTATTTGCGTGCTTATAAGTTCATTTATTATGACTCTGTCATCTGACGAAGGTCGTGGTCGATTCCATCGAACCTTTGTTTTTTTATGACAGAGGGGGCTAACAGGGCATTATGTCACCTCATGGTGATCACTTCAGACGCTGTGACACTAGAGAAGCGACAGGTACGCTTTTTGAAGGTCCATAAGTCCCTATACCTAAGTCGTATCCATTACATCTGTAATGATTACACCAGGTTCGTCGGGGTCGCTGACCGGAGCACATGAGAGCTTGGTCCTTTTATTCACCTCTTACGACAGACAGGGATACCTCGATAGTATTATTTTGCCTCACCATACCACATAAGCCTTCTTCTTTTCCTAACCTTTTTTTTTCACCAGGGAGAACCTAGACAAACTTCATTAATCCTTTGACCGCCGAGAAATGGGACATAATAGAAAATCTATTGTCATCGTCCCATATATGCGATTGGCGTTCAATGGTTAAAAATGTACAATTGTGATAAATACACTCATTAATCTTGATTTCCATAATTACCAATGTTGAAACTTTGAGATCAACGTCAAATCAATATATATATTTTACCTACTATAAAAAATAGGAATGTACAACGTTATGTCTCAGCGTGAAATATGTAAAGATGTTCAAAGAACAATATGATGATGACATACGAGACAGTACAGTTACAATACTTGTTTCTGTTTCCAAACAAATTTCCCATATTGCAACATCTGTAGTTTTCTGCAATGCCTTACAGCTGGTACCAATCGTCGTAATGTTATAAGTAAAATGTTAGAATCATGTCCATTGATGTATGAGTATGATGTTATGTAAAGTGGAGTCAATCTACGGACTAACGTAACACATCGGCTAAGATCCCAAAGTAAGTAGCTTAAGCACTTGTGTTATGGGTATCAGAACAACGAAGGTACCACAAATAAATACTTAAATACAAATATAAACACCCAGACACGGAACAAACACAAAATGTTCATCACACGAATGTTTGTCCCGAGTGGGAATCGAACTCACGACTCTTGGATCAGAAGGCAGGGGTCACTATCAATTGAGCCACCGAGCCAGTCAAAATAAGCTTATAGACAATTGATAAACTTACATAGACATTTGTAAAGAAATACATAAAATACAAAGCGTTTGCCCTGACCAATACAAGCAGACATGTTCATGCACAAAAATTTCAAAGAATAGATCGTAACACGCTTATCAAATCCATCAATACCTCGTGTTAGCATCCATACTACAACATCGCCATCACAAAAGGAAAACAGCGGAATGTCAGCCAATAGGCCAAGTTTACTTTCGACCAAGGATGTTGGCTCAGAGCGCGTCTGACACAACTGCGTCTGTCCGTCCGTCCGTCATTTACGTAACGCGGTAACCTTGCGGAATCCTTCAAAGGTCGCACTTTCTGCCGATTGTTGGGTAAGATTGATCATCTCGATTTGTTCTATAATGTTAATATCGGTATTATTATGAAGGTTATTATATCTCTATACGGCCGCCTAAAGTATGCAACAAAAAGTCCACTATACTTAGTTTCAACGCATTTGTACGGTGAGAAGAAGAAAGAATAGGTACCTAATCAAATCAATTAGACTACAGGCCTGGTCCGTCCACTGCTGAACGTAGGCCTCCTTTAATTGACGCCACATTTCCCGGTCTTCCCTCATCCAGCCGATGCCAGCAGTTCTTCTAAGGTCATCAGCCCAGGTCATTAAGCTTCTTCAGCTGTTCACGACTTCTGGCAAACATATGAGGGCTTTACCCATTATTATGGAAATACTATATTATGGGATCGCCACACAGGCGGGTTGGAGATCGCATTCTCGCTCCGGTGACGATGCTGCCCGTCTTCGGCTTGTAGTATTTAGCTACTCCTTCAATAGTGATGGCTATATCGCCACCAGTCGGCTATCAGAGCCTCGTTTGTTTATCGACAGGATGAACGGACAGTTGAGGATGCCTTCGAGCGTAAGATGAGATAGTTCGCTCTCTTACATCCCTATAGGAAGCAAATGAGCTAAATAATTGCCATCAGGCGACCAAACTACGGATAGAGACAGTTGATAAAGGCTATGAAATCAAGTAATTATTTTTATTTATTAAACTAACAAAGTTTACAACTCTATAGTTGTCTATACATAGTCCCACAAAACTATTTAAATAGTTTGTGGGATCAGGTTCGATCCCCAGTAGGTAATAAGATAAGAATCCTTACAACACGAATGTTTCCCCACAAAACGAGCCGAAGCTAACAACAAACAATCAATTGAACAATCTTCCGTCTATCATTAATACTTATTCAAGACATGTGTTATTTTATTAGTTACGGTTGACACACTGTTTAGGTAAACTCGTAGGCAGGAGTGTTCACACTGAGCGTGGGCGGTCTTCGTGAGCGGCAAGCCTGATGACATACCGAACTAACCTTTGTCGGGCTACTTGGTAATGCTCTAGACTTCAATTAAACTTATTTGAAGTGATTTGTTTACGTTTGATAATTACTGAGAGAGCACTAAGTAGTAATTAACTAATCAATGCAATTATATTTTTTTCTGATCTGCTCAGGAGACCCAAAACCGATCAAAGTGGCGAACTATTGGAGAAGACTATGTCCAGTTGATGATGATGATGATAATTTTTACTTTCATCGTCATTTTATCATCAAGTTCGGCTGATTCTCTTCTTTCTCTATGGCTTCTTTTAACTATCCTCTTCCCAAAGTTTGTCTGGAAGAGATCGCTGAAATCGATAAGGCCGCCTTATTTGTACGTCGAGTTGTCATTGTACCTAGTTTCAAGTCATCTGTTTGGTGTGAAGATTCGCTATGCCCTACCTCTGTTGAAAGCTTCTCTCTGGAAGCTATCTAATAACATGGAAAATTAAACATAGTCATCCACCCTATTATGTAAGTAGTTAAAAACAATAATAACAAGGTAATACGGATGCAACTACATGTTTTAATGTACTAGACTTTTAATTCATCAATCAAATTCATCGTTTATCTTCGAAGTCGGAATCTATTAAAATGTAGCAATGCGTTATTTTTCTTACATTTCATTATGTCGTGGCTAATTAATAAAAAAACATTAATTATTACTTGTGAGCTGTCAAATAAATGTCATCGGCTGTCAATTTCTATTCAAAAGCGTTGCGTTTTAAGTTCTATTAAGAAATATGTATTTACAATCATTTCATAACTGATTACTTTTGTAGAGATCAAATGAATCTGTAGGCTTCTGGCTACCAATGTCATTCTGAATTGGTTCTTTGACATTGAGAAGTGAAGAGTCACCTATTTAATAGTTGTGTAGGTAGGCTTTAGGAGTGACTAAAATAGTTATAGTTACATTATTGATTCATGAAATCGGTTCATAATTATAGGTATACTAGAAACTGTTATGTATTGACATATTTAAAAGAATAGATTGACCCTGGATAAACTTTAACGGTCTGATAAAAGCCACAGATTACCCACTAATCTGTGGATAAAAGCTAAGGTAAAGAGAAAGAAAGATAACATAACACTCTGACATTTGCAAGAAGTGTTATCTGTCTGTATATTTTATTCGTTACTTGAGAAATAAGTAAGTTCTTAAGTATTTTGTATGAAATATTATTATACGAAATATATATGTAGGTATGTGCATTACTTGCATATAGGTAAATATAATTATAGCAGTTGTTAGAAAGCCTATTACCGCACCACTTTATAGTTTTTTGGCTCGCCCAATGGTTGACTGGTAGAGAATGCTACACGGCATTAAATCCGCCATTTGTACTTTCCTTGTGCAATAAAGATTAAATAAATAAATAAATAAAATCAGATCCGTCAGTTTCACACTAAAATTCGTGCTGTCCAATTCTCCTCTGTTAGATTAGATACACACCGTTTTATTAGCGTTATCTTCTTAGATCTTAAGCGACTATTACGAGTATATGTGGTTTCTGTGGTTAAGATATTTACACATATTATTACACCTAACTATCAGGAACTTTCAAACCAATCCTTAATCTCGTGCAGATTCCTCGCTGGCCAAGGGCGAATCCATAACGAACATTTATTTACTTGCATAATATTTAAGTTGGTTGAACAAGATTTTTGGACAGAATGATTAAGTATCGATATTAATCAACATGGCACCAAGAATGAGATGTTACGAACATTTCTGTTGTTTTCATGGATTAATGTTTAAGCAATATTAATCTACATTGTATAAGTTACCATGAATGGTACTCTTAGAACCGCTTGTCGTAAGTGATAAAAATTATGAAAAATTATATTTTGAATTCGAGGTAGCTTTAGCTAGATTACATGTAAATTTATCTGTTTAAAATTCACATGATCCAGGGGTCGATAGAGGGGATCGTCCAAAAAAAGTCCCTAAGCATTTTTCTGTATAAAATACATTAAACGTATTGAAATTGTAATCTGTGAAAACATAACAAATATATAGACAGGTTTCATAGATTTGCTATTATTTGGATTTTAAATCCAAAAAAAACTATTTTGATTATGTATCTCGATGGGGTAGACTTAATGGTTACAACTTTTTCTTTGAATCTATAATGAATACTGTTGTTGGCGTATGCTTTCAGTTTTCCTATACATAAATAAAAACAAAGATGAAAAGTCAAGTTACAAACTCATCAAGATTCATCGGAAAGAATTCAAAAGGATCAGTCGACTGAGCGAAGCCCATTCTCAACACACGCAAATTGGGACACAGTCGTAACCAACTCAATTAACGACCAAGTTACATGTCAAACTGTAGCATTAATTTCAGCTGTCGACTTTAAAGCTTAAACAAACGTCTTTAAATCACACTATTTATAAGTTGTAAACAAAACCTATTTCAAATGGGACCCAATAGACGGGCGACCTCAATAAATGTCTTTATCAATAGTTCTTAAACATTCAAAATTAAAAACTGCTGCTTTGTTGATACAACTCTTTCGTATCTTGCTTAACAGGTCACCCAAAGGCCAGTTCAAGATTTAACATTGTTCTAACCAATTTAGGTGATTACTGAATCTAGTGTCTATCAAGTTAGGGATGATGTAAGATAACAAATCGTTACGATGCCGATGCGCTGAATTCTTCTTATTTTTTATTTTGCAATAACGGCGTGAACCAACCTACATCTGTAGAAGTAGTGAGACTTCTACAAATGAAAAAGCTCTATGTACCGGTATACTTATCGATTTTTTTTATTTTATATATCAAAGTTTATTTTTAGTCAAACCGGGAATTTACTTCAACCAACATTGTCAATTAAACATGGCCTCTAAAAGGTCCAAGGAACATGAAGTAAGTCTTGAGAACTTGACTTTTTCAAAGGCGAGCAAAACTTAGTCCAACATAATAACCGAATCACGACATCGAAACGTGCTTTAACTATTAACTTTACCACTGTTTAAACTTATTCTTGATACTTAAGGAAAGCTTAACCCGGATTTCCATATCTATCTTTCTAATAGATTACCGGAGCGAGGCAACAGGATCCCAAAGCAGATATGTCAAGGTCGCATTTCAAAGAAACATCTGAGAAGAACTATACCGACAGATTCGACTAATCGTGTTTTTAATAAAACCACAAAGGTTCATAAAGGAAGCGTCAACTTTGATATTTCGTTGAAATTTATTGCGTGTCAAGAATTATACCGGTATTAAAATGATCTATTTTACTTGACTTTAGGCTAAGATTTTAGATCATCCAAATTGTGAATAGTTCTGAAGTGGAAATACCTGTTTTATGTTTATACATAAAATTATATCACTATATAAAACGATAAAATTAACAGCCGGTTTTGAGTGTCAAGTTCATCAATGTATTATTATAAATAGCCTAAATGCTAATTAAGTGGTTTGTCTTCCCTTATCTTCATGATATATTGAAGATTTTAACTCGTATCTTAGGCTAAGATTATACTGAAATTATAATTATAATTTTAGGAGATAGGTATAATCATCAGTTTCGTGGCTGGTCCAAGATTTTTCTTCTTCATATTCATTTATTTGCAACCATATTCATACATAATTAAACAAATTATAACTAGTATAGAATATAGACTCTGTTAGGGTATGGAAAAAAATTTGATACATTCGTCATTCATTTATACAATTATATTTATTCTTCAATACTGGGATTAAAATAATGAGATTTATTTTACGACATATTATCACACCAAAATAAAAATTCAACAATTTAGATCCACATTCAAAACAATAAAAAAACTTTACTCAACTTATAAAAGTCCACTCAACAACGTAATCGAACATTCAATTACCGCTGATCAATTTACAACGTCTCATAAAAAATCCCTCGCATTTCAAACTGCCTCATTACTATAACAAAAGACGTATGTACATAGCTTGCAGTTGTGCAACGCCAAGGCAGGCGGGTACCGCACGCCAAATATAGTCGTCTGATGACACAAACTCTGTAAAATTGGCTGATCGGTATGTTTCTGATTTAACAAGTCTTAAAATAAAATAAAACACACCCTATAGAATAGCGGTATTCGCTGTATTGTCTGCGGTTCCAAATGACCTCTGGGTCGTGTTTCTGCCGGTAGCTTAAAGTAGTAGTTTCTAGTAGGGTTTCCGGGGCTCGTGGGGGGCTAGGGTTGTGCCGGCATCACGGTGGTAGCTGACAGGTAATGACCAGTTACTTGCCCGTTCTCACAGCGACTTGGGCTTCTCTTTCGCTTTCCATCAGGCGTAGGGAAGCCATTATGTCGAGCTACTATAAAAAAGAGGAGGAGGTGCTGGAGGAGAGTGTTGCAAATGCAGTGGACAGCCAAAACCAAAAATCTATTCTCGACCAGCTGAAAATTAAAACCAGACTCTACAATCTGTACCATTTTGTGCAATAAAGTTTAAATAAATAAAAAAAATCGTCAAGTAGTCAGGACGGGCATGACATAGTGGCTTCTCGTTACTTGACAGAAAGTAAAGGAGAGGCCCAAATCTCTGAGGCAACGGACAAGTAACTAAATCAACCACTTGTTACTTTCCTTACTGACCTATTGGATTACTCTGGCTACACACCGTCTGATCTCGAAACGAGACTGAAGTCACTGCACCACAGTATCATTAATCAAATCATTGAGCGAACTTGTGTTTTGCTTCATTTTGTAAGAATCGTCCAAGTCCTTTGATCATCATCATCATCAACTTGAAGATGTCCACCGCTGGATATAGTCCTCCCTCAATGAGAATTGTCATGTAAGGGGAATTGCCTTAGTCACGACGCTTGGCAGGCGGGTTGGTTAGCTTTGAATTGGGATGATGACTAAAAAATAATTTAATGTCCATCAGATAGATTAATGAAAAATATTGGATACGTATTTTTTATTTTGCCTCTTGTTCAAAAACTTACGAAGATACATTGATTTTAAATGTCACATGACGTCACGTTAGAGTACAAAATATACTCTAACGTGACGTAGTTAGCCCCCACTCCGTAACTTTAATGCGCTATATCTAAGTATTTTCTTGTTATTTCGACAAAACAAAAAATACGGGTCTTATATTTTTTTATTATCTAAGAGACGGACTAATTATTTTCTTCATTTTCATACCTTTTCATCATCCGTATTATACTCGTACTATCCAACAACACCATTTTATTGATCTCATCTTAATGTAAGTAGCTCAAGCAGTCGTGTTATGGAAATCATAACAACGAAGGTACCACAAGTACCTACCACATATATATGGTGACGCGGAACAATCACAAATGTTCATCACATGAATGACATTACGACACAGTCACATCAAAGTTAGAGAATGTCAAATTGAAAACAATACACGAAGTTGTTATAGGCAAGCTGTTTGGGAAAAATAGGAATACAGTTTATGTAAGTAGAAGTAAGCCAACGGAATGACTATACACGACTTAGTTATACACGGTTAGGTTGACACTCTACGTAGGTACAGGCGGACATGATGATGCATAGGATGATCCCTACACTAATCTACAAAATTTTCCTAATCTGAACATATCTGGGAACATGGCCTCAGGCCTTCGTCTAGGTATCCAATACATAGAGTCTGTTATTTATGTGTATTTTGACAGATTTGAGGTTATTTGATGTGTTTAAAGCCTTGTGTCGGAAAGAGGATGTATAAATAAGTTAAAGTATAACATTACCAATATTACTCGTATGTGCAATTTTCTCTCATTACGAGAGAGTCATTTGAAAGATAGAAGTTGGAACACGTGTGCTGGAAGGGAGTTCTAACCTAATGGTTTGGCAGATATAAGATTTACTGTACTACATATATTGCACAAGTGCTGATTGTTTGCAGTATTTTTATGGTTTCTAGAACCCCATGCGTTCTATTAAGGAAAGGTGACGGAGGCTAACAAATAACCAACAGGAGGAAGATAACCAATTACAAGCAAATTTAATTAAAGTTTATGTTTAGTTTCGGTTTGCTCAGTACTAGCTTTAATAAGTACTATTGTAGTCGGTAAAATCCATTTGTTCCAAGACTTTGTACGTTTCATGCTAAATCGTGACTTATCTAGTATTACCTTGTTTTCTAAAGGTATTGTGGAATATGCTCTTTTGTAAAGAACAATTGAAGTGAAAGTTTCTAACATTCAGCGGTTTTGCCAGACTATTGAAATAACGATAACATACATTAAAAGTCTTGTTTAATTTAATATGGAAATTAAATAATAAAAAAATCAAATGAACGATAAAGTCATTTTTTTTCAAACATGTTTTTTTTATGTCTAACGATTTTAAATACAAAATGACGTTAACAGTATATTCTTTTTAATTTCGCTTATTTTAACTTTTATTTCTATTTTTCTTTTATATGTATATGTATTTATATTCAAAACTAGTGATCTAAAAGTCTTCTACAGCTTATGTGATATTTAGAAATAGTCATCTTTCCAGTCGCCTTTTGTTTACTACCCCGTTGGTTCAATTTCCTTTAGAACAGCTCAAAAAGACAAAGTTAAGGCTCAATTGAGTGGACTAGAACCGTAACATACAAGCAAGATTGTGAAAAAGTTCTTATATTTTTGTAAAAGGGAAATAACTTTATAGGTTGAGCTATATCTTTTAAACGACACATCACTAGAATCCATTCATAAAACTTGAATTAATTCTAGGATATTTAGAAAAGACCTTGACATTTGTCTCCAAGCAGATAAATGATCTTGTAATGCTCATCTGCTTTTTAAACAAGCATTTGGAAAGATAATACTAATTTATTCAAAATTATAAGTTTGTCTTAATTATATCAGGATTTTCGATCATTAGATAATATATTAACATTTCGTTTTACATTAATGATGCTGTATTATGTATTTATGTGTGTATTATCATTAATTAAATTCTAATGAGTAGATAGAATAACAAATTCAGAAAATATTCGACGCTAAAATAAAACTAAAGCTGTAAATCTACTATCTATGAAATGGTTTCTTTTCATCATCTCAGCAATATTTTAGTTTTGTCAATATAAAGAATAATCTTAGGAATAATAAGTATCTACATAATAGGTACCTAAGATTCTAACCAAACGCTACTAAGATTCTTCGGTAATATCACACATCATGATCATCATCAGCCTATTGCAGGCCACTGCTGGACATAGGCCTCTCTAGCTGTTTGCCATTTTCTTCAAACATTTGGAGGCTTTACCCAATAATCACCACGCTGGGCGGCCTGGCGATCGCAGGGTGTAGCTTCTCACTTCTTTCGTAGCTAAATACCACAGGCCGTCATCGGCTTGTGGTATTTAGCTACGTCTTCAATTATGTTGTCAATACTGCCACTAGTCAGTTGCCAGAGCCTCGTATGTCATTCCGAGCTTCTTTTCGAGTATAACAAAAGACTAAAATAAATATACCTCAAATAGCCAGTGTCAATCAGAGTTTAATGGCAGTAGGCTAATTTGCGATCAATATGTCTCAGCCTTACCTACTTCTGACGATGAAATATCACCTATTGTTCACACTGACCGCAATTTTTGGTTAAACATGTGACATCACAACGCGGCGTGATGATCGATTGACCGTGTTTTTGTGTGCGTCAAGTCGTTGCATTTGAAATTTTCACAAGCAAATTGGCGGCTATTGTGAATCGGCGAACATTAATTGAGTGAACAAGTATCTTTCGGTTCCCGCCTTTTGAGTGTTCTCTGACAACTGCATTGCGAGATTTGTATAATAGATGCTTGCGATTGATAGATTTCTTGGTGTTTAGTTATATTGAAAATTATATACATATTTACGGGGACAGTCCACCGTCAGCTAAAATTTATTTTAGCTTAGCTTAATTGTGCCTGTTTTTATGTGAGGTTTGTAAGGCATGGTTGATTTTTTTCCTAATTGACTACGGTGAAAGCCAAGCCCCAGTGGCATGGCAGTGAACATGGGCTGGGCAGAGCTGACGGCTTTTATTCATATGCAAGCAATGCAAGCGCTAGGGCAGGCAGCTAGGGCTTTACTTACGTTACTGAGAGGTCACAATTTAATCAAGCACAGACCGATGACGGGCAGCAGCATTGCCGGAGCGAGAATCTACGCCCTGCAATCGTCAACCCGCCTGCCTAGCGTTGCAATTATGAGTATATCCCATATGTTTGCGCCAAGTGGCTAACAACTGGAGTGGCTATGTGCAAACAGTATATAACAGGCTGATGATGATGATGGATACATCATCGTCCATAAGGACAAGACAGGGTCGACGTTTGCGGGGCTGTAGAGTGCCGGTAGGACGATGGATTGGAATAATCAAAGCGGAGACAAGACACGGTAGACCGCATCACTGAATATAAGAGACTTAACAACTGTTATCTCGTGTAGCGGGCGCTTAGTGTGGTACTGGGCTGAAAATTATAACCAAAGCTACTTCCATGTTTGGCACTGCAGTTGTTATTGGCATGACCGTAACATCACGCGCACCATCTTGCTAATAGGCTATTATGGTCAAAAACAGTAATTAGTCCGTCTTTTAGATTATTCAAAAATAAAAGACACGTATTTTTTCATTTGTAAATTAGATTAAAAATTACAAAGTAGTAGCCCGTTGAAATTACGCGTGACGTCACTCGGTGAGGCATTTTTACGGGAGCGAGTGACGTCAAAGACTCCCACTCCTAACTTTTGATGCCTTGTATCTTTGTTATTGTTTATTTGAATGAAAAATGGAAAAATACGTGTCTTTTATTTTTGAATAAGCTAAAAGACGGACTAATTACAATTTTTGACCATAATAGCCTATTCCGTCATATAGAGAACTATAAGCAAGTGTTAACGTTTCTGGCCAACCCATAGGTATTCATATATAATTTATTCGTACATTACCCAAGTTCCGCCTACTTTCCCGATGTAAACAAACACTAAAGCCTCATTGTTTGTCGCAGTTGAGTAACGACCGGGCGAAGACGTGTGACCAATCAATGTGGACGGCTACTTCATACTGATTCTATGAGAATTAGCCGGCTTTCAACTATGTGCAATGTTCTTATGTCTTTTTGCTCTGAACTACTTATTTGTTAAGATTTCCAAGTAGGTGGTAGTTTTCTTTGCTGACGGCTAGATGGACACTACGGAAATGTCAGTTTTGCTATGAAAGTGTTTTTTTTTTTATAGTGGCTCGACATAATGGCTTGCCTACACCTGATGGAAAGCGAAAGAGAAGCCCAAGTCGCTGTGACAACGGGCAAGTAACTGGTCAGTTACCTGTCAGTTGCCACCGCCATGCCGGCCCAACCCTAACCCCCCACGAGCTCCGGAAACCCTACTCACCGGCAGAAACACGACCCAGAGGTCATTTGACTGCGGTATTCTATAGGGTGGAGGTCCTTCCCCGGACGGGCGGCTCAATTCGAGCGAAGATTCGCTATGCCCTACCTCTCTTACCTAAGTATGTGTGTACCTAAGTATTCTTGTGAATGTGAAATAACCGATGGTTTTCACTGAAAACCAAAGTTTCCTATACGAAGGTTTCCTGTAACAATAGCTGAGTGGACAGTTGGACACCACTTTGGTCACATTGCGGAAAGATGCTATATTTCCTTTATGGTTAGTTTCTAATAAAGCTTTTTCTGTTCCTTCTAAATATATTATGACACAAAGTTGACTGACTGACTGACATAGGCAGTGATCTATTAACGCACAGCCCAAGCGGACGGAGACGGAACCAGAAGGACGGATCGGGCTGAAATTTGCATTGCACTCTTAAGGGGATAAAATAGGGGATGAAACTTTTCCACGCGGACAAAGTCGCGGGCAAAGCTAGCTTTAGAACTAGTTCTATGTACATTATACCACCAAAATACTCATTTTGTTGTTAGTCGATCTGTGTATGTCGTAATGTGGGGTCAACTGTTTGCGCGCTATAAGTTACGCAGCCAGTTTGCTATCGCCGATGTATTTATGATCACTTACGCTTCTTTACACGGGAGGCCTTTCACAAACCGTATGTGTACTATGTATTAGTGATTATTTATTTACTGAGGCATGATGAAACGTGGTCATGGATCTACATGATACATGGACTGGCCCGACTAACTGGCTCAAACCATGCGTTCTAAACCAAGGGTCGCTGTTTCGAGGCCCATTCGGGACAAAAATTCGTGTGATGAGAATTTGTGTCTGTTTTGTGTTATTTAGACGACACAAAATAGATCGTGTCATCCACAAATATACCAACAAATACTTTTTAAGCTTTTATTTGTACGTAAATCTTATATGCAAACAGTTGGTACATAATTATAACAAACACACGTATTCAAAACATGAATGGATATGAATGATTCAAACGTAAGCTTTTGTTAATAAGGGTGTCAAATGCACCAGTATTGACTCAATTCAATAAAGAACAAAACCTATTCACCAAATACATTCAAGTCAATAGTGCTTTAAGTTTCAAAACTTATTATTACACTAAGTTACAAGTTAACACAGTTATCTCAACACCCAAAGTAAACGTACGCATCAATTTATAATTGCAATTAGGCTGATATCCTAATAGCCTAACCCGGCGAAGTGGTTAATGTTTATTGAAATGCACAATAATGTGCGCGGCAGTAAACAAACCGGCCCAGATCGTCTATCGAGCGGCACATCAGTATGCAAGACGCGCGAATCGTAGGTAGATTGGAGTTGTGATGACAAAATGCACCAGACGTTGCATTTACATATAGGGCTTTATTGAGAGCATTCCATGTGTTATGACCAAGAGGCTTTTTTTAAATTCGAAATGAAACTATGTTGAATTGAAAATATGCCTCGTAATTCCCCAAACAGCTTTATTGTGATTAGTCTGAAGTAAGACGATATTTTACAATATCGGCTACGATGAAACGCAGTCTACGAAGGAAAGCTGTATTGCCTATGGGTCTAGATAACCCATAAAAAGCATATCTAATAAAGTACTTAGATACTCTCTTTGTATTAGATCAATACAAACAGACATGTTCATGCACACAAATGTTTGTGGATGTCGGGATGTAAGGGAGCGGCCTATCATCTTTTCGCTCCAAGCCAACCTCACACCTGCCCGTGGTGCATCCTGCCGAATAACAAACGAGGCGCTGGCAACCGACTGGTGGCGGTATAACCATCACAATTGAAGGCGTAGCTAAATACTAAAGACCGGTGACGGGCAGCAGCGTCACCGGGGCACGCCCTGCGATCGCCAACCCGCCTGCCCAGCGTGGCGATTATGGGTATATCCTCCAAATGTTTGCTCTAAGTGGCGAACAACTGGAGAGGCCTATGTCCAGCAGTGGACTGTAATAGGCTGATGATGATGACAAATGTTCGTACTGTGCAGGGATCGTACCCGCGACCACTGTCAGAGGCCGTGTTGAGTACCAAAATCAACTTGGTCGTCCATCAAACTAAAGCATTTTTCAGGTCTTATCTTTTTTTTTCGTCGGGCATGCCTATACCTAGAGCCCAGCTAGGTTCAGAATAACTATTAGGTATAGGAGTTACGGTATTTAAATGGGGCTCACTCTTATCTAGCGGAGAATGTAATTGAGGTCTTATCTAGATTAACCTAGCTTCTATCAGTACAACAGTAATTATGCGAGGTATCGGCATTTCTGAAGGCTTTCCCACCCACACTTGCGCTGCCTCTGTGATTACTAAATAGACTAAACACAAGTAATTATTGCTAATTATTGACTATTGTTCAATTCAATTTAAGAAGACGTGGTGGTAACTACCATCAAACATCTTATGTGATTTCAGATAAAGTTTGAATTTGTTTAGGTAAGACGCTACGTCAGTAATTAATTTCAATGTTTTATGTACGTAGTTCTAAATATTCTTTGTTAAAATGTCACGCCTATTAAAAGGTAAATAAATTGTGAAGTGATGTGACTGGTGGCGTTAGTTTGCGTACCAAATAAGGATGCCCAATTATTTTATTTGTTATATTATTATGACCTGAAACTTAACTGCCGACTCTAATGAGGAAAAATATGTTATAATATTGCTAATTTGGGTGTTTCACATATATTTACCACTTATTAGAAGTTAAAGTTATTAAATTATCATAAAAAAAGATCTTCAGAAGAAAAAGTATTTATTCGTACCTAAGTAGACTTTCCTCAAGATTGATTCGAGCCTGGTGTAATGAGAAAAGTAAATACCAGTCTAAATGGCATTGATAGGACCACGGGTTGGCGATTCTAGTTCGTACAACGCCATCTAGTCCAAAACTAAGCCGAAGCTTGTACCTACTAGATAACGGATGAATTTACTTATATACTTATTTTTGTAAATAAATACCTACTTTTAATATATATAGTAACAGCCATACCAATATAAACAGTTCATGCATATAAATGTTTTACTGTGCGGAGATTGAACCCTCGAGTGCTCTATCCGATGCAATACTACGGAAACCACATACAATACATAGCCATAGTAACATTAGTTTCTTCAAGAAATTCGCTAATATAACACAATAAATGTACCAAGAATTAATTCAATTATAACACTTATTAAGTCGTACATAAAGTACCATCCGGTTATCATCAGTTTCCATTACACTGACCTATTATCCTTGATCCGCTTTCACGCACATTCTCGTTATAACCTGCATCTCGATGACACTGTAAGTGTCTCATACCTTTGTCATTTGACCTTTAATGTTTATTGTGCAATAAAGAGATCGATGTTTAAACAGAAATGAACTATAGTTAAGGGGTTATCAATTTGAAGGTGAGAAAATGTTAATGGGAAAGAATCCTAGGTAAAGTCAAAACTGTTGATGGGATACAAGAAACTATTTCATGGATGGATGGCAACCGACTGGTGGCGGTATAACCATCACTCGTGGAGGCGTAGCTAAATAGCACAGACCGATGACGGGCGGATCGGAGCGAGAAGCTACGCCTTGCGATCGCCAACCTGCCTGCCCAGCGTGGTGATTATGGGTATATCCCCCAGAAGTTTTCCGTGAGTGGCGAACAACTGGAGAGATCTATGTGCAGCAGTGGACTGCGATAGGCTGATGATGATTTTATTATTTTAAGGAATTAATTGCTTGTTGCCTATCATCTCCAAGTGCACCCGAGTTTGAACATACTTACACGTCATTAACTTCTGTTTATATGACCGATATTTCATTCAAACATCACTAATAGAATTTGGGTGCGGATTCAAACATTTGGGTGCATGAACATAACATGTCTGTTTATATTGGTCTGGTTGCTATGTGATTATTTATAAAAAAGTATCATAAGATTTTAAGTTGTAAGTTGTTTATTAGGTGCGTATAGTTCAAGCCGTGAAATGTGTCGGTGCCTTGCCATGCCTTGGGTAATTAATTTCACAATTTGAACTTCTTATCAAGCGAGAAGTCAAAGTACTTCTATAAAAACCAAATCTCCCCTACCATATTCATATTGTAACGTCCTATCATATTGTTTTAGTCACTGAGAATGTTTATTGTTGTCAAAATCATTTTACATTGAACTCTCGTACTAACTATTGCATCGCTCTTCGCTGATCTCTTGGCCCACACAGAAACGAGCTACATTCCGTCAACTTGAACACCTTGAGCTTCTTCTTTAATACATAATTTCGTTTTGACGCACAAACCGACTGACCGACCGACGACATCTGTTTAAATACTTATAGTCCATTTTGCATGTCAAACTGCCGATGATATTTCGATGGTTTTATAGAGGAAAAGTCAATTGTGTTGCCGAATAAAACCTACAGTTTATCCGCTTGTTATTATACTTGGTTCGCTAAAATATTCGATGGATCCAAATTTATAGAATAACGCGTATATCTTGGATTTACATTTACATAAATGGCGAATTGATATGGACAACGGGTTTTACAATAAATTGAATTGCTCAATGTAGAATTTACTGGGCGATTAGATTGTGACCATGCATTCTGATCCGGAATCGTGGGCTCGGTTCCTTCCCGATCAAATCAAATATTCTAATATTTGATAAACACTTAGGTATAAGAATTTAGGCTTTGTGTGAGTGGCAGCCGCGGCTTGGCCGGAGATCTGTGGGCAGACCAGCCACCCGATGGTCGGATGACATAGCGGCGGTGGCCGGGAAACATTGAACAAGGTTGGCGAGGGACCGTGTAATGTGGCGGTTGAAAGAAGAGGCCTATATTCAGCAGTGGGTAGATGTAGGCTGAAATGATGATGATGATAAGAATAGTTTATGAATATTGGACTTCACAATACGTATGTAGATATAACGTACGATTAAATATAGTTCATGATATATTCATGATGTCTAGGTACATGCAACAAGCCTGATAAATGTTTTATGATCGTAAAGGGTATAAATCTTGAGGGTCGTTTATTCCCTTAGAAAAGCACAGCACTGGTTTTCAAAAAGCCCATAAAAATGCACATTGACATTTGCTCGTGTTTCGTTAAGAGTATTTTGAATTTAAGTATTATATTTACGCTTTAATCTTTGATCACATCAGTAAATAAGTCAAAATGTTATCTATATGATATTTGATGAATCTACTAGGCCATTCCTACTCATAATATTAGGTAAATGTACGTACATACTTATAACAATACAAAAATACACACGAACTTGAGTAACAAGCTTAACCACCCGTAATAAGACCCTATCCGGTTAAATATGATTAGCTTTTACTGTACAATGGATTTGCTCAGTAGAATATTAAAGGCGCTTAAACTTTTCAATAAAACAATCAAAATTAATCATTAAAAAGGACCCTAAGTCTTAAAAACTAAAATCTGAATATCTTGCAAACAAAACCCAACGAGATACCAACAAATTTTTTTTTCCTGTTGTTGATGGTAGACGAGCACGTGGCCTATCTAATGTTAAACAGAAACCGCCGCCCATAGAAATCAGCAATGCAGGAGACACAGCCATGCCGCTGCCTACCGTGCGGAAAGAGCTCCCTTTAAACCACGTTTATAGAACTATACAAGCAATATTGCCAAACTTAAACGATGCTCTCGTAAACACCGCATTCCACGTCAGTCCATACTACATGTTGTCATATTTGACTACGCGTAGTAATACGAAACTTGCTTTACTAACATTACAGGATGTATTTACCGACCGGTAATGAAGGTGTAAATTAGTATTTGTGAAGAACACACATTCGATCCGTCCGTATGTTTGATCAGACCTGACCAAACGATTACCATCTAGGTCAGTTCAAGAGTGTTGCATTATTAAAAATGTTTTTAACCTTAGTAGATACAAAATGTCAATGGATTGTTTGTATCTATTAGTATACAAAATGTATAAATATTGAGTTTGTTACTCTTTGATTCAGCCTTGAACTATAGCGAATAAGTTTAACATCGTTTAGAATTAGATAAAAACAGGGTTAAACTGACGATTATATTATCATAGGTAAATGCGTTGCAATTTATAATGTACCTGCTAGATGATCCAGTGAATTTCGTATCACCTAACAGTTTTCTGTTACTTATTTGCTGACGAACAGTCTGGTTTAGTGGTAGTCAACGTACTGAAACAGTGGTCGCGAATTCAATCCTTTCAAAGCACAAACATTTGTGTGCATGAACATGTCAGGTTGTACTGGTGTGGGTGTTTAATTGTGTATAATGTATTTATTTAGAAAAAAAAAATATTTAAGTAAGTTTATTAGTTGTCTAGTACCCAGCTTCGGCTTAGTTTGGGGCTAGAAGGCTTTGTGTGGTCGAGCAAGTCATGTCTTGGGGTTGTCGCGGTAGTTCTGGATATTCCAAGTCCCGCGGCACCGCCCCTTATAGGCGCATGACGGAGGAGCCGGGGTTTTTAGTGGGTATTCCCTGCCTCCCTTCCATCCTGAGGTAGGGTGAGTCCCACATACCCCGTCACTCCCCCCGGGTGACAGGGATGCCTAAATGCATTTTACCAGCAAAAAAAGACATGTCTTGGGGTTACTACTCGTATTTCTAAAATAAGGATTACAAGTAAGGATTAACTGAAGTACTAAACACCTCGGTAGATATTCTCTCCAATAATATACCGCATATAGAATACCGCAGCTAAATGACCTCCGGGTCGTGTTTCTGCCGGTGAGTAAGGTTTCCGGAGCTCGTGGGATGAGAGCTGCATAGGCAGCCGGGAGTTATGCCGTGGTATTACAAGCATCTATAGGCTGTCTACCTACATCAGGCGGGTCGTAGGCTAGATACCATCTTAGTAGTATAAAAGAAAAGAAAAATATTCTCAATGATCCTTCGTATATACGTAGACTTAGGAGGCGCACACGTCTCTCAGACAAACACACAGAAGTCATTGTTATTGACCTCAAAGGTCAGACGCAAGTTATTTTATCCAAATACTACTAAATGGCGTGCAGCATCATTGCAACACTGTCCTCGGCCGGTTGGATTTAAATTTTTCAAATCCGTTTTGAATACATTAACTTTGACATAAATAAAAATAAGTAATAGTGTTTACTTTGATGCGTGGAGATAAAATGTGGATTGGACACATGTCTGTTTAAATGAGTATGTTGGTAGTTAAGTTAATTAAGTGTTTGACGTAAACAAAAACGTTTTAATAGTTATTTATATTAGGATAAATATCGTCAAAGACAACAGCGAACCATTTTAGAGTTAGGATTCCAGCTCCACTGTCCAGCGGTGGACTGCGATAGGCTGATGATGATGATGAATTAAATATCAGACAACATCACATACATTGACATTGACATACGAAAGAAAAAGCGGGTGGTGTTCCAAAGCATTATGTGTTTCGGGAAAGGGTAGATTGTATCTACTGCTAACGTTATGGTTTCCATCAGATCCACGTTCTTGTCCGCCTCTGAAAGCAGAGTAAGGCAGAGTTCGGAAGCGAAACAATAGCTTTTCTATAAAATATCCCGCCGAACTGTAGTAGTTTCTTTGATCGGGCCATTATCGGCAAGTCGACTGTTCTTTCTTGGCGTGTACGGAGTAGTCAAAATATTTTAAGTTTGAAGAACTGCAAAATAAAACTCTTTTGTTTTCTTCTCTTCCAGAGGCTGTCACTGCACGTCGCCATCGTGCTATTGGCGGTGTACCGCACCTGCCACGGCGACCGCCCCTCCCGGGCCATCCCCTCCTTCTCGAGCCAGAACTACGGCGTGTTCGGGGCACCAATCCGCGCCGACCTCAACGAGGATGGCTACTTCTACCCGAAGCCCTCGATACCGTTCCCGCCGCCGCCGAGGCCTCAGCCACCACAGCCCATCATACCGCCGCAGCCGACGATAACGAAGGAGGTCTACCGGCCGCCACCCCCCACGAGGCCGCCGCCGCCCCCACCCCCGCCGCCGACGTACAGGCCCGTCACCCCACCACCGACGAGACCGCCGCCCCCGCCCCCGCCGCCAACCAGGCCTCCCCCTCCCCCAGTCATCAAAACAACCGGATACGTATACGACAGGCCGAATGTTCCGTTCCCGCTGCCCACGAGGCCGCCGCCACAACCCATCATACCGCCGCAACCCACCATACAAAAGGAGGTCTATAGGCCACCACCAACCAGGCCACCTCCTCCTCCCCCGCCACCCCCGACACCCTACAGACCAATCACCCCACCACCGACCAGACCTCCACCCCCACCTCCGCCACCGACCAGACCCCCACCCCCGCCACCAACCAGGCCACCTCCTCCCCCAGTCACGAAAACCACCGGATACGTGTACGATAGGCCAACCGTTCCGTTCCCTCTGCCCACCAGGCCGCCCCCACCACCCCCGACACCGTACAGACCAGTAACTCCGCCACCGACGAGGCCTCCTCCCCCGCCCCCACCACCAACGAGGCCACCACCCCCGCCCCCACCGCCGCCAACCAGACCGCCCCCGCCACCACCAACTCGCCCTCCCCCACCACCACCAACTCGCCCTCCCCCACCACCACCAACTCGCCCACCCACAAGACCCCCAACCTTCTCCACTATAGTAGACGATTACAGAACCACCGGCTACATATACGCCAGCCCAAGCGTTCCATTCACCTACCCAACGGCTCGCCCACCGACCACAGCCAGGACTTTCCCACCCCCACCCCCTACTAGACCCCCAACTAGACCACCCCCGCCGACTTACCTCCCACCCACCACCACAAGAAGGCCACCACCTCCCCCCACTACTACTAGACGACCACCACCTCCCCCAACTACTACTAGGCGTCCACCACCCCCACCACCACCGCCTACTTTCAAGACCCCAGCCACTTATTTACCCCCACCGCCCCCAACGAGGCCACCAACGCCCCCACCAACTAGACCCCCACCTCCGCCACCACCGCCAACCAGACCGCCAACTGTAAGAACTCCAGCAACATATTTACCCCCTCCTCCACCGACCAGACCGCCTACCAGGCCGCCGCCCCCACCCCCTCCGCCGCCAACTCGACCACCCACTTTCAAGACCCCAGCCACTTACTTACCCCCACCGCCCCCAACCAGGCCACCAACTCCTCCACCAACGAGACCCCCACCTCCGCCACCACCACCAACTAGACCACCAACTATAAGAACTCCAGCAACTTACTTACCCCCACCACCTCCGACCAGACCGCCTACAAGACCACCACCCCCACCCCCTCCACCGCCAACACGACCACCTACTTTCAAGACCCCAGCCACTTACCTACCCCCTCCACCCCCGACCAGGCCACCCACCCCTCCACCAACAAGGCCGCCACCACCACCTACTAGACCTCCCACCTACTTACCTCCTCCCCCACCAACGCCACCTCCAACTAGACCACCACCACCCCCACCACCACCAACCAGACCCCCAACCTACCTACCCCCACCTCCACCAACGCGACCCCCAACTAGGCCCCCACCGCCGCCTCCTCCACCACCGACCAGACCCCCAACTCCACCCCCCACAAGACCCCCACCCCCACCAACCCGGCCCCCACCCACATACTCCACCATCCTCCCCGTGACCAGAACCACCGGCTACTCTTACCCCACACCGAAGATACCATTCACATACCCCACAGCCGTTTACATCCAGCCCACCGTCAGAACGACACCCCCTCCCACGAGGCCACCACCGCCCCGTACTCCCCCACCAACCTACTTACCCCCAACTACTAGGCCACCACCACCCCGTACTCCCCCGCCAACCAGACCACCCCCTCCCCGCACTCCGCCACCAACCTACCTCCCCCCTACAACCAGGCCCCCACCACCACGCACTCCCCCACCAACCAGACCACCCCCACCCCGCACTCCCCCTCCAACCTACCTTCCCCCCACAACACGCCCAACTCCCCCACCCCCTAAACCAACAACCGGCTACTACTACCCACAACCATCAAACCCGGTACCCTACCCCACGCGACTCCCAGTGTACACCACCAAACCGCCCGTATACATCCCACCCCCCACCACGCAAGCCCCAGTCTACCTCCCACCTTCCACCACGCGACCCCCAGTATACATCCAGCCTACCACCAAAGCCCCAGTGTACACCCAACCGCCTATCAAATACGTTCCAGTCTCGACCACAATAGCACCATTCACGACTCGAAAACCTTTCATACAAGACCAAGGTTACTTCTACGACCGCCCTTCAGTACCTTTCGTTTTTTAATTTAGTTTAAGTACGCAATGAGTATAGTAAGTGACGACTTTTGGTATCGACGAAAACGCGGATCCAATTTTGTGGAAAGACTTGCCAAGTCACACTCTTACGATCCATTGAAATCGATAGCCTTAATATAATTTAAAAAATGGCTTACTTCCACAAACTTTTCAGATTATATATCAGATCCGCCTTGGAACGAATAATTAATAGCATTCGATTCAATTATAGTTATCGATGAATGCATAAAATAAAAAAACAGCACATTGTTTTCCTACAAATGTTATCTTATAGGAAAGAATGGTAAAGTTAAGGATGCATGACCAAAACTCGACTTGTTTTTTCAGTTACTAGGGTAGTTTAAATCTTCATTTAAACAGTACTTCTATGTAAAATACTTTGCTTCTACTAAAACATTTGGTCATTATCCAATACTTTGAGCTAGTCTATTTTTTGTTGTATCAAAATTGTCGTCACGCCTATACTAACATTTTACTAAGTTGCCATATTTGTGATACCAAACTGAGCACTGCTCCAAGTCGCAAGTTTTATCGTTTATAAGTTTGTGTTAACAACATAGTTGATATATATGTATATATTATAGGTATTGAGTTACCATGGTTCTAGTGATACTTCTGTTTATATTTTATAAAATAACTTAAATAATACGAATACTCAAAAAAATGTTATGAATCGACACTGCCTTTCGACTAATCTTGATTTAAGGTTATAAGAATATTTTTAATAAAATTTGTAAAATAATAAAACGTGTTTTTTGTTTAACCTGATAAACATGGTAATTATCTAGTAATTATCATACCTAAAAGTACGAGTATATTTGTGATTTATGGTAGAGAAGATAGATTAGAATCTGCCCTACATCTTACAAGAGGGATCTTAATTATTGTGGTACCCTAGAAATGAAATGAAATGAAGGTTACCACTCTCGGCAGGCAGGTTGGTGATAGTTTTCTGATATTCCCTTAGACAGCTTCTACCATCCACGGAATGAAATACGAGTGGTCATAATTATTCTAAATCCGTTAATCAGACATTGATCAATACCCAAGTAAAATAAAATTCAAAGAAAAGATATTACAAACGTGTAGAGTTACTTTGTAGTTTGTACATTTTGAAGATTTCACGCTTGACGGACGGTTCATAGAGGCCGGGCCTTTACTTTCTACGGGCATTTAAAACAAACGCTGATTTGGTACCAAGGAAAAGCATGAAGTAATGTACTTACGACTAATTTAGTTTTGGTCGATGAATGACTTAAGAGATTCGCCATTGCATTTCACTTAAAGAAAAATACACTTGAATGATCGAATTCTAGGAACAGGCTTGTATGGCCCTATGAGATGTGGTAGCACTTTCTCTGGGCTAGGTGATCGTGCTCGGGGACCGCTGTTCAACGGACGATCTTGGTTTGTCGGAAATATGGTGAGTGGTGATGAAGACTTCGCCTGTGCGTTGTAGGATTTTATGTAGCGATGTGGAGATAGATGTAGCTACAGAATTTAGGCCTATTCGACCAATTTATACAAATAAAAGAGGCTAGTAAAGCAGGAGGAATCATAGTCTACAAGAAGTTTGCGTAAACATTGTCATACTGTTTGAGTATGTACTTCCATTATGCGATGGAGCGACAGTTCAGAGGAAGGTAAGTGTCCACAATTCCACGAGATGTATTGCCAACTTCCTGACTCCTAGCTACTCTCAGCCGCTTGTGCAGAGCCTTACATTTTTATCTAAGAAACTTTAATATTATACAGCACAAATTATGACCATATCATTATTTAAATCGTAGGTAAGCTTCAATGGCTTAACATCAAGCGAGTTGTGCTCAAGCGCTAACCCATTAAGGTGAAAAAATGGCGCTCGATTCCACAACATAGCCTCGGTATGGCGCGATGGCGATCTGCCTAATAATGGATGTAAAAGGAAACTATACTATATACGCATTAGTATTTTCTCCTAACCACAACACAATTCTCGCTTTCTTTGCAGTAGGAAGAGGCGCGGGCGCATTCCCGCGGCGCCATTAATCAAAGACGATAATAAATCGGCGACCGTGCTCGTCACGCATTACGAATACTATAGGGTTGGACAATATAAGATATTTTTGATACATTCCTTAAACACATGATAATTAAACAAACACAATAATAAATGACCCAAGACACGATGGGTCACACAGCGCCATCTCGTTGCCTGGAAGAGATAGCTAAAGTAATGAGACCGCCTAAATTGTACTTTGTTTTTGTTTATAATTGTTTTCCTGTAATGTCTGTGTTTTTGTGCAATAAAGAGTTTTTATCTATCTATCTAGTCCCAAACTAAGAAGAAGCTTGTACTATGGGTTTTAAATAACCATGTTTATATACTTTTTTGCATATTTGCCAATACTCGCACTTAGGGCGTTTGGAGGCTTTACTCTTAATCGCCACCCTGAGCAGGCGGGTTGGCGATCATAGGGTGTAGAGCGATACAATGTACAATGTAGGTGTACTTATTAACTAGTACGTACACACTTCTTATCAGACCCTAACAGTAAATCGGCGAAACTTAAGACTAGATATAACAATACTTAACTACTAAGTTTTGTTATATCTAGTCTTAAGTTGTGTTAGTCAATATGTTTAGGGTACAATGGGGCTGGCATCGCCACGTCCTTAGGCCTAAACTCCTACATAAAAATAAAGATAATGAAAAAGTACCTTACACCGCCATCTATCCGTTAACAGTGTCGTCTCGTATAAATCTTCTCTACAATCTTAATCTTAACTAATATTATAAAGCTGAAAAGTTTGTTTGTTTGTTTGAACGCGCTAATCTCAGGAACTACTGGTCTGAATTGAAAAATTCTTTTTGTGTTGAATAGACCATTTATCGAGGAAGGCGTTAGGCTATATAACATCACGTTGTAACTATTAGGAGCGAAGAAATAATGGAAAATGTAAAAAAAAAAACGGGGAAAAAATAACTATTCCACGCGAACGAAGTCGCGAGCACAGCTAGTTACAAATAAGTAGAAGCAACCCTACATGCCAGTGACAAAAACGCGTAACTGAAATCGAATATTGATAACAATCGCTGTTATTTTCTTCCATTTAACGTCGATTAATTGATAAATAGTGTTCGTGCGCGACTACTTCTGATCTTAATGAGAGAATAAAGGATTAGATTGCCTTATTATCTGGACTAGTGTGAAGCTCTTTAGGTACACTAGCGATCATCAGCCTATTACAGTCCACTGCTGGATATAGGCCTCTCCAGTTGTTCGCCACTTAGGACAAACGTCTGGAGGATATGCCCCTAATCGCCACGCTGGGCAGGCGGGTTGGCGATCGCAGGGCAAAGCTTCTCGCTCCGGTGACGCTGTTGCCCGTCATCGGTCTATGGTATTTAGGTACCAGTTGCCAATTGACATAAAAATGTTGAGAATGAAAATCGTTTCATGTATAAATGAATATAAACAATAACATAGGAAATATGACGTCATATCAACTCCATTATAGAACTGTAACCTTTAACAAAACAAGCTCATCATTATTTAGATGGACAGCCTTGAGAAACTGTATCAAGCAACATTCAATAAATTTTAACAATAAAAACTAGTTTTGTCACATTCCAGAATAATTCTGTAATATAATGCATTTCAGAACACGTGCAGAAAACAGGTGCTGATATTTTAGTTTTAGTTCAGATACTTTGTATCTTTTTATTTTAATATAGAACCAGGACATGCAATATAGTGCACTGTGACCTTTGCCATCTTTACTTTTTAGAGGAAACCGACGAGCATAATATATATGAAGAAGTTGATGAATGTGGACGAAGCAAAAATTGTGTGCCAGGATCGTAGCAAATGGAAGGACGTGGTCTCTGCCTACCATTACCGAGAAAGGCGTGACGTTATGTATGTATGTATGTATTTTTAGAGGGCAATGCATGAGAGATGTAAGAGAGCGACCTATTTTTTCGTTCCAAGCCACCCTCATCTTTTTTTTTATAGTGGCTCGACCTAATGGCTTCCCTACGCCTGATGGAAAGCGAAAAAGAAGCCCAAGTCGCTGTGACAACGGGCAGGTAACTGGTCGGTTACCTGTCAGTTGCCACCGCCATGCCGGCCCAACCCTAACCCCCGACGAGCTCCGAAAACCCTACTCACCGACAGAAACACGACCCAGAGGTCATTTGACTGCGGTATTCTATAGGGTGGAGGTCCTTCCCCGGACGGGCGGCTCAATTCGAGCGAAGATTCGCTATGCCCTACCTCTCTTAAATGTGGAATGTGGACGAAGCAAAAATTGTGTGCCAGGATCGTAGCAAATGGAAGGAGGTGGTCTCTGCCTACCGTTACCGAGAAAGGCGTGACGTTATGTATGTATGTATTTTTAGAAGGCAATGCATGAGGGATGTAAGAGAGCGACCTTCTTATCTTATCTTTTCGTTCCAAGCCACCCTCATCTGCCCGTGGTGCTGAATAACTAACGAAGCTCTGGCAACGGACTAGTAGTACTAGTAGTATAACCACCGGCATCGCCATCATGACGATGGAAAGCGGAGCCAAATACAGGACGATGATGGGCAGCAGCATCACCGGCTGATGATGATGACAGGAAATGCAAGATCGAGCACAATCCTTGCCATCATTTTTCTTCAAGAGGGGAATGCATTAGGCTCCTACATGCAGAGTCAGCAGGGAGTCAGCGTGTGTATGGGACTCGCACTTCCCAGAATGTGAGCTGAATCTCCAGTAGGTAGCAACTAACCTTTTACATCATGTAGTAAAATATACACTGAAAAGTTCGTTCGGAGCTCGTGGGGGGTTAGGGTTGGGCCGGCATGGCAGTGGCAACTGACAGGTAACTAACCAGCTACTTGCCAGTTGTCACAGCGACTTGGGCTTCTCTTTGGCTTTCCATCAGGCGTAGGGAAGCCATAATGTCGAGCTACTATAAAAAAAAAGTATAATAAATAATCGGTATTGATTTGAAATTTAAAATGGTAATTAACATAAGAAAAACATAATAATTGCACTTATATCTGTTTGAATTTATCTACTGATTGATCTATTAATCGATTGCAGTGAAAGTGACTTCATTCTCGATTATAAGTGATTACTCATCAAATTTTCTTTATGAGAGTACATTGAAAAGGCGTTATGGAATAGTGAATGCGCTGAATATATGAATTGTAAGGTTTGTAAAAACAATTAAATTGCAATTAATGTTTTGTTATATAAGGTATAAATTATCGTTTTATTGTTTGGCGGAATTTTTAGTTACTTCATTTATTGTTTACTAGCTGGTGCCTGCGATTTCGTTCACTTGGACTTTACACATGGATAATGGGGGTGTTTCCAGGGTCAAAATAATTACATTATATTTAGTCCGTATTTTAAATTATAAAAATATATTAAACACGTATTTTCCCTTTTTTCATTTAAACAAAAAATAACAAAGATACAAGGCATCAAAATTTAGGAGTGGGGGTCTTTGACGTTATTAGTGGCGAAAATACCCCCACCATGTGACGTCACGCGTAATTTTAACGGGCTATATCTTTGTCATTTTTGGTCTAATTTACAAATGAAAAAATAAGTGTCTTTTATTTTTGAACAATCTAAAAGACGGACTAATTACATTTTTTACGGAAACAGGCCTATACTCATAAATCTGCTCTCTGCATGACCTAAAGGTAGAGAATGCTCTTAGCATTAAGTTTGCCCTTGTTTGGTGCAATAAAGTTTAAATGAATAAAATAATGATGATAGTTACTGAACCATGACCTTTCATAAAATTCTTAAAGTTATTTAGAGTTTCAAATAAGGTATTTCATATCTTCAACCTTATAATTTTTTTAAGAATTCCATTTTTTGTAACAGTGCGAACGGCTATGTTTTGGAATTCTTTGCCAGATTCAATGTTTCCTGATAAATATAATCTTTGGTTTCTTAAGGCAAAAGGGATATCAGTTTTTATCGGCTCTCCGTTGTAGCATCCGTGGTACGATCTAAAGTCGCTTAACACCAAGCTCTTTGAGGTCAAGCGTTGAAAATCACCAGAGAATGCTCATTAGACTGTACAACTTTTATCATTTTAATATGTTGGAGTGTATTTGAGCTGGATATCAGAAATTCCAGAGCTTAGAATTTTTGTGTACAAACAGATAAACAGACATACCTGTCTGTTTATCTGTTCTGTTTAAACACTACCGTGTTTCTTTAGCCTCTGAATATTTATATGAAAAAATATTCAATACTAGCTGTGCTCGCGACTTCGTCCGCGTGGAATAGTATTTTTCTCCGTTTTTTTTTACATTTTCTATTATTTCTTCGCTCCTAATAGTTGCAACGTGATGTTATAGAGCCTAAAAGTCTTCCTCGATAAATGGTCTATTCAACACAAAAATATTTTTTCAATTCGGACCAGTAGTTCCTGAGATTAGCGCGTTCGAACAAACAAACAAACTCTTCAGCTTTATAATATTAGTTAAGATTTAATATTTTTAGCCACGGTTTATTATATGTACTTATTAATTGATTTATAACTTCCCGGACGCAGCTTCGATTCGATTCACGCTAAATTAACTCATGCCCTACCCTCTCTTCTCTCTAAGGGATCTTTTTCTATTTTGGAATGCTGATAAAAGCCTTTCTGTCGACGGAGGTTTCAAGATCAGATATATCCAACAGGGGACTGCAAGAGGATGATTAAAATAAAGACAGTATTATATTATAACAGACCAATTAGTGGCGTCATCTTATCCATGTAAATTTATTCTGAATTATTATTTAAAGTTAATATAAACACAAGTTTTTACATTACACCGAAAGTTCACGAAGCCAATTAAAATTAATGACTAATAGGTAATTAAGTAATTATAAAAGATTTTGAAAATATTTATACAATCGATTCGAGTTATTTGGTGACCTAACCTATTTTTCGATCGTACCTATAAGTGACATGACTATTTTTTCCTGTCACTTGGGGGAGTGACAGGGTACGTGGGACTCCCCTGCCTCAAATAGGTGGGGGGGGGGGCAGTGAATACCCATTAAAACCCCGTTCCCTCCGTCAAGCGAATTATGGGTGGTGCCATGAAAACTTAGATCTCAAACTGCAATGACACAACAACCACTGACTGCCTAAAGCCCAACTCGTCCCCCCTAGGGGGAGAGACGGGAGCGGCCTGAAGGGTGAGCCTACTCCCGTCATACGAAGACGGGAATCCGAGTAAGGCGTGTGGGAGATCCTCTGCGCCAACCATCCGCTAGACCCCTTTATACTGACATCACTGTCCCAACCAAATTTTAGATTATTTATGGATTATGGTGGTATTAACGTTATATAATTTCGGGAGCACACATAATGTGTGTGTTGTTGTATAAATCGCACATAATGTACGTTTCTCCTGTCAATATACATATGTGAGCGCGTGAGTTGCACTACGGTCCAGTGCCTTGCACCGGAGCGCGAGGACTAGTGATGTTACTTGTCGATAAAATACAAAGCTACTAGTAGTACGTAACAGTACGAAAACGAGTACTGTGAACATGTCTGCTTGTATTGGTTGGGTGTTTGCTACGACAGGTCTATGCTCGCAGATCAGCCGCAGAACCGATAACCGTTACGGTAAATGAGTTCTAGAGTGGTGCTGCGTCTCGACAAACGCAGTGTAGGGCGCCCATAGGCCAGGTGGAGCGACGATTTGCGCAAGATGGCTGACAAGTGTTGGATGCGAGGAACCCAAGATCATGAAATATGGCAAACAATTGGAGAGGCCTATGTCCAGCAGTGGACTACGAAGGAGTGATGATTGTGCGGGGATCGAGCACTGTCAGAGGCTGCCGTAGCATTCACTATCACTGTCTCAAACTTGTCGTCAAAATGCTCTACAATTGATAGCTATATATATCAACAATTTTGACTGGCTCGTTTGATAGTAACTTCTATCTCCTAAAGTTCTGACATACCTCTGTTGGTCTTATACCTACAAGCAGAAGTGCTCAAGCTTCTTACTTTGGGATTGGAACAATATACAATGATGTTGTCAGATATTTATAACATCGATAACAGAAAGAAAGCGCACACCCCACCCCTAAACACAAATAGCGCATCTCAAAGGAAAACACTAACCGCCGCACGCCACCGGCCACATTTTCCGACGCCCGCGCACACACCAGGCGTGTCCCAAACTCATCCAAAAATTTTTTTTCATAAACTAGTGACTAAGTAAAAAAAAAAATTTTTTTTTTCAAACTAGTGATGTGAACGATGTCTAGTGAAGGTTCAGTGAGTACGAGTACCGGGTCCAGGATACGCCAGTTCGGCCTGTACCGGAGTATCGATGCACGAACCGAGGAGTTCCTGAGGCTGTCCAGGAAACGACAGATCAAGCAGGGATGCGCGTGCGCGGCTATTTCGACCGCGATCACTGTTACAGTAGTTATTGTAAGTGGATTTTTATTGAAACATCTCAAATGAGTGTTGTGTTGTAGATACGTCACTAATTACTTTAAATGTTGTGCCAACCGTTTGTTTAACTATACAACAAAGTGTGTAACAATCTTTTCAGTGTCCTGTTGCATAAATGGGCTTCATTATATATAGTTCAAATAGCTTCTACAAATATTTCACATTTTCATAGTTTTAATTTGACTTAGTAGGTACATTATGAAATACGCTGACCCGGCGTACTTAAGTAAGGTAGTTTACCTAGTATCGCCATGTTTAAACTAAATGATTTTTTGTAATTATTTTTATAAGTATTACACACGCCTAGTCCCAACTATAAGTAATATATAATCATCCAATTTGGTGCAGTTGTTCGAAACTGATGGGCATACATACATTTCAAAGATCTTTCGAAGATTTTTATTTATATCGGTACTACTATATTCTCATAGATAGATATACTTTATTATCCGGTCATTTGGCTGCGGTATTCTATAAACAGGAATGTTCATGTACACATAGCAAACACCTATGTATAATATGTATTTATTTACAAAAGAAATATATATATAAGTAGTATGTAGTACAATATGCAGTAGTATATAAGTAAGTAGGTTTATCAGTTGTCTAGCCCCATAAGTGGAGTACATACTATTCAAACATGAAATTACTTAGTATGGAATAATTTCTGATGATAAACCACATTACATAAAGCAAACTAACCATAATACAATAACAGTCGACCATAACTATGGCATACTTCATGTTTATGTGTTATACACCCATAAGAAACATTACTCAACGTACTCAGCCAATTTACGAGTCCCATAACCATGGTTATAGACCATAACCGACCATGGTTTTATGGAGCAAAGGAGATAAGCAAATAAAGCAAATAGAAAGTGTTTTTTTCTGCGTACCGTGTTTGTGATGTAGCGTATAGTATGTATGTTAATGTTTATATGACATGCTAAGGCGTATTTACATGTAGATATGACTGGAACGCATATAGCTTGGTAGGTAGAGCTCTGCCACACTGCTTTTGCTGTATAAGCAATGGATGCGTGTGAATTGAATCATGTTTATTTCATCAAAGACTTATATGGAATGTTCAGTGTTGATGAGATAAGTGTATGTCAAATTTACTTCTTATTTACATATGTATATAAATAAATAATGCAAGACATTTCACGCTGGGTCACATAGAATCACCAAACTAAGCCGAGTTTTGTACTATAGGTACCACACAACCGATTTAAATAAATATAAACATAATGTTCACGCACACAAGTTCTTGATCCATGCGGGAATCGAATCCGCGGCCTATAAATAAATAACCCGAGACATGGCACGCTGGGCTACACAGCGCCACCTAGCCCCAAACTAAGCCGAAGCTTGTACTATGGGTACTAGACAACTGATAAACTTACTTACTTAGCTACATTTTTTTTTGTAAATAAATACATATTATACATAGAAAACACCCAGACCAATATAAACAGACATGTTCATGAACACAAATGTTTGTACTGTGCGGGAATCGAACCCATGACCCTTGGCTCAGAGGCAGAGGTCACTACCAAATGAGCCACCGAGCCTGTCACCTATAACCCGTCATTGAGCGCTCATTACCACTAAAGAAAACAAGTCGTCAAATATAAGTAGGCATTTACTTCATCATCATCATCGTCCTCATTCTTTCGCAATCCACTACCCCAGTAATGGAGTGCGAAGTGGATACCCAAACACGGAACAGACGGAAATGTTCACCACACGACCTCACGACCTTTGGTTCGGGAGAAACGGATCATTACCAAATGAGCCATCGAGTCAAATACAAACTTCTATACAAAAGACACCAACGCGTTACGTCCATCCAAAATGTAACCAAACAAACTTTACTTTAAGATTATTATGACACATGAATTATAAATCTATAATAATAAGCAATTTTATTTCTGTTTTAACGCCTACAATTAAATAAAAATGAATGAAATATTAATATTAATTGATTAAAATAGATAATGATCAGAGATGTCCCGACTAGTCGGCGACTAGTCGGTAAAGCCGACTATCCGGCTTCTTACGTTGTATGTATTTCTCAATAATATGCATGCGGGGGTGAACACATGAAATAAAAACCTTGATTAAATTTGAATTCTACTTGTTCACTTCAATCAGTCAGTATCCATTGCAGCCACTGCCAATCATGTCATCGAACCTGTCAGCAACTAGTAATTAGCTAAGATTGACACCAAGTGCTAATTGCGAGATCATTTGCGGCATTCGCGTACAACTATGCCGCATCACTTGTCAAATCAACAAACATGTGTTGTGTACATAATTGTGCGATGTTGTTTCCGACACACTCTATTGTAAAAACAAAGATGCAATGCGCCGTTTGAAAGCGCATTTTCGAGTGAAAAACATAAGCAACTATTAAAATGCCTGATAATATCAAAAGTAAGCGAAAATTCTACTAGATTTAGTAGAATCTATCAAGCGTGGAGTTATAATAATGTAGTGTAATACGTTTGAAATTGTTTATTTCGTAAGAAGTAACTTGCTAGACACATTTAAAATTATAAACTTCATCAAACACATTTTATTCCTTATACTAATAATCAGTTTGGCCGTTTTGGGAATGGGCGGGTTATATCCGCCGAATGGACCCCAAAAGGTGGACCAGGATCGTCACTTTGTGGCATTCGGACGGTCAAAGGCCTAGGGGAAGACCCAAGAAGCAGTGGCGAAACGACCTAGACGGTTTCATACAAGATGGGCAAAATCGGCGATGGATCGCGAGGTGTGGAGGGACTTGGGGAAGGCCTTTGCCCAGCTGTAGGATGAGGTAGGCTAAATAAAAAAATACTAATAATATACTGTTCTCTCTACGCTCTACTCTTTCCGAATTTCGGCAACAGCGGCCTATCGTTAAGGAGACTAGCGAATACAAGTATGTGCGCAAACACAAGTGCACTCTATGTTCCTTGGTTATCATAATCCGACGGGGCGATAGTTCCACACGACCAGTGAGATCAGGCGCATTAGAAAAGGCTTAGCGTGCTTTCCGACACACGAGAGAGTATCACCGCCAACTTCTCTGACCCCAGAGCTGCTACTGAGTAATTTTTTGCATTGCAAAAATTCAATAACAATTTTTGCATCAAACCGGAATACAAACCCTGGATTTGAGATTTGAAATAGCAGCCAACCCTACAACGCCTGTCCAGCATGGCGATTATGATCCTCTAGATGTTTGCCCCAAGTGGCGAACAACTGGAGAAGCCTATGTCCAGCAGTGGACAGCTATTGCTGTCTATTGACCGAAGATAATGACTAGGTATTAAACAGGACTATGTACGAAGTCAAACTACGATCCTTCAAATTAGGAGTATGTTAAGTCTAGCCGGGGGCATTAAGTGCAAATGGTTCGAAAAGCTCGAATCCTAAACGAACCATACTAGGATTCGTATCAGCTATCTTCAGATCTTCAATGCTAATTTATTTATTTAATGGATTGTCAACATAAAATACTGCATTTAGATACAATAACAAATTACAATAATAAAGCCTTATGCTAACTGTGTTTACAATTACAGACAATCACAACATGCATTACAGATCCTTAAAGAATAAATGTATTGAAGAACAGTAAAATGTCATTTTAACATTAAAAGAAAATAAAAAGTCATCAAAATAATCAAAATTCCATTATTACATACCTAAGTTAAAACAATTGATTAATAAAATATAAAGCTAATTGAAAACTATCAACGCAACGCACTACAGTGCTTACCTGTACGGTACACTACCACAAGCTTGCATTTTTCTTAATCAAGCGTGCATTATTAATAACTTACCTGGAATAAGATAATATATCATTCCGCATGTCAGTACAAATCAATAATTAAATCAATTTCTAATTTATACGCGCGTATATTATGTCGTAATTGTAGGCTTCCCGTGACAACAGTTGTCTTCTAAATCAACCAGAAAGAGTGTTAATCACTCATCAATGTCAAATCGCTGAATGTATAGACAATTATTAACGCAATTTTGACAGCCGGTGCATCGATTGCAATAATTAATGTGTTTCTTTTCTGAGAAGATTACGTGTAAAATCTATTGAAATCAAAATTGCTTTATAAATATAGGCATCTTTATTAAAGAGAGGAATGCATTAGGCATCTTCACGCCGAATCCGAGGAGAGCCGGCGTGGTGTGTTGAACTCACATCTTCATGGTAGGGTCGAAATAAATAAAGTCTTTCCTGGCCATTATCATAACCATTTAAGAAAAAATAGTATTTCATTCCTTCAGCTACACTTCGGCTTTCTTTTTTGTCGTTGGTGACTACGAATGCTCCTGCGCATACGGTGTGACGACGCGCCGAACCGTACGGGACGGGTGTTTATTGTAAAGAAATGCAAAACAACTACCACAATGTCCGGTCCGGTCCGCAGTGGTCTTTTCGATATCGAGATTTACCGCCAATAAAAAATCACCATTTCCCCCTTCACATACGTGTGAATTTTATTTCAGTCGGTTAATGTCTCTACATCTATCTAAGGAATTGCCTTGGCCGTTCCGTCAGGCTGTCCCTATCGCTTCTTAGTCAAAATCCAATCCATTTTTACTAATATTTTATGTGATTTTCTTGATACGCTTATGAACGAGTAGAGTGAGAGAGATACTTATCGTTCTTGGTAAAAGTGAGAGAAAACTTCTTACTTTGTGGTATCTTGTTGCATAGTGTTTTTCCATAAAAAGGAAATTCTTCATATACACAAATGTACAACAACAATTAAGAATAATGTCATTGGATTTGATCACTAACTAAGGCTATACATAGAAATGTTATCAGAAGATGTTTAGAACTCTATTAGGATTCTTAAACCAACAACCGTTGCATCGATGCATCTTACTTCTGTTACTTAACTGTCAGATACGCTTTCATTCGTTATAAATTTTAACTGTCGACTAATTGCACAATGATTGTCTTTTTTGTATCTAGCAAATCGCAAGATATATCTATCAAAGAGTAAATAATTACTTCTTTGCGTTTACAAATATCTTAATCTAACACTGCTTTTGTAACTTGAGATATCGTTTTAAATAGATCTCTTTAGTTTTCGTAGTAAATTTTGATTGGGTAAGTATTGTTGTGTTAAATGTACCTATGTATTCACTATTATATTATATGTCAATTACGTTCATATTTCATGTTTTATATATTTTAACAAGACATACGTCGTGGTCATATTTTCACATGGTTTTTTTTTCTCTTTTCAGACCGTCTTTTTCGTCTACATGGAGTATGGCATGAAAACAGATTCTGACCAGTCACCACTGAGTAAATCTGCCTGGATCGGCCTCATTAACGACAGCTTGGCGTCAACATTTGACGAGAAATTCAGCAAAAGCAAAATTAACTTTGATAGAGCAACGATAAAATTGCTACCAATATTAATAAAGGCGCTCAAACAAAACAGGTATCTTGAGAAGATTTTAGAAGATACAAGCTCAAGCCCTGCGTACGATGGAAAAGTAACCACAGAATTTTCATTCAAAAAAGATATCTTTCTAAATACTAAAAATTGGATGAAGAAACCTACATCGCGATCATACACGATTGAATACAAAACTTCACCAATTGTTTTTGTCAAAAACCCTGCTAGAGATGTGGGTTACTTCACGAAAATAAGAAAAATAAGAGATTACAAGAGAATGATGGAATACTTTGAAAAGATGGTAAACGATAAAGTTAGCGCGGCTTCCACAAACCCCGCGTCATATTTTAAACCAGAAACACAAACAGAAAAGCAAATTAATAAGTCACATACAATAGTTGACCGACCCCCAAGGCTAAAATCAGTGAAAACGAAGAAAAAAGGCTCAATTCCCAAAACTCCTTCAACCGATAATCAAATTCCACAATTAAAGAAAGAGGATATCGTAAGTTGCAACTGTCCACGGCACCTGAATCTCCTCCTTAATAAAATATTTTCAAGTATTCAGCAAATGATTCCTAGTGGTTCAATGAGTAAGCCTAAACCATGTACGGGTAACCAAAGAAATAAAACAAAGAAAAAGAAAAATTCACGTAAACATGTTAAAAAAAATTCAAGTAATGTGCTTGGAAAATCTATACAAACGGAGACTTCTACACGGAAACATATATTTCCATTGCAGTTTTCCGAGTTTGATAATATTTATCGTAAAGAAGAAAGTAATTTACTATCTCCAACGTATTCACCACTATTAAATAACGAACAAATTAATATATTGACAGATGATAAAGAGGTCGATCAAATTCAATCTACAACGATAAATAATCATGCTGATCCTACTCTAGTTAATGATCACCAACCTTTTCCAACTCAGCCCATGTCAGCAACAACTAATGCAATTGAAATCAAACGAAATATATCTACAACTACAGAAAAATTTAAAATGATGCGATTTGAAGAAGGTATTACACAACAAATAGCAGAACCAATCACGGAAAAAATGTACACTATTGACAACTATCAAAATTCTGAAACATTACGTCCACCAACCACAATGCAACCAATAATTACTAACAGCAGTGAAAATAATGACGGAAGTTCGAGTACTGCTACAAACATTGTCGATAATTTAAATAAATACAATACCCATAGCATAGAATTACTAAAATCAAAAATAATGTCTCCCACCAAACGATCAAATGTAACTTTAGTACAAGGAACTAATTTTGGAGCAAAACAAAAGATCTCTGAAAGAGAGAAAGAAATCTCTTATAGTTTATCCACGACAAATAAGTATATTTCGTCCACTCAAAAACAAAATCAGGGCGAAGATTCCTTAGCTACAACTCCAGATTCCGATGAATTTAATGTAAATCAAATAATAGAACCTGAGAAAAGTCTAATTTCAAGAAATACCAATAATGAGAAATTAGTTTCAAGTAGCAAAACAGGTATAAATATGTTGCGAAATAAAATTAAAACAGACCAAGAAAATAAAAGGAACCAATTAGTTATAGCTCTGGATAATGCAGCTTTAGAAGATGAGATCTACAAATTAGCCCATGAAAATGATTATCCTCAGGAGGAGGATATAGGACGGACTGAAAGTAATGCTACTGCACTTGATACAAATACTACATCATATTCGTTACAAAATGGTAGTCCAAAGGCCGAAAATATCGATATATGGAAACATATGAAACCCGACGAAAGATACATTGGATCTAGCTCTATGATGCCTCTTAATAGACCAACATATTTGGAGGTTCGTCGTAATAACTGGAAACACGAAGAACCGAACGACTACGACACAAATATGAAATATAATGTTTTTGATTTATTGTAATTACGTTATATAAATATTATGTTAAAATTTTATTGTCAATGTGATTTTTTATTGTTACAGTAGAACCTCGATAACTCAAACCTCGGTAACTTAAAAACCTCTATAACTTAAAAAAATATCATGTTCCCTTCCCATCAGAGCCCAAAACCTCTATAACTTAAAATGCGCAACCTCTATAACTTAAAGAAATAATTCTGAATTGGCTCTCAGTAACTTAAAGAAATGTTTCCTCAAGCTCTATAACATAAAATTGTTTGTCAATGAGTCAATTTAAAGGGTGTGCAAACAAAAGGTTTCGGAATTTATAGCTTCCATGTGTACACTAGTTAAATTGTTAACGTAAACAATACATATTGTCACCTATTGTTTGCTTTAAGCCAACTTGGCCTACTTGGATCATAAGTTTTTAATCACTGCCCTGGAAACATCGCTTTACCTACTGTGTCATAAAACTGACTTGAAATGAGTTCAAAAAGAAAACTAATAACACTTGCATACACTGATAATTAAAAGCTATAGAAGCAGTGAAAATGTATTGAAAAGGAAAGAAGTTGCGGCTCAGTTTGGGATACATTATAGTACATTGTCAATTATCATAAAAAAGAAGCTGAGATCTTAAAGAAATAAGAACCAAGAGAGAGTCTTCAATGTAAAAGACGAAATTCCCTAATTTTACATACTTTTTACCCTATTTTAACCTATCCCTAACAGACCCTTGATAACTTAAAACCTCGATAACTTAAAAAAAAATGTGTTTCCCTTGGACTTTAACTTATCGAGGTTCTACTGTATTACATTTTCATGTGCCTGAAAAGAGGGAAGTGCATTTTTTATTATTTGAATTTGTATTTTTAGAAATCTTAGATTGGCCTTGTTCATTATTGAGGTTTCATATTAAGGTTATGATGCCCTATCAGCCGCATATAATGAACACTTCAAACATAGAATATAGTTGATGTAATTTTTGACTTGTTTCAGGTAATTCTACTAATCTATGAGTATGCGATTGCCGTAGAATCAAGCTTAGTACAAATCAAAAGACGTATAAACCGAAGAAATGATACCGCAAACACAGCAAATGATGCACCATTTGCCGACAGGCTTGACCGAAGTTACTTCGGATTCGATCAAGATTATTACGAACGAATGCCTCTTTTGGTTAACGCTTTACAAGAAAACAGTTACGTAGATCCAACTGTAGACTCAGCACATGAGCATAAAGATAATTACTTATCACCGCCAAAACCAAATTTGCAGTTAGTTAATAGCTACAAACCAAATCATGTAAGGAGAACTAGTCCTCGTCCATTTTATTTTGAATATAAATCGCCGACCCCAGTACCCTTTAGCAAGACTTATAGATCAAAAAGTTGGATTGAAAGCTATCGCAATGCCCAAAGACTGAAGAACATACAACAGGTCATTAAGTATTTAGAGAGAACTATAAATGCTAAGGTAGGAGATATGTACACAGCGCCTCCAGGAAAGCACATTGCGTTTACAGGAGTTTACGTAGAGCCAAGTGTAGATCACGATAAATCACATGAAACTCATGATATTGACTTGGCAGCAGATAGCACTAGTAAACCAAAAGCTTTTAAATCAAATCATCAACCAGATCCGTTATTTAATTTCAAGCCAGAGAGTCCAGGTGAAGTCAACCTCTTAGCAGATGGTTATCTCAGATTTTCTCCTACACCTGGCTTCGGAAGGAAAGATTTATCGAATATTCCAATGTTCAGGCCAATCCCAAACTATAAAAGAAATTGTCTCGGACTTAACTGTGACGATAAAAAAATAGTCGACACTTTATCAAGTTCTAGTGACATAAATTTCGATAGTGGATCACACTTTAATAAGGCAAAATCTTTCAGTGTCATGTTAAATTTATTTCCTGTAAAGCCAACTGAACAGGAATTCATAAAAACTGAGACTCCTAAGACTCCTGTTGAGAACATATATTTAACAACTTCTAAGCCCCTAATACTATTCAAAAGAAAATCAACAAATGTTGGCAGGCGGAGAACGATAGTAAAGAGACCTCGTGTTTTCAAAGACCATAGATCAGTCTCGCATGATAATGAAAGGAGTTTAAATACTCATGAGAAAACTAACGATCCTAACTCTGGATCAAATATGATAGTTCAAATAAATTTGTACACTCCAGAAAAGAAAACAGAAACGACTACATCATTTGAAAATATTACAGAACCGTTTGTTGCTTCAACTCCATTTAATGTAGTTAGTTATGTACCTGAGCGCACAACTGAAGCGCCTTATTATACGTCTACACGTACAACGGAAGTTCCTTTCCTGTTATCCACGACACAAGTTGAAGATTTTCACATTGGTAGTTCAGGTATAATACCATTAGAAGAAAGAATAACCCCAGTGACCTCCCCGCCAACACCGTTGCCAACATTGTTACCATTTTTCGACGTGGCTTTATCAACTACCGAAAATACGTGGGCCACAAAACCACCAGATATGCTTAGATTTAGTCACGAAGATGCTAAAATCCCAGATGAATACAGAAGATATAGAGAAGCAGATGTCGCTGAAAATATATATTCTGATATAAATAGAAGAAATTCTAGAGGAAGCTTTGAATTGGAGGACTTCGAATCGAGTACTCTTGTGACAAAACTAAGGAATGACTTGGATAGTTTAGTTACTACTGAATATTCTAGGATAGACGATAGTACTAGAGAGACTACGACCACGACACAGATAAATGGTCACTACAGAAGCGTCAACCATTCCAAAATATTAAATACTTTACTAGATCCTAATTCCGAAATGAACAGAAAACGTCGACTCAATTTATTTGCGAAAGGGTTCCGACGAGCTAACTATTTGCTCAACTACGTTGAAATTTCAAGAAATTCAACGACTACTGATTCATCTCTCGATAATTGATTACTTTAGGACTGACTACTGATTCTTAATGTCCCACCGACTTGATTGTTTCTATGTATAGGTTAATTTTTCCAGTTTATACAGTATTAAAGCGTGGGAACATCATTTTGTAAATAAAGTATTATTTATTACGCTTCAGAAGTTTTTATATTTATCTATAATCCCTCCCCTTCAGTAACAATATCATAGACCGATCAATGTCTTTACAATACAGAATTGGCGTCAGAAATTAAAACAGACTGTGGGATATTACATGGACTATGAAGACTCCACAACATGATTGTAGTATCTTCCATGTTCAAAAAAGTGAAAGTATACATAGATATGTTTACTACATGATTTTTATTTATAAATTATTATTATTACATAATTTAATATTATTTTATTTTATCGATTCCTGCGAACAACGACGCGGCCTTATGCTATTGCCTGAAGTATTAAAACACGAAACTAAATGGTTAGACGAAAATGTTTTTGCTTAAACTCATTGCGTTTTTGCTCAAGCGCATCACACAGTTCTCCAAGTCTGTTAAGCATTAACTACCCATTTGTTCACTAGATGGCGCTAACACTAATAAAAGTAATTTGTTTTGAAAACACAATACAATATGTATTTACAAATTGGTAGGAGAATCGGTACAAAGGCATAAATTAAAAATAGAACTGAGTGTTTCATTAATATCAGAAGTGTGGTCTTCATTAATATTAAATAAAAAAATATAAAGGTCTTTTAAAAGGCTTGTCATGATCACTTAATAATATAATTATTAGGTATATCTAAGAATGAATGATAGTTATTAATAGGTTTTCATTGAAGTATAATAAAGTGAGCTTATTTAGTCTTTATTTATAGCGATTATTTTAACTAAACAAGTTCTCATTTTATTTCATTTTATTGTCCTAGCACCATTATCTAAAAATCTTTAGCTTATCAAAAGCTCTAAAGAGATTTTTCTAAAGCAACTTTTCACTCCAGTGACCTTAATGTAAGCCATATGACGTATGCCCTTTACAAACATGACCTAGTACACAGGCTGTCTCTTTCTCACCATGGTGACCCTACATTGGCTATCTCACCTCACGCATCTTAAGAAAACCTCCGTTACTTTTACCTGTGCAAAAAGGCTCTATCTGCGGAGTGCGGCGGCCGACAACGATAAATATCTATCTATCTTTGTCTGATGTTTACAAATCTTAACTGTGCGACTGAGAGAGGTATAACACAGATCCAGAATACCGGTGGTGCAAGTTTTTGACAGTACAAGCGGAACTTGCTTGTGGAGAACTGTTTGAGAATAAAAATGTTCAGTGTTTATTGTATTTTTATTACATTTGTGTGAAGATCTAAATAATAATGGTAAAATATAGTGCAGTGTAGTGCCGTGGAAGTGCAGTTGAAAAGATAAACAAGGTGAGTATTTGGGTAACTGTAGAGACACAGTTAGTTAAGGTGTGTTTACACGTGAACTTTCTTTGCATACCTACTGTTAGTCATCAAGGTCTTATCTTTAGACACTTCAAATACGCTTTTATGTCCAAAATCACAATGGCTTTAGAATGAAAGAATAGAATACAGAATAGACCCTAATGGTAATGAAATTAAGCTAAGATAGGTTTTCGTGTTATCTACCAATAATATGGTATACTAACTGCTACTAATATATGACGACAGAGGATTTGTAGGGATGATAATGATAGAGGACAATGTGTATACTAATTAATGCTATTAATACACATCATATTATATCTAACAATAATGATTGATTGAGTGAATGATTGAACAGTGCTTTGGAAAAAGCTTTTTAATAATCTTCCCACAGTCATCAAACTCTTATTTGATCTTCTTCTTTCATGATTTAATTATAGACGTCTATTATACCTAGTTTTTAAGTCCACTGTAAGGTGTTCAATAATGAATATCTATCTATCTATCTTTTACCAAACCTTTTTGGTAGTTCAGCCCACTTAATTTATACAAAAGTGACTTTTACCAACATATCCTGGTACCTTTTGAGTATGACTAACCGTCAAAATTACGATATGCACATTTGAAAAACCATTCAAAATGCACATTCCATTTCCGTGCCAAATTGGTTGCGGTATAAAAAACCTAAAAATAATGACTAATGAGTCACAATATCAAGTATTGTTAAACCTAATAATACTCGTAGTTTAGCCAAATTCACAATTAACAAAAATGAAATGCTAAGATTTCTTTTTAAAAAAGCGTTGAATTCAAAATCGGTTGACTATGGGCGGAAAAAATAATGGCTTTAATAAAAACTTGCAATCCATTGAGCTAACTAATAAAAAAATGCTTTCGTAACAGTTTCCTTTCTGCTATTCTATTTTATGAGCCACGATTAAAGCTTTGAATGAAACTTTTAGAGATACCTATTAGTTCTATAGACCGTTAGATTTTATTCACAATTTTCTGGGTAAACCATTAAGGTTTGCTTTGTAATTCTCAATTAATAAATAATCTTAAGGTTAAAATAATCCTGTGGCTCTTACTTTATACACTGTATTACTTTTGCTCATCCATTCAAAGTTCTAGTTTTAGTTCATCGGACACATTATCAAGTGCTATATTTTTATAAATCATACCAATAAGGTAACTAAATCAATCACTTAAGTGTGTTGACTTGTTATCACCATGCTAGCCTGTACGAATGAACTGCCTGTTTATTCCTCCTTCTTTTTTTGAAGTCGGTCAAAAAATCCAGAATAGCAACCGAAGGCACTTTACTTGCCAATCGACGAGATTACGAAGCTCGTCCGATTGAAAAGCTGAAATCTCAAAATATCGACTCTGACGACACCGCGGGAATAAATTGAAAACGGCATGTCGAGTATAATGAATGACCCTGCCAAGTATGACTAACCGTCAAGAGCCTACATAAAATAAAAAGAAAAAATCGGACAGCAGACATAGCACGCGAGAATAAGTTCCTCACGAAACAAAAACGATTACGGCAACCGATTATCGCGTTTCCCATAGCCATTGTGTCAGTTCAGCGACATAGGTCGCGGCAACCAGCCATTGTTGAGTTGAGTTACTACACTAGCTGTTAACAGATTCACAAGTAGTGTTGCCCAAATGCAAGAACAAGACGAGACTTAGCCAGTCTTGGTCTTGGTCTTGCGCCAATACACCTGGTCTTGGTCTTGGTCTTGGTCTTGCGCTCCCAGTCTTGGTCTTGGTCTTGGTCTTGCAGCAAGAGTCTTGCAAGTCTTGCAATTAGGTACCTATTAGTCTATTACTATTTAATAAAGTTTACTTTAAATCTTAGAAAAACGTATTAGAATTGGAACATTGTGAGCTTGAATTAACAAAGCCATAGTAAAGATCAAGCAGATTAATAAATAACTGAAGATTTGATAAGAAATTCGAAAAATCAACTGACCTATATGTCGTTTTCCATGGAAGTAACTGTTTCTTAATAAACATTTATGATTTATAAGCTTACATTTGCTAAAACATGTAAAAAAACAAATTAATCACAATAACTTGACTGTATTTTAAAGAAGAATACTTATCTGTCTAGAAAGAGATTAAACCCTCAACTTATAAGAAATTTAATAAAAGAGTTTTACGATTTATCATTTATTTGAATAAAAAATAAAATACAACACAAATCAACAGCCTTATCATTAGGTTATGATACTTTATGTCATTTTTTTTGACCAAGAATTAATACAAAGTAACCATTTGGCTGACTCATCACTTAACCTATTTCTATGTTTTCTAATTACTAATGATGCTTTAGAAAATAACCTCTCAGCAGGTACTGAAGTTGCAGGTATTGAGAGAAAATCACGGGCCATTTTCGATAAAATCGGATACTCTGTCTCATGCGTCCTCCACCAATCTAACATGTCTTCCGAGCTGGCAGTTCTTGGTTTTCTCAGGTACTCCTCCAACTCGTCTATCACTAAGCCTTGAAGACAAGATCCAGATGACGTCGAGGGACATTCATAGAGTTTATCAAAGTCTATTACGTCTTCATCTTCATCACATACTTTATTTTCTTTTTCTGGTAATTCCAGAGATTTGTTCAGTGAGTGTAGACTTTTATATTCTTCATAAAGTTCATTGAACTTGCGCAGACTTTCTGTTTTAAGTTGCTTCCCCCACATTGTCAGGTCAAAAGTCTGAGCCTTATGCCTTGGGTCTAAAATTAAAGAAGTACAATAAATCCAGTTGCTCTTCTTGTAATGTTTAAGCATTTTATCTCGAGCTGCTTGGAAAGCTAGAATGAGCCTTTCATCCACTTCAGATCGATTAGGTTTCTCATCTAACTGTTTTACCATGGATTCAATTTTATCTAGCAAGAGATTGAATGATACAATGACTAGCGGTAATGTAACATATTTGTCTCCACCAAGTTTTGTACTTAAAAGTTTAAAGTTTATTAGAAATTTATGTAATTTTTCGAGTACCTGCCATTCATTAGCTGTGATTTGAAAATCATTTAATTCGGTGACAGAACTGCACAATATGTCAATGCCCGCTCTCACTTTTAAACCAAATCCAATCATATCATGTGTGGAATTCCATCTCGTTGGACAGTCAAGAATGGCATTTAGATTTGATGGCACGCCAGCTGCTTCACAAGCAGACTGAAACTTCTTCTTCACTATCTCACTTCTTTTTATTTTACTGGAAATACTGCGTAACTTTGTTACAGATGTACGCGAGTCAGCAATATTTGGTGCAGGTTCTTCATCTTCCTCATCCTCAGTTTCGTCTGCATAGTCTTCGTACTGCTGATCTTGCGCGTTAGTGTCAGACTCACAGTTTAATGCTAAGGTCTTTAATAAATCTTGTACACCAAGGTTTAAAATGTGAGCAAAGCACCGGAAATGTTGATTGTCTGAATCAAAGTGTGGCGGCAGCTGTTTGCCCAGTTCATACATAAATTTGGTATTTGCAGTTGCGTTGTCGACCGTGATACCTTGTATTTTATCAATTATGCCATATTCCAATAAACATTCATGGAAAATCGTTGCAATATCTTCCCCAGTATGTCGACCGCGTGATGGTATAAAATCAAGAACTACAGATTGATACTTCCATGCGTTGTCTATATAATGAATAGTAACCCCGTAGTAACTCCTACCAGCAATTGACGTCCACCCATCAATGGTAAAAGACATTTTAGATGATAATTGTTGAAGTCGTTCCTTGAGATTCAATTGGAGCTCTTCAAATCGCTCTTTGACTTTCCTTCTAAGTGTAGACCTTTTAGGAAACACCATATTAGGGCAAATACGTCGAAAATATACTTGTGTAGCTTCGTCATCGAAAAATGAGAAAGGAAGATATTTTTTCACCACCCAATCAACTGTAGCTGTCGTGATGTTGTCACTGCTGTTTTCCGACTGAAACAAAACAATAAATTTTGTGTTATTATTTAAAACATACTAGGTTTGAGCGTATAAGAGGAGGAGGTTTGTTGTTGTTAAATCGAGAAAATCGTTAAATTGATATTTGTTATATTAAGTTTGCACTGTACTGTAATTTATCAAAATAAAGTACTTAGTTGTAACTGGCCGATTAAATGAAAATATGGGTGTTTATAAAAAATATTTAAGACGATAATTACATACCGTAAAACGGGGTGAATAGACACGATTTTCAACTTTGACTTTATTTTTAAGGATATTTTTATTAGTCCAAACAACAAGTATTGTGCTTATGTTATGTCTCGAAGCTGTTTTAATGATTTATAGCCATCTAAATGGCAATTTATTCACTTATTACAGCTCTAAATGCAAAAATGTGTGGCGTTTCTATTGACCCGCATATGGATACAAGAGAAACGGCATATGGGGTGAATAGAAAAAAATGCTAGGGATGGCACTTTCCCAAAATAGTTGAAAGTCCACATCACGATTAAGCAGTAGTAACGCCCCTATCGCGTTGGGAGATGATTATGGCAGTTTGTATGTAACAAAAGCAACTTAAGAACCTACATTACATTAATATCATATCTAAATCCAACAAAAAAACATATTTCGAAGTGTAGCAGCCCTAGCACATATGTTTCTATTCACCTCTTTCTCGTTTCTATTGAACCCATACTGCGTATCTAATAACCCCATACTACATATCTATTCGCCCCTTCCCCGTATCTTAACCTCACATAAAAATAAAAAGCATAGGTGTTTACAATTTTACAAATATTTCGGAATTTGCTTCACAAAGACGCACTTAATTTTGCATTAATTTCGTTCCGAAGAAACTAAAGTAGATATATAACAAGACGTATTGACACAAAACACTCCTTTTCACAATAAAAACTATTAAGTTATCAGGACTTCGTTTTACGCGCTTACTAGCTCACTTCAAAACCTTTTTTTAATATGTTGGCCAAACCTAATGACAATTCAGTGTTGCTATTTCAAGAACAAAGATACTGCCGTTTTCTTAAAATACGAATTAGTAATATTTTTTCTTTGAAAAATGTTGGCTACATTAGGTAGAAAAACTTTTTTGATTTTGTGTCTATTCACCCCTGCGTTTCTATTGACCCCGTTTTACGGTACTTAATATGTCGCACCCCTCGATGAAAACACCACTAACTCAAAAATACTCACGTAAGTTAATGGCGTTTTTGAAAGTATCGCATGAATAGCTACGCGGAGTTAAACTTCTTTTAACTATTAGTTTTGTAGAATTTTTTTACACGTTTCAAGTATATTTAAAAGTGGCTACAATATTTATTAAGCGGGTGATATTTGAACACTTTTTTTGCTATTTTTTCTTGTAAAAACTTAAGAAATATAATGACTAAATGTACAATAATAGTACCTAAGTAATTAGTTTAAAACCATATAAGTAATCAATATTATAATATATACCTACTTACTAGAATGAATTAATATGACATCTACTACCTATCCTTACCATTTTATCCTAATTATAATACTACTTGCGTGATCAGTATAATGTATTCATTTTCACTCTAAGCACTCTGAAACTTATTTATTCTTTGGAACACCTGTAGGTACTCTTAAAATTTGAAATTATTTTGCATGACATTTCGGCGTGGCGGCAACGATTGTTATAAATTTCAAAAGAAGCCGCCGGCGCGTGTATCATAACCATGTACTTCCGAAAAGCGGCAAATTTCTTTGAGAAGTAAGTACAAAACCTTTGATGCCGCATTATCAAAGTGCCGATAGTTAAAACATAACTATGCATGCACTCAGTTTGATTTTAATAGATATTTTTTTATTCGTTATGTTTATGGTATTAGTTGTAATGCGCTTACAGTTATAGCGATACAGTTTTTTGCGTCTCATAGAATTCCTAAGCGTACCTACCTATACACCGAACTGTTACACCTAACTACTCAGTGAAATAGCGCTAAGTCCTAGCTGCAAGACGCAAGAGTCTTGCAGGCTAGGTCTTGTTCTTGCTCAAGTCTTGCACGGTCAGTCTTGGTCTTGGTCTTGCTCAAAATACGCGGTCTTGTTCTTGGTCTTGGTCTTGCAAAAACGCAAGAACAAGACCAAGACTGCAAGACCAAGACTGAATTTGGGCAACACTATTCACAAGTTTCTATCGTAATGTTTTGAGAATTACTTGACATTGCTGGAGATATTGCACATCATTTTGGGCAAAGATAACATTGTCTAATAATAATAATGTTCTCTAGACTGTATTTCGGCCACAGAAGCCAATCTATAAGTACGCAGGAGATTTCAAAATGTACAAGTGTGTCCGCAAATATAGCATTCTCTGTTCCATGACTCTCATAATCCGATCGGAGTATGACAATACCAGATACCAAAGAAAAAAGGTTAACCTGCAAAAGTATAACTCGTAAATTTATCACCCACACCTAAGCCCTTGGAAAGGACAAATGCTTTAGTTTTATGGCGAGCCCTAAGGGGTTAAAATGAGAGATTAAAGTTTATATTAAGTTCGTCATTATCGAAGATAAAACTGTGATTCTAACTACATATTTGCTTGCACCTCTGGGACGGTTCTAAAGAATGCTTCGATGCCCCCGATAGATTGCAGCGACAAGCCATTCGAATAATAGGCATTGAAAATGTCAAGAAGGCCTTGGAACCTTTTCAACTGCACAGGGCTAATGCGTCTCCAAATCAAAAGTCTAAAGTCTCATTCAGCCATATCGTTGGATATTGGCGGACCACTGTTCTGTTGGTCGTCTTTTCCCTTTTGAGTTATCCCAAGGTATTCTAGGAACAGACTCGTCCCTCTGAAAAGTGGAAGTACTTCCTCCGAGCTAGGTGATCGTGCTTATGGACTGTACCATCTCGATTTGGAGACTGTACTCATTCTACTCGTAATATTTCAATTGTTTATTTAAGGAACATGCAAAGAGAAATCATGTCTCATTATTTTTCTCAAATTTATCTGCTGGCATAAACTACTTTCGCACGTGCATATGTTTTCCTACAATCACTTCTACGTGAGTAGCTTACTGAGATTGGACCCATCTATTCAAGCCCATATTGCGTGCACTTGACTGCATAGTTTGTAACAATTCTGTCACAGCTAAAGACCCGATTTAAGATTGTTAAACTTTCTTGCTAAAACTGTTACGAGGAAACCAAGTGATTGCGTGACGAGAAATGGTTAGTGAACTTAACGTAAAAACATTTTGGTTGAAACAGCAAGTAATATTGTTGAATGTACAGTTGACGCCACATAAATCTATAGTTGTGGACACTGGCGTAACTACAAGGTGACAAGTGAGCAAAATACTACGGATCAGAGAGAAAATCCGATGTCACGGACTTCGAAAATATATATAGTTACGCTGGTTGTAGACGTCATCATTCGTAAAATTGTACTCGGTAGTAAACAAAATAGATAGGACCTAGTTTTGGACTGGAGACCCTTCGACCGAAAACGCGGTGTGGGACGCCCTCCAGCGAGGTGGACTGACGGCCCTAGTAGATATACAGCATCTAATACATTGACCAATACCAAAGTAAGTAGTTATAGCACTTGTGAAATTTGATTGCCACCTAAGGGTAGATCAACCCTAAGATCAAAACCTAAAAAATAGTTCAGTAACAGGTTGTTAGCAAGAGAGAAGACCAAGTCTATGCAGAAATGGACGAGTAGCCTAACTTAGTAGTGTTCTGACTCTACATTTCTACGAATCAGAACGTTGCATCGTTGTTCAAAGCTCTTTCCGGTTATGTCCATCTATGTCCTATAGATAAGTAATATTTAACTTGTGTTTTCAACTTATGCACAATAATATCGAATGCGTATTGACTAGTGTGTTTGGTGATTGACTAATGTGAGCGACATTCCGTTAAGAGAGCGTTTCATTTATTTATTTAATCTTTATTGCACAATAAAAAATAGAGCACAAAAGGCGAACTTAATGCCGCGTAGGTATTCCCTACCAGTAAATTTTTAAGCTAAGCAGAAACAATTAAGTGGTTGTATGCTCCAAATTGGTGTGGAAACATACAGATATGATACTAACATGAACCAAAATTGAAAATAAAGTTGTAAGAATATTAAATGTTAGGACATTAGTTAAAATTATAATTATAATAAATATTAAATTACTGGTGTCAAAATCGAATGAATAAATGAAAAATATCGGAATTTACGAGTACATAAAATATGTCACTGTCCACCAAGATATTGCAATTAATCGCACGATTCATTTAATTGCTGTCGCGATGTGATGATTTGAATGAAAATTAGCGATTTCTTAATTGGACTATTAATTAATTAGGTGTATTTCGTGCGTGGGTGCAAAATAGTGCTGCTGCTATATTAGCCACTAACGATAGTCTATCGATAGTCTTTTTAATATTGAGCTTCAAGCAAGACTACATATACTTTTTTGTACGAGTCAACCTCAATTTCTAGTCAGTCAACACTTCCACGCTCGCTAAATGCTTAACACTTCGTTTGAACGTTTCCTCATATAAGCATTCATACTGAATTTATCGATCTCTCGCTCTCTTCAGTCCGTCTCCACTTCTCCCGTCTCACTTCCTACACTCATCTCTGTTCTCTGCTACCTGCAGGCAGCCATTTTTGTCCTGCCGTCCTCTTAATACCGTTTTCGCAACGCATCTTGGGTCTTCCTCGAGGGCGTTGTCTATCCCACGGTTGCCATTCAAGTAAACGTTTGCTCCACGAGTCGGTCTTACGTGACATGTGGCCCGCCCATTCCTACTTCAGTCGATAGAGTTTATTGATATTATACTCGTATGTAGATGATTTCCGAGTTCAAGTACCGACAGCTAAGCAGCACTAACGCAAAGTTTAGTTGATGCGGACGGTTATTAGGGCGTTCAATCTGGAAGCCGATGAGGTTTATTAATAACTTTATAACTAGGTGGTAATTTGGTACTTTGAGAAAATTGATGAAGTATATTAATTGAATGTTATTCCCGGCAAGTGGTCAATGAACTAATTAATTCGCTGCTTTGTCATTGTGTAAATGAATAATGGACATCGGAACATATAGACACTTAGACATATTCGCCGAAATATCGTCAACAGCTCATATCTACCGCTACCGAGAGGCGAACCTATTCTACTCATCATCATCATCAGCCTGCTAACGTGCTCTATGATAATTGTCACTTGCGGGATTTGCCTTAGTCATCAAGCTTGGCAGGCCAGTTGGCGACCGCAGTATTTACCCAAGAAAACGCTGCTGCCTGTTTTCTGACAATCCTGTATTCGTCTTCGACGACACACGGTACCCTTAAATATAAGGGGTGGGGTGGTCCTATTCTAAATGAGGAAACTACACGGATAACGGCGCACTACCAAAGAGATAAACAGTTTTCTAGACAGTATGTTGGTATTGCTTTTTATTTTACCAGCTATAAACGCCTTGTGGTATACAAAACCCAGTATTTACGAGAACAATTTGTATGTTAGTTAGGCGGTTCCGTTTCGAACAATTACCATTGTGTGTATAATCATACAACGCCGAACGGTACCTATGGTAATATGATTACGTGAATTTTTAGATTATCTTCCTTCAGAGTTTTATAGTTTGAAGACATTTGCTTTCTTTCAACTTACTGGTGCAAATCAAAACATTTTACTTATAGGTATTGTGTATGTAAGGTAAAACATCTGATGGAAGTCAACTTTTCATGCATAACCATTTAGTTATTAATAACCAATGTGCACGGTATTTATACATGAATATTTCTTAAATATCTAGAATCCCTACACACTTCCATTACAAGAACAATACAAAATGGCAGTATTTCCGCTGTACATTAAGTGGTAGTTATTGCCTACAGAAAATCGCTGTTATTCTTACTGAAAGAATTAAATATTGACATGAAATTGTACCACCAAATTGCCAATAGTGAACTATTTTCATGCCAGTGTGAAGTATTTAAGCTGCTTACTGTGGGATTGGTCATATGATATGCTGTCTGTTGATAATGCAAGGCGAAAGTTTATTTTAAAAATCTTCGCTGAATTATGACACATGTAACTATAATCCTATAAATTCAATCCAGATCTACGACAACCAAAATAACGTCACAAAAACCAGTACATTACCGAACAGCTCCTACCCAACCGCAGTGATCTCGTTTCCCGACATCGATAAACAATGTTGCACGCTCATTACGCCAGTAAGTAGGTAGGTAATCGCATTCGCATTTAGTCCGAACAGGTTTGTTTGCAAGCCTTCCAAAGGCCGGTTGGCCGAGCGTGGTGCAGTCAGATCTTGAGTCCGGCCAAACAAAGCATTGCGTAATCTCTCCGGTCTCGTGGGTTCCGTTCTACATCTCATAGGTTGGCTAATTTATAATACAATAAACATTTTTAACTGTATTTTACGAATTTATAAAGCCTTAAGTCTATATAAATAAAACTTTTTTTGAGTTTCTGTTAATAGAATAGAAAAATCTTTATTTATACAAATGATTCTAACGCCGGGTTCGGAAAGTTACTTCTAATTAGAAGACACGGCAAGAAACTAGTTAGTACCTAACTTCTTTTCCATCGCCAATTTGTGTTGCAGTAAAATTCTGTGAAGTTCATTCTGTGAAACATGTGATGATCAACACTGAAATGGATGTGTGTGATACTGGGCGAAGTGTGGACGATGTGTTCGATGAGAAGATGGATGAACTGCAAGATACGATTGAAAAAAAAGAGGTCGATGGGACCATGACGGCAGTATGGGATGAAAGGAAATAAGAAACCGTTGCGCCCACTTTGAATATAGAAGCGCTGGGTGTGCAAATTATACTTATCATTTCGAAACGCAAACTTTCAGTTAAAAATCTTAGAAAATTTCGACAGACAATAAAACATAATCAACCCTATCTTCCAGATGGCAGAAGTGATATTCCAAAAACGCAAAGCGGCCACAGTCCTGAACGAGCAGAACCCTCTTGTAATACTACTATTGATATCGGTCTTCGCATCATGCCTGGGACAAGTCATCAACAGGGCTCCACATTTCATCCCTCAGATAGGGGACATGTCCCAATTCACCTTGCCAGAGGATACGCCAGTTGGGACACCGGTGTACCATTTGAAAGGTTAGTTTGATGGGCATGATAACATTTCTTTCAGAGAGTCTAAGATATAACGCTCTCAAAACTAGAAAGTGCATTTTAAATACATGATTTCATGAACAATGCTATGGCTGAATTTGCATTTCATCTAAATTTTCTTAACGTAAGGTGAATATTATGTAGTTTAGATAAATGAACTTTAATCAAATCCTAATATTATGACAACTTAGACGACGCTTTATTTCCTGTACTGTGCAAGTTAATTATACCTTGGGATTAAATTTCACAATAGAATATAACTAATACTCGTAGTAATTTTGTTTAGTAATAAACTGTAATTAAAAGAACAATAATGTATTCTTTCAGGGGTTGATCCAGAAAATGGCCAGTTAAGATACTCAATTTCAGGGCAGTACTTTACAGTAGACCCTATCACCGGGGTAGTGACTCTAGCTAAGACCTTAGACAGGGAAGAGCAAGAGACCTTAGAAGTCATCATCAGTATCACAGGTACGACTATTTCAAATTATACCTTGATGTGTAAATTCTATATTGTTAACCGTTTAATCAAGAAAGGAGCCTCCCCGCGGCGTACCTTGAATTAAATCAGGCCACTAACCGATGGCGGTATAACCATCACGATTGAAGTCGTAGCTAAATACCACAAGCTGAAGACGAGCAGCAGCGTCTCTGGTGCGGGGAACTACTAACTAACATCAACCCGCCTGCCCAGCTAACTAACATCAACCCGCCTGCTCAGCGTGGCGATTATGGGTATAGCTTCCAAATGTTTGCAAAGCGGCGAACAAATAGGGAGGCCAGCATTGAACTGTAAGAGGATGTTGATGATAATGAGAAATAATTAGTAGTTACCTACTTGAAAATTTATTACTCCCGGTTTTTGCTGGGTGAGCGCGCTTCATTGTAGACTACGATATCGCTTCCTACAGGTGAATTGTTTATCGCGAACCTATATTGCATAAGAACCTTATGTATTTGACGTAAACGTTGGTTTCAAAAACCAAAACAACTAAAAATATATATTTTGCATTACCTACAGATGAAGGGATAGCAAACACTGAACCGAATACAGTATCTCTTCGGCGCGTGATACCAGTGAAAGATGTGAATGACAATCCGCCGGTATTCCACAACCGGCCGTACATCGTCAACATCAGCGAAGCTACTCCCGTGGATTCAGAAATTGAGGTGAATATGATCCCATGATGGCTTACGTCATTATGGGTGCTTTATTTATATTGGTACTAGTTTTTACAAAATGGCTGCCGGCCTGCCTAATGGTAAGCGGTCTATGAACACCAGGGGCGCGTCGAATGCGCTTAGACGACACCCTTTAAAAACCAATCTACTATAGACTTGAAATGTATGCCTCATACTGGATTACCCCGAGAAAACCTCGATCTCTACCGAGTCCCTACCGAGCTCAGTCCTCAAGTGCAGCGCTCGCGAGAAACCTTTGGATTTCTTCTTAGCATTGCACAAGGACTTGAAACATGAAACTAAGATATATAATTTTCTGACACATTTATAATCCTTGACTTATTTTTTACAGGTTTCTCCGAAAATAATCGTGACTGACAGGGACGAAGGTATAAATGCTAAAATACGTGTGACCTGCTCTACTAAAGACAAGGGTAGTGATGCGGAAGCATGCAACACCTTTAGAATCATAACTGACGTGGTAAGCTTTTTTAGTATTAAATTCCTTGTTCACCTTTTTAGCAGTATTTCAAACAAAATTAAATTTTAAACGTGTCTGAATCGATACGGCTTAACAGACTATTAATAAGCAAGTTACAAGATTTTGCTTTAATACAAAAAGTACTCCAAGAGATTGTTCACAGCCAAAAATAAAAGTCGCCAATAAAAATAAATACTTCAGTATTTATTTATTGGGTACTCCAAAATAATAAGAACGATTAAGTGCAGTTTTAAACAACATTGGTTATGTTAATGTTCGTTAATATATTTTTTTCCAATGATTAATACAAAAAAAACATTAAATTTCAGATATCCGGTAACGAATACCAAGTGCGCCTCTATCTCAACAAAGCCCTGGACTACGAGAGCCGTTCCGCCTATGTGATCAGCTTGGAAGCGAGCGACAGTTCTGATCGGCCTATGAGAGCCTTCGCAAGTGTTTCAGTGGCCGTGCAAGATGTACAAGACCAACCGCCCGTGTTCGTATTGGCGCCTTACTCCGCTGTTGTACATGAAAATACGCCGCCAGTAAGTAGTAAGAATATAATCATCAACATCAGCCTATTGCAGTCCACTGCTGGACATAGACTTCTCCAGTTGTTCAACACTTTTGGCAAGCTCTGGAAGCTTTACCCACAATCACCACGCTAGCCTAGCGCGTTAGCAATCGCAGCGCGTAGCTCCTTCTACGCCTTTATTACTACATAGTATAAAATATATTTATGCATGAATCTTTAAACTACGAAACGGATTTTGATGCGGATTTTTAAATAGAGTGATTCAAGAGGAAAGTTTATAATATAACATGGTAGAGAAATCTGAAATACCCGAAGCGGAGCGAGGGCGGGTCGCTAATAAAAATATAATAGGAAAATTGAATAACTTCATATCAAGGTTTAATGTTTTATTTTCGTTTCTAGAATACGTCAGTCACCGAGATCATGGCTATGGATGGAGACATCGCAAACCCACGTCCAGTACTAATTACGATTGAGGGAGACACGGCTCAGTATTTCAAACTCCTGCCCGAAAGACCATTTGGAAAAGCAACTCTTGTTACCTCAGATAATCCTATTGACAGAGAAAGTGACATCGTCATGCAGAATGGTGGAGTATATACTTTCTCTGTCAGGGCAACAGAAATGATCAATGGTGAAGTACCATCGGATTACACCGTCACTCAAGTAACAATTGTAGTCATTGACGTTGATGATCATGTACCGAAATTCAATAAAAACGTGTACGAAACAGCTATACCCGAAAATATCGAAAACGGCAGTCCTATACCTGGACTTTCCATCTACGTAGAAGATAATGATAGAGGACACGATAATAATAGATATGACTTAAGTTTGCGCAATGTTTTCAATGCAGAAGGGGTATTTTCATTAAGCACTGAACATGGCGAAGGAAGAACACCGATCAGTATAATTGTTAAAGATTCTTCAAAACTTGATTACGATGTTGATGATGAAGATATGAGACATTTTAGTTTTGATATAGTTGCATCAGCGAATGGTAAAGAATTGTCATTCGCTAGAGTTGATGTTACTCTATTAGATATGAATGACAATGCACCTGTTTTTGAAGAACCAATATACAAGTTTAACGTCTTAGAAAACTCCACTATCGGAACAAAAATTGGAAACGTTCAAGCTACTGACAAAGATTACGGTATATTCGGAGAAATTGAATACTCATTGACTGGTTTCGGTTCTTACATGTTCAAAACTGATAAGAGCAAAGGCGGTATCTACGTAGCGCAGTTGCTAGACTATGAAAAACAGAAGAGTTATAGTTTGACATTATTTGCCAAGGATGGTGGAGGAAAGGGGTCTACGACGAGTATTTTTATTGACGTATTGGATGTGAACGATAATGCACCAATTTTTGAGTCTTCTGAATACAGTAGAACTATTCGAGATGGCGCGACTAGTTTTGAACCACAACTTGTAGTCAGAGTAAGGAAGCTGAAATTTTATTTCGAATGAGTAATAATGTCTGCAATTATGGTAATAACGCAACTTGTTTATTTTAGGCTACTGATGCTGACGGCCAAAGTCAAGGTGGTGGTCGCATTAGATATACTCTTGAATCTGATAATAGTATCGCGCATAAAGGAAATGTTTTTACTGTTGATGAAGAAACAGGAGAAATCACCATCGTTGACAAAGTAGAGACAATGGATACTCCTAGAGGACAATATGAATTAGTCGTGAGAGCAACTGACTTTGGTAAGAAATACAACTACATACATTCAAAATTTACTTTTAAGTGGTAAAGACGTCTTACCCCACTTTAAATGTATATTCTTAATTCTCAGGTTATCCCCCACTTTATAATGAGACTAGAGTGTATATCAGAGTGGGAGTCCCAGGAAATCAACGCCCGACATTCAAAGGAAATTATCATCACTACAAATATACTGTGACTCAACAAAATCCCGAAAGTAATGAAGAGTTTACTTTTGATCTTAACCCAATGAATTATAAAGCTAGTTTGAGAGAAGACGCAAAGCCTGGTGAAAATGTAACTACGGTCATAGCAAATGACCCAGATGGACTAGATGATCTTTTGACGTATCACATCATATCTGGGTCTAAAGATAACTTTATTATTAACGAAAAGTAAGTTAGATTCCTAATCAAATCAGCCATTTTGTAAGTATACCGAAAATAATATGCGCTTATTTTTACAGAACAGGTCTTATAACCGTATCAAATGATGCCACTCTCGATCGAGATGTGAACACTGATAAATACGAAATTATCGTATCAGCAGTAGACAGTGGTATGCCTATTCCTGAAACAGCTACAACTACAGTTTTCGTAACTATACAAGATGTCAATGACAAGCCTCCTAAATTTAATATGACCGATTCTACGACTTACATATCTGAAAAAGCGAGAATTGGGGATGTAGTCACTCAAATGGTTGCGTACGATACAGATGTGAATGCAAAATTGAAGTTCAGTTTGATAGATCCTATTAAAGCGTTTTCTAAAGCTGGCGTTCAACTTAAACCAAACTCAAACTATGACTACAAAAGCAAATTCACGATAAACGAAGACACTGGTGAAATATTTGTAAATGGCACTTTAGACTACAGTCAAGCATCTATTGTAATACTAACAATAAAGGTGGTAGATATAAACGCAGAACTAAATCAAGACAAACAGTACGCAATTATTGAGCATACAATTTATATACAGCCATATGCAGACAAAAACCCCCAGTTTACAAATCCAGGTTGGACAAGTTCTAATCCGACCATATACCATAAAATAAAAGAGGGTCAGCCAATTGGAAGTACTGTGTTAGTTTTAACAGCAGAAGATCCATTATCGGGTCATTTAGTATCCAGTTTTAAAGTTACAAGTACCGAATATAGCATGTTAGAAGTAGACCCTTCCAGTGGGCAAGTAGTTCTAACATCTAACCTGGATTACGAAATGCTACCTAAACCAAATTTAACATTAACCGTAAGAGCAACAAGCATTGATGGAAGTAAGCATAGTGATGCTAAAATAATTATTGAAGTCATGAACTTAAATGACAATGCCCCAGAGTTTGAAAAAGAGGTTTGTATTTCGTTTTTGATTCGATAAAGAATTTGATTTGATAAAATGCAATACTAAAATAAAATATGTAAAATATGTATGCATCTCTCTTTGTTTTTGCAGCTTTACAAAGTCAGTGTTTTAGAATCAATTAAACATCCGGAGCAGTTAGTAACAGTAAAAGCAACTGATGGTGATGCAGTATTAACGGAAGAAGATAAAAGCAAAGGTTATTCAGAAGTACGATACTTGCTGAGAGGAGAGAATTCCGATCTTTTTACTATTAACAATATAACTGGAGTTATACAGGTGAGATATATTAATGATATTGTTAATTGATTCTCAGTGATCTGTAGTAGTGAGTTAGCTGTTTGTCAGTGTTAATAGTGTTTATCGCTTATTTCGTCATGTCAAATCTTTAAACGATCATAATTTAAGGTGTACACTTGATATAGCGAGCATTTCGTTTAGGAACACTACACAAATTAAAAACGATCAAATTCGAATGATAAAATGTAGATTAACATTATGAAAATATTTTACCTGATTTCCAGATTGCTCCAAACAGAAGTCTAGACCGGGAACGCCAATCTGTCCTCCGCTTGGAGGTGGAGGCACACGACACTCCGAATGGTGGGGCAGACCGCTTGAAGTCCTCCGCTACAATCTTGATCGACGTTCTCGATGTCGATGACAACACACCTGCGTTCGAAAAGAACGTTTATACAGGTAAATAATTATGTTGAGTAAGTACAGAGTACAGCGAAGCTAGGTCGTGAGATCTAGAGGCGTTTTTATAGTTTGAATAGGTCTTCTCGTATAGTTACGCTTGTTAATATTTTTGCTTTTATACATTAACCGCTACTTAATGTTTCGCGCTGAGTTATTTGAAAGTAAAGCTCCAGCGTCCTGTTTTTAAAATAGGTAGTGTCATATAGAAATATAGTTACAAAGTTTTATTTTATTTTCAGCTGTTGTACCAGAAAATGTACCCATTGGAATAAGCGTTATAAACATAACTGCAACGGATCCAGATGAAGGACTAGGTGGAGAAATTAAATATGATTTTCTAGATGAAGGCGAAGCTAACGGTATATTATTTACTCAATAAAATGAAGAAAATTTAATGAAATTAATGAAAAAAGATTTGTTAAAACATGGCAGACAACGGACATTTATAACCATACATACATATTCAAACATTTTCTTTCCACTTAGGTCTGTTCACAATAGAATCCTCAACGGGCGAAGTAAGAACTCGCAAAGACCTCACTGGACGGGGTAGAACTGACCCATATAGACTGCTCATCGGAGCTACCGATGGAGGGGGACACACGGGAGACACGTCGCTGTCTCTTTACATTGGAGACGTGAGTGCAAATGACGGGGTCCCTAGGTTCATCAGACCTGCTGTTGGGGAAGAACTAAGTATTAGCGAGGTATGTATTACAGCTTACCCTAACTATTTATTATAATTACCCTGGTCCTAATAGTTAACTACATGATCAAATTTTGTTTCATATAGAATGCTACAATTGGTTCGCCAGTATTCCAAGTCGTTGCTAGCGACCCTGATGACCCCACCCAGCCCTCTGGTCAACTTTATTACTCCATTCAGCAAAGCAACGTTGATGCAAAAACCTTTGCTATTGGTGAGTTACTCAAGATCTTTTTGAATCGGTTTATGAGAGAGAGAATCTTAAAATATTTTCAACAAGTGCTAGAGTTTACTTCGACGCGGTAAACATAGTGCATCGTATAGTTTGTTTACATCAATATTATTGATTTCTCATCTTCCACTAACCTTGCACACATTTCTCCATAGATGCTAGATCTGGTGTAATAACTACGAGGCAATCATTGGACAGAGAGCGTAAGGCTTCTTACACACTGGTGCTGTTGGTAACAGACAGGGGACAGCCTCCCCAGCAAAGCACTAGGATAGTCAATATTGCAGTCACTGACGTTGATGACCATAAACCACATTTTGCTAGGAACTTGGTAAGTATGAACTATTAAAAAATATATATTTGCGATCACTATAATGATCATGGACAATCAATGTATTGAACGTGTTTTTAAGGATGATCCACCATTACTGATGACGGTGAAAGAAGAAGTCCCAATCGATACTGTAATTGGTGTACTGGAAGCCATCGATGAAGATATCGGAGATAATGCAGCTGTAGACTATGCTATCACAGGTAAATATTTAAAATATGTGAAAATCAAAATTAAAAAATGTCATTCTGACCGAAATACGAATCTTTATTTAAAATATTAACAGATAACTGATCATTCGAAATACAACATAAGAGTTCTCCCAATGGAACAAAAGATTCATGTTATAACTCAAGCTGCTGCCAACATACCATTATTTTAAATTTATTTTATTTTCAGTTGGAAACGAATACGAATTGGTCAAACTAAAACGAACTAACGACAGCAAAGCTCTGATCACAGCCGCAGCCAGACTGAATAGAGAAGAACTTTCAAGGATTATAATCACTGTTAAATGCTTTAAGTACGGAACCACTCCCCGGCTTAACAAATCGTATAATAGATTGGTAAGTGTCTTCGATACAGAGGTACTTCATGGATACGTATTCGAAAATTAAAGTTTTAAATTTCATTACAGGATCCCTCAGAAATCCAGATATTAGTAAAGATTATTGATATAGATGATCATTTACCAGAGTTTGACAGCGCTAATATGACTGTTGGAGTACGACTAAACGTTCCTGTTGATACTGTGATCGCAACAGTAAAAGCAATAGACAAGGACCCTGACGCACTGCCCATAGACTACAAGATTGTCAATATGAGCTTTGAGTCGCCAATCAAATCAAAGTCTTTGAGTAATATCACAGATGTGATTGTACTGAATAATGTTACAGGAGAAATGAAGATTATGAAGAACTTGATACACTATGCTGATGGCATATTCAGGTTGGAATTATACATATATGAAGACTGAATGACTTATTTTGGTGCAATGATTAGGAGATTTGGTTTTAATCAATATTGAGAGTTCGTATACTTACTTCACAGGTTACTAGCAAGAGCGAACAATTCACAAGACCCTGAGAGGTTCAGTGACATATCAGTGGAGGTACTTACTGGTTTAGCTGTTAATATTTTCTAAAAATATCCTAGTTTTGCAAGGAGTTTGTTAAATATTGCATGCTTTTAGTGTGGAGAAATCTATTCGGCATAGGCAGTTATAAAAATGTTTGTCCGCCTATATTTCAGGTGGTAGTAGTGAGAGAAAGGGATCTTCTGCGTTTAGTTCTACCGGGTGGGACCAGATCGAAGATCAACCAGCTAAAAGACCGCATGTCGACTGCGCTCGCTCCGCGCGGTTTGAAGATGCAGTTACACGACGCTGCTCATACTGCATTCTACTCGAATCCTGGGTAAGCTCTTGTTAAACTTTAGAAATCTGATCTTGTAAACGATTTTTGAAGTCTTTGGGAGATAACCAAGTACCTAATCGATCTACGATGTACGAGGCTGAGACTGCATTATAGAAAGCTATTGACCTCGCATAGAGACATGGCAAGTGCTGTGCCTATGTTTAGCAGTGGACTGTGAAAGGTTGATGATGATGCTGGAGACATGTTTTGATTAGACGAGGCAATGAATTAGACGACTGATATGGAACTATTATTTTATCATGTACCTACCTCGGTATACGTTTAAATATCTGCGCAACAGTTTATTAAAAAAATTAGGATTGCAAATTAGAAAATACAAGGTAACAACGTTGATGCGGTTGACACTAAGACCTTGTTTAAATGATGTGTATGGCAAGGCCTTACGCAATGCGTCGTCTTTTTTTCAGTGTTCTAGTCTGTTACCACGCCACAGTATAGGTACCTACTCTTTAATATAACATAACCTATTTTACGTACGGCTAATGAACATGACTAGCCGTGAACGCCGCGTACCTTTAACGACTCTTGAGTTATTGGTACTAAAATCAGCACCTCGATTTTCTAAATGTTGGGACGTACTTTTTCAGACCATGCTTCCAGTTCCGAAAAACAGAGTCTGGCGAAGCGCTAACACCAAAAGCTATGAAAGCGACGATCCGCTCCCTCGGGACCGAGTTCCAGGAGATCTTGGAGACGTTCAATGTCCACAACATTACCAGCTGCGGAGTGTCCCGGACGAAACATTCCACGGCTCAGCATGCATTACTGATTCTGGCTGGGATATTGCCGCTCGCTGCGTTCATAGCGACGCTTGTGTTGTGCTGTATGCATTCTAATGGTTAGTAGATATAAAAACCCAGCATTTTCTATGGATAGAAAATGCTGGGTTAATTACTTCACTTTTTATATTTACATATAAAAAGTGAAGTAATTAACCCATTAGGTTACCCTAATGAATTTTCTGATGTTAACCCCTAAGGTTGTTACAAATGAGATGAAATCCAATGTTAAACCTAAATACACAATACGATTTTCTTAAATTGGATAATTCCAGAAAAGCTACAATTTAACCGTGTTTGAAGCATCTAAAAACGAATCAATGTTGACAAAGTCTAGAGCAGAAGCTAGTAATAAAGATTATAACATAAAATTGTTTGCTATATTAGTAAATACGTAAATTGATCTTAACTTGGTATGTTGGCGACTGGCTGTGAAGCAGCCTTTTTTATACAATCTATGTTTTTTATACATATATTTTATTGTTTTTCTACAAGTTGTCAGTTTGTATTAGTTGTCACCTGTCTGCCTTCTTGTGTGCTCTCATTATTGCAATACATTTAATTATTATCCTGTTTCTTCGTGTTTTCCTCATTCTCAAGTAGTTACAGTCCACACTTTCATCCACTAACATAGTCAAGATACGTATGCGTTTTGCCCATTAGCTTAACATAGGTACTATCTTTTTTTCAGCAAAAAGGCGTTCCCGATCCGCGTTGCTACTAGCACGAGAGCCACCACCGGCCACGGCCAGCAACATCTCAGCACCGACGAGACTCTACGCGGAACCTTTATACACCACGTGACAGACCCAGCAAAGTTTTAAGGATATTTGAGGATTTTTTATGTAGTAAAAGAGGGAAAACAAAAATCACTTGAGTAGATAGCTAGATAAAAAATTTATTTGCAAAGGCACACACATTTACAACGAACAAATACAAAAAAATCGAACAAATCGGTACAGAAAAAAACGAATACAATTAGGAGAAGGTGCGATATGGGCATGTGTGCAACAGCAATGCAAGAAGGTCAGCGAGTTGTCTGCTCTACGAGCAAACCGCTGATTTTCAGCGATTACCAGTCTAGAAGATGCCGCGGTTGGACAAATTTTATACTTATTTAAAATCAGTAGTAGACATAGCAGATTAGGTACTAAAAAGAGTCCAAATCAAGACCACATGCCGGCAAAGTCGCGCGTACGAGCTAGTTTCAAATATATCTTAACCTATTGTAAATATAATTTTATTTTTAAAACCTAGCGAGTAAGTGTAAAGGTGTCACCAGATCAATAGATCGATTGTCGATCGATGAAAGAATCGATTGGTCAACGTGGATCGATAATGAAGAAACTACCGATCGACGTCAACCAATCGATTCTTCCATCGATCGACGATCGATCGAATGGTCTGGTAACATCCTAAGTGTGAGTTTTATGTACTAAAACTGGCTTTATTACAATGGCATACTCTTGCCCATGACGAAACTCCTTAAAGTAAGTAATAAAATAGGTAGGACTCTTGTTTATATATTTAAAAGTACCTATACTCGTAATATGTAGGGATATTTCCGTAAAACTCATAATGAGTGTGTATTTTGAACTGGACAACTGCATTATATTTTTTTTTACTCTAAGACAATAGTACAATAGTACCTGCCTACATAGGGGGAGTCCAGGAGAGATGCTCAGGTAGGAGAGACGCACCACTTTTCAAAAATCAACTTAATTTTGCTTATAGACTTTGACGTATCATTAGAGCAAAATTAAGTTAATTTTTGAAAGTTGGTTTATCTTTTCCACCTGAGATAGTCCCTCGGACTCTCGTATTTATTGATACACAAATGAAACATATTTAACAACTGACAAACACTTCAAATTCTGGTTAAAATATTAACATATTTTAGGTATATCGACATCCTTCTATGTACATTAATAACGAACAAAACACAAAATATTGAATAATTATATTTAATACTTACCTGTTGTATTATATGTCGTCATGTTTTATACAACAATATTCGTTTGTAAATACTTGTGTAGTATTAGCATCAAAATAATATTTGAATATTTTTTATTAAAAGAAAAACAATTATAATATATTTAATTAGGTACAAATATGTTTGTGTCATACTCATGACTGTAATAAACGAGAGGTGTGATATTATAATAAAATGATTTATTTATTGTGAAATGTTCTAAGTCACAACATGTTTTTAACGCTACGCAGAAATAAAAACAAAAATAAAATTGTGACAAAAGATTTAGATTTTAGATTATATGAATAAATATTTATCGCCATATAAAGTGTATATTGTATTATTTGTCATCATCATCATAATCAACAACAATCAACCAGCAAGCCACAGCAGGACATCATCATCAGCCCACATCAGTCCACTGCTGGACATAGGCCACTCCCAATCCTCGCCACTTTGATCGATCCCGCGCTTAAGCCATAGGCCTAACCAAATGAAAATAATCGGCAGGATTTGTGTATTAATTGTACACACGAACAATCTTGAAAGACAAAGATATAAGGCAACGACTTGTTGTTAAATTATTGTGCACATAACCCACCTGTTGTTCTTTGCGACACAACGCAAGGGAATCCCAATTGTTTTGTTAGCTAGAATCAGTAATCACAATATTGACCCTTATCTAGTATAGAGCGGGCTGCGCGGCCCCCAAGCATGCGTTTTCTGATTTTTCTTACAAGATATGCATATGAAATACTAGCTGTGCCCGCGACTTAGTCCGCGTGGAAAAGAGTCTTGGGGGTAGAGTTGATCAAAATCCTTTCTTAGCGGATGCCTACGTCATAACATCTACCTGCATGCCCAATTTCAGCCCGATCCGTCCAGTGGCTTGGACTGTGCATTGATCTGTGGCGTTGATAGACCACTATGTCAGTCAGTCAGTCATCTTTGAGTAATCATATTCTAAGATAGAGATTGTCTAAGCTTAAATGACGCCTACCTCCAATTTATTACTTTATTTAGATGTGTGAGTACACAAACATTAACACCGTCACTTCTTCTGGGAGCGCCAATTATTTGGACTTATTTGAACTAGGTACTTATGATTTGTATGTGCATATGACGGCCGACTGATCGGGTGATGAATCTGACACTCGCTCTCGCACTCGCTCTATGGAACAGTGCCGTCACATTGTATGAAACAAGACGACTTCTCTTCTCACTCATTCACGATCAACTATACAAGTTGGACAACAAATCCAAATGGTTGCGCCGTACAGACGTTTGAATCTAACCGTCAACTGAACGACCAATTTTAACTGCTTGTTTATTATATATCTCACCGGAAAATAACAAAACTCGTAAATTGATCAATTTCCTAGGTAGTTTATTAACGCCCGGAAAATAATAAACGGCAGTTGAAATGTATTCATTATTTAACGTATATATTTTAGTAAATTGATCAATTTACGATTCTTGATATTTTCCGGTGGCATTGCGTTCATCTTTGAAATTTTGCTTGGATTAAAAGCGGTAGTGGGGCGCTTCATTTTAGATTAGACGATCTGTGACAATTTTCATTGAAATGTCATCAATGATTTTATTGTGACTATAATTTATTCAAAAACAACAATTAGCTAGCTTTTTATATTAAACATTCAGCCATGAGCTTGGTGTGTTTAGTGTTAAAAGTGAAATTAGAGATAAAAGTTTTGAATCCATTACTTTAGGCAATATAAGTCATACCGGAAGTCAATACGACGAAGGCAAAGACTAACCATTTAAACATTGTTCACTAAAAAAAACAGGCTTTTTTGTGTAAGACCTTGAACTTGAATTATTTTAAGCAAAAAAATTTACATGCATCGACTAATGTACATCTAACCGAACATTTGTTACGGGATTCAGGCCTTTATTATTAACCCTATGAACGTCAATGACATTTATTTGTAAAGAAAACAACAGATATTCGGTTGTGTTTTATTTCTCGACGGTCAAAGGATTACCTAAGTGTTGATAATTATATGGTTCGTTTACTAGAGAAAAAACTATAGAAGAGGGATAAATTGTTAAAATGTTAAGATGAAAGGAGTGCTCACTAGACTATTTGGGAAGTGAGTTAGATGCGCTACTACGCAGGAATACCATAAGGGGATCTGGAGTACATACTTAGATCAAAAAGTTTTAGAGCCAGTGCCCAAAGATCATCAAGCTATGTGAGCCAGGACGGCTGGACGCTTGGGTTTGTACTGATCTAAAATTATGGTGTAACGTAACACTTAAAGGGATTCCAAAAAATAACGGCAAACGAGTAGAACACGGAGAGCTTGCAACGAGCACAGTGGCTCACTGTATTGCCCTGTAACACGCTAAAGAAGGGTCAGTCGCCGGCTTTCAGGAATCTACTGAAATAATGACAATACTTAGGTTTACTTTTGCGGACCATGAAAAACAACAAAATGATCTAGGTAAGGATCATGTTTTGCGCCACGATAGACCTGACCTCTCCCAAATTAACATGATGGGCTAGGTAGAGGAAAAAGGCATGCAATGCGACGGAACAAGTTATGGGTATATCAAAGAGGGGACAGGGATTACGACGGTTGCCCAACTGTTCCGACTTGCCTAAGACAAAACCAGCTATGTGCATTGCCAAATAAACAGAAAAAAACAGCTATGCGGAAATGATTAACTTTCAATGATTGAAGAGGCACTTGAAAAAGAAGAATAGAAATGTTTTTAAATATCACGAAAATACCAGATAAGGGTTAAATGCGACACAGGGTCATGGTAAGTCAACTTTTCCTCATTTAAAGTAGCATCGATAACACCTACCTGTTAGTAATTTCAAAGTCGTAAAGCTGAATGTTCTTTTAAAATCTATCAACACAATAGTAACAGTAGTATAATCTATTTTGTATGGGAATCTCGATCTTACGAGGTTAAAGCCAAAAAGCACAATCGTGCATTGTAAAAAAAAAAAATTAAACCGACTTCAAAAAAAACGCAAACGACCAAAACTAAAAAGCGATAAATAACGTAAGTAATTCTATCCTTAATACATAATCATTTAAATATTCCAATTATCACTTATTTTTGAAGTCGGTGCCAACCTCTCGGTACCTAACGTAGACTGTTGTTGTATGACGCGCGCGGCCGGCATATCCACACGACAATATACCTAGATATGTTATATTTGCATGCCGAAAGGCTGAAGGTGGAGATACTCATTTTATAGTAACATATGCAATACCATTGTAAACCCATGTTTCGCAAATAAAGAAAATTTGAATTTGAATTTGAATTTGACTTTGCGATATAGAATCAAGCATATCACTTACCAAATCACCTGCCCTATTAGCCCTGCATAAGTACATACTACTACCTAGTTTAATATCGACCAATGTCAGTACTGTCCCCTAACTCCTAACCGTTAAGGAGTTCTGTGGCTTCATCATCAGCACCAGATGTTGTCGGCCGGAAGCATATACCTGAGTAAAATATGATTACGTAACAAAAACACCATATGAGCATACAATTTTCGGTTGTTGCCCTCAATTTCTCCAGGATCCCATCATCAGATCCTTACTTGGTGATAATGGGACCACCTCGGAAGTGTCTTCTGTCGAACTGTCGAAAAATTTTTGAAATCCATCCATAATTGACGGAAATATCGCTGAACATACATAAAAAAAAAAAATATTATACATAGAGACGAATTGAGAACCTCCTCCTTTTTTCGAAGTCGGTTAATTATTGTAACTTTCGCCAGAAATGGATTTTTTATTTGCTATAACGCTAACATTATTGATATTATGTGCAGTTAGCATTATATTTTCGTATAACTATTGGCATATGTATGTCAAGAAAGAGACTAGATGGACAGACATGTCTTGTGACTGGAGGGGCATTTCACGTGAAGCGGACAGGGAAACCCAAAGTGAGGTTCTGAAAATCGGTCATATTCGGCCCATTTGTACTTCTAGTAGGTATCAATGTGAACATAAAATATTTTTTTTGTATGATGTATATTTCACTAGTTATAGGTTTCTAAAGAATTGTCGTAATTGAGAATACAATATTTTTAATGTAGTTTTTCGAATTTAACAAATTTAGAATAAAATATTTAATATAGTGCCACATATTGCTAACATACTATTATATTTAATGACAAAATAAAATTTTAAAAAAAGTTTTTTTTTCATGTGCAAAACCGGAAGTAAACTTTTTGAATCAGAATTTTAGTCACTTAGCCAAGTCTGATTTTCTTTTTTTATTCTCTCAAAATATAGCTTAAAGTATTTCAAAAATATAGGAGAAGATTCAAAATGGCCTTTCTATTACTTTAGAAGTTAGATTGATTAAAGTACCTACTCGTCGCAATGTGCGTAGTATGTGGCACTTGCTTTAGATCGGTTGATGTGCGCGATATTGCATTAAAACTTGCTTGTTTCATGAAATACCCCATTTTTGAGCTAAACAATCTGATACTTTCCTTGAATTTTCAAATCTAAATATTTTTTTTTTTATTTAAAAGGAGAAACTGACTGACTCACTGACTGACATATCAACTCACAGCCTAAACGGCTAAACGTAGGCACTTGAAATTTGAAAGGGGCGTAGCTTAGGTACTGTAAAGATGTACTAAAAAGATAATTTCGGAAATTCCCACGTAAACGGGAATTAGCGGGAAAACCCTTTTGTATGAGAAATCTAAACCGCTTAAGTTAGACGCTTGAAATTTGGCATGCAGGTACCTTAGTAAACTTAAAGCTAAGTTGCAACATGATATTGCAAAATTCCCACGGGAATGGGAGTTAGCGGGAAATATCTTTTGTATGAAAAAATCTAAACCGCATAAGATAGATGATTGAAATTTGGCATGCAGGTACCCTAATGAAAGTAAAGCTTACTTACAACGCAATATTGCAAAATCCCATGGAAACGGAAGTTATTTTATTGGGAAAAAAACTTTTGTATGTAAACACGCCACGCGGACGAAGGCGCGGGCGAAGAATAACTAGGCGAAATGGGTTATGATGACATAGATTACTGTAGTACGGGGCCATTATAATAACACCTGTTTTAAATGTGCACAAGCCGCTGAAAAGTTAACGCAATATGAAATTGCTTGACCAATTACGACGCCATTTTTAGTGTTCCGTAACCAAATGATAAAAAATCCAAATGACAATTAATACTAAAAAAAAATTGCCCCATATTTTGAGATTGTTTAGCTCAAAAATGGGGTATTTCATGAAACAAGCAAGTTTTAATGCAATATCGCGCACACCAACCGATCTAAGCAAGTGCCACATACTACGCACATTGCGACGAGTAGGTACTTTAATCAATCTAATTTCTAAAGTAATAGGAAGGCCATTTTGAATCTTCTCCTATATTTTTGAAATACTTCAAGCTATATTTTGAAAGAATAAAAAAAGAAAATCAGACTTGGCTAAGTGACTAAAATTCTGATTCAAAAAGTTTACTTCCGGTTTTGCACATGAAAAAAAAACTTTTTTTTAAATTTTATTTTGTCATTAAATATAATAGTATGTTAGCAATATGTGGCACTATATTAAATATTTTATTCTAAATTTGTTAAATTCGAAAAACTACATTAAAAATATTGTATTCACAATTACGACAATTCTTTAGAAACCTATAACTAGTGAAATATACATCATACAAAAAAAATATTTTATGTTCACATTGATACCTACTAGAAGTACAAATGGGCCGAATATGACCGATTTTCAGAACCTCACTTTGGGTTTCCCTGTCCGCTTCACGTGAAATGCCCCTGGAGGGTCCAGCGGAATTGGATTAAATGTTGCAATAGACTTTGCAAAGAGAGGCGCCCGGGTCATCGTCGCCTGTCCCTTCCAAGAGGAAGGCGAATCTGCCAGGCAGAAGATAGTGGAGGAATCTGACAACGAAAAAGTCATATTCAAGCACCTAGATTTGGGTTCCTTTGACTCGGTAAGAAAATTCGCTGCCGACATATTAAAAAACGAGGACCGGCTGGATATTCTAATGAATAATGCAGGTGTGGGCACCCTCTCTCAAATGACCACGGACGGCTTCAGCATCATCACACAAGTAAACTACCTTGGCACTTTCCTTCTGACTATCCTTCTAATACCGCTTTTGAAAAAAACTGGCACCCCATCAGCGCCAAGCAGAATTGTGAACACGTCATCGGTGCTGCATCGGTTTTCCTTTTTGGATGTAAACAATATGGAGAGTCACAAATTGGAGAACTTTATTAAAAAAGGTATACTGTATAGCAACAGCAAATTGTGTCTACTGTTATTCTCGCGTGAGTTGACCAAGAGGTTAGCAGGGTCTAATGTTATCATTAATGATGCTGATCCAGGAGCGACGGCCACACGCATCTTATTAACTGGAAATATATTTGCGTATGCAATATTCCTATTTTGCTTGATGTTTTCAAAGACTGCTATGGAAGGAGCGCAGAGTTTGCTCCACGCAGCACTGGACAACGAAGCCGGTAAGGTATCGGGAAAATTCTTCAAGAATTGTGTAATGTGTTCACCTTCAGCCAAAGCCCTCGATGACAAAACAGCAAAGTGTTTATGGGAACAGTCAATGGCGTTAGTCAAAATAAGCGAGGCGGAGGTTAAGAAAAACCTAAAGTAGATAACTATCTACAACTACAATATAACTATATTAATTATAAAATACTATTTTTATTTTTTGAACACATTTGGCGATTAATTTTTATATGGTAAGGCGACGGAAGTAGTCATGGTTGCGTAACATCAGGGAGTAGACAGGAATTCCAACGGTTTCCCAACTGTTCCGAATCGCGCAAGACGAAACCAGCTATGTGAAGATGACAAACCTTCAATGATTGAAGAAGCACTTGAAGAAATATTTAAAAACAATGACAATAACAGTTAAGGGTTAAATGCGACACGATGACCCCGTCAGTCAACTTTTCCTCATTTAAAGTTGCATCAATAATTACTACCTGTCAGTAACTTCAAAATTGTAAAGCCGAATGGCCTTTTGAAATCTATAAACACAATAGTGTTAACAATAGTTCAATCTATTCTTAAAACTATTGTGTATGAAGATCTCGGTTATAGCCGAAAAGCACAAAACGTCGCAAATTAGTGCATCGTAATTATTGTAAGTTTCACCAGAGATGGATATTTTATTTGCTATAACTCTAACATTATTGATATTATTTGCGGTAGCATTATATTTCCGTATAACTATTGGCATATGCATGTCAAGAAAGAGACTAGAAGGACAGACATGTCTTGTGACTGGCGGGACCAGCGGAATCGGATTAAATGTTGCAATAGATTTTGCGAAGAGAGGCGCCCGGGTCATCGTCGCCTGTCCCTTCCAAGAGGAAGGCGAATCTGCCAGGCAGAAGATAGTGGAGGATTCTGACAACGAAAAGGTTATATTCAAGCACCTGGATTTGGGTTCCTTTGACTCGGTAAGAAAATTCGCTGCCGACATATTAAAGAACGAGAAGCGGCTTGATATTCTAATGAACAATGCAGGTGTAGGTACCCTCTCTCAGATTACCAACGACGGCTTCAGCATCATCACGCAAGTAAACTACCTTGGAGCTTTTCTTCTGACCATCCTTCTTATGCCACTTTTGAAAAAAACTGGCACTCCATCAGCGCCAAGCAGAATTGTGAACACGTCATCGGTGTTGCATCGGTTCGCGTTTTTGGACATAAAAAATATGGCAAGTCAAAAATCGGAGAAGAACTTCTTTAAAAAGATTATAATTTATGGAAACAGCAAACTGTGTCTACTGTTATTCTCGCGTGAGTTGACCAAGAGGCTAGCAGGGTCCAATGTTGTAATTAATGATGCTGATCCAGGAGCGACGGCCACTCGGATCTTAACAGCGGAAAATATATTAGGGTATACAATATTCCTATTTTGCTTGCTGTACTCAAAGACTGCTGTAGAAGGAGCGCAGAATTTGCTCCACGCGGCACTGGACGATAAAGCCGGAAAGGTGTCGGGAAAATTCTTCAAGAATTGTGTTATGTGTTCACCTTCATCTAAAGCCCTCAATGATAAAACAGCGAAGTGTTTATGGGACCAGTCAATGGCGTTTGTCAAAATAAGCGAGGCGGAGGTTGAGAAAAACCTAAAGTAGGTAGTATACCTATTTATAAAATACTAGGTAGCTGGAGAGACGCATCTTCATTCACACCATACATGTCCTACCTGTAATCTCCTGTAATCCAATACCTACCCTTTTTTCTCTTCGTAAGAACCATTGTTGTACCTACTTCACGGCATATTCTAAAAAAAATATTATCGAAATCTGTTCAACTATTTTCGAGTTATGCACTTAGCAACACATTTGGCGATTCATTTTTATATTATAGAGAAGATGTTGAATTAATTGAGGGTTCACATCATGGCTTCAATGAAATACCATGCTCCATTACTTTCTATTGATGATGTGACTACGGTGTATTCATATCTAAATAATTACTGTATTTTCTTCTGTGCCTGCCTGTAAATTACGAGTATTAGGTAGGTACATATTATAGGTACCTACACGTGATGTTTCAAATATAATGGAGACGTTTGTGATTGACTAGTTATACGTATGTATATTTGTGTTTAGTCATGAGTCATTACGATAAGAAACAAATTTGTTCATTGTATAATATTTTAATCCCTTTTAATATCTACTAGCTGTGCCAGCGGCGTCGCACGCGTGGATATCGGGTTTCAAAACTAACGGACTTCCATAAAATGATGCCCAAATCTTAAGTTAGACCTCTAGCAATACATTGGTGAAAACCACATTCAACTCCATGCAGTACTTTTTGCGTGATGCTCAATCAAACATTCAGATAAAAAATTCTCCCGTTTTCCCAACACTTCCCTTCACTGCTCTGCTCCTATTTATTGTAGCGTGATGAAACGTATCATATAACCTGCACAGGAGTATGATGAATAATTGTACCAAGTTTCGTTAAAACCCGTTGAGTAGGTAATTTTTGTTTCTATAACGAACATACAGACAGACAGAAAGACAGACGGACAGACAGACAGTCAGATAAAAATTTTACTGATTGCATTTTTGGCATCAGTATCGATCACTAATCACCCCCTGATACTTTTTTTGTAAATATATTTTTGAAGCTAAAACGCCTGTGCAAAACTATCTAACTATACCTACTTCACTTAAAAATAAATACTTATAACTACTTTAATTAATAAAAGTACCTACGCTTAATAATTTTTAATTTAAACGAATATTTTACAATATAACAACAAAAGAAATTCAAATAAACTATTTAAAAACTAAAAGTCGCGCTGGCACGGTTTCTCAATATCAATTATTGTCTGTCAAAACTGTCAATAAGGTCGATCGCTCTGAACGCATCAACAGCCAAATATTGAATGAAGCTAGCTTTTTTTTTTTTTTTTTTTTTTCTAAATGACTACGATGATGGCCAGGACGGCCTTGTCATCATCACCGGACTGTTGGGGGAGCGGAAGGCTCTCACCCCTAGGTAAGCTAAGCAGCACAGCTAAGGGCGCCCCCTAGTGGGGCTCGGGCCTCGGCTTAGGGCGCTGCTGGGAGGGTCCCTACGGACGATATTTTGAGGAGAGGGGCGACCGGTTGCGGGCCGGTTTCGCGGGCGGGACGCGGAAGCTAGGGGACGACGCGGCGCTGGACCCCGCCGGCGGGGTCGGAACGACGGGCGTGATGTGTTAGAATGTGTCGCGAGCTGTTCGGCGGCGGCCAGCATGGCGAGGGTAATAGGATCGTCATCGTCCAGGAGGACGTGACGGGGGCGACGTTTCCTACCATGGGGGGCTTCGGGAGGGACGTATGAAGCTAGCTCTCGGACCTCCCGCCTTTTTATACCCTACCGCCGCCGCGACCCGTGTCGAGCGCGGCAACCGTTACACAAAAATAATCCTTATAGCATGATTCAGTATTCACGTGCGACGGCGCGATGGCTTATTTCATGTATAAGTTTGGTGTTTCTATACCGATTTCTATGATTCTTTTTTTATTGAATAGGTAATAATGATAACTTTTTTAAATTAGGGATGAATGAGAGTATTATAAACGTAAGAGTAAACAAATATAATCAGAATGCTCCGAACTGCTAAGCTATCAGGAGTTACACGTGTTATTGTGAGTCAACCATAAAAGATAGACATATGCTGTTGCGGGATATTTTTTAGTCAATTTTATGTAAAACATTTCTGTCATACATAATTTCTATGTAACTTTAACCATTAAGGCTGCACACGCGACGGAAGCTTAAAAAATGGAGTAACTTCTCCCGTTTTCCCAACATTTCCCTTCACTACTTTGCTCCTATTGATAGTAGCGTGATGAAAAGTACCCTATAACCTGCCCAGGAGTATGAAGAATAATTGTACCAAGTTTCGTTAAAATCCGTCCAGTAGTTTTTGTTTCTATAAGGAACATACAGACAGACAGACAGACAGACAGACAGACAAAAATTTTACTGATTGCATTTTTGGCATCAGTATCTGTTTAATACAGTTTAGTCACATTAAAATATAAAGTTAAAAATTAATAAATACATAAATTATATAAAGTAATTAATAAATTAAATATCCCTCCATTCAAAACACATAATATTTTTAAAACAATTAAGTAATTATATTTCTATAAGGAAGTAGTACTGTGTTGAAATTAGAGATGGCGCTGTATGTAGTTCAATCACGCAAGCAATATTTTTCTCCGACCATATAACCCCTCATGTGTGATGAATAAAAAAAGTTTTATCAATAGCAAGTGGCGGTTTTATTTTGAGCATCCTACGCAGCAACATCTGGTGCCGAAACCCGGGAATAGAGAACTAAGTATGGACAAATCGTGAGTAAAGTGACACAGTGCCAGTGCTATATAGTGACAGCGGAATAGTAAAAAAAAAAAAAATTGAACGAATGATCGGATTTTATTAGGAGTGAATTTGACGTTTAGAAAAATATCGCAAACAAAAAGAAAAAAGAAATTTTCTGTGTGTGGTGAAAAAACGTGGTTATCATGGTGGATAATATTTTAAATCAACAAGACGAAATATTACAGCAAATACAAAAGACATTTAAAAACTATAAGAAAACCGGCAAGGACAGATTGACTACATCATACATCGAAACAAAATTAGAAAATTTGGAACAGCTATGGAAAAAATTTACGGACAACCATTTCGAAATAATAGTGGAAACAAGGAAATCAGATCGAGAAAAGATGGCATATTTTTCAGAGGATTGGTATGGGCATTCAGAAGAAATATATACAGATTGTAAAAGCAAGATGAAAATCGATTTACGTCTCAGCCTACCCCGTCAACCATGTGTGACGAAAGACAGCGATGCAAATACCGGTGTCCCGTCAAATCTGGAAGTAAAGCTACCACAAATACAATTACCATCATTTTCTGGTGCATACGAAGAATGGCAAAGTTTTCATGACATGTTTGTCTCCCTAATTCACAACAATAAACATTTGAGTGCTGTGCAAAGGTTGCATTACCTTAAAAGTAGCTTGAGAGGTGAGCCTGAAAACTTATTAAGAAGTATGTCTACTACTGAAATGAATTATGCAGAAGCATGGGAAAAGTTAATACGCCGATACAATAATAAGCGATATAACTCAAATGAAATATTGAAACGATTATTCTCACAAAAACCTATTGGTCATGAGTCCGCCGCTGCCATAAAGCAAGTACTAGACACTACAACCGCTTGTTTGAAATCCCTGCAAAATTTGGGTATAGATACAAAGTCATGGGATGTTATGATTAACTACTTGATTGTTTCGAAGCTAGACTATGAGTCACGGAGACAGTGGGAGACCGAAGTGGGTCGGTCCACATCAGATGATTTTCCAACATGGCTGCAACTTGTGCAATTTTTAGAAATGAGATTTCATACATTGGAAATGCTTTGTGAATCGAAACAAAACACAAAATCTACACCAAATTTTACTGTCAAACAAGTGTCAAAACAGAGAACATTTCACTCAACTGTGCAAGAATCCAAGAAAGAAAATAGAGATAAAATATGCTGCGTATTTTGTTCAAATCCACATTTATTATACCAGTGTAAACAATTTGGAAGCAAATCTCCCGAAGAGAGATCAATGTTTATTCAAACCAAGAGACTTTGTTTCAATTGTTTTTCAGCCAACCACAATGTAAAGAGCTGTCACCAGCCGACATGCTGTCGTCGTTGTGGCAGAAGACACCACACTTTGCTACACATAGAGAGAGGCCCGGTTCCAGAATCTGTGGGCATGCCGCCTACGAATGTGGGACCATCTTCTGATCCTGTTGATGTTCCAACCCAAATGTACGAGAGGAAGGTAGTAGCTCATTTTGCTAAAGAAGAATGCCAAGGTAAGGTTTTATTAGCCACTGCTTTAGTTAGAGTAAAATCAAAAAATGGTTACTGTCAAACTGCTCGTATATTAATTGATCAAGGCTCTGAGGCATCCTTTGTTAGCGAAAGAACTGTACAATCTTTAAATCTTGAGCGTAGGCCTGTGAATGGTTTAGTATCAGGCGTAGGTGATGGTAAACTAAGAACTAAGAATGTTGTTACTTTTGATTTGGAGTCATTACATAATCCTGACTATTCGGTTTCGGTCAATGCCTTTGTTTTAAGCACTTTGACTTCTTTTCTTCCATCGAGTGAGACTTCCGTTCAGAACTGGCCAGATTTAGACAAGTTACCTTTAGCAGATCCTCAATATGGTTCACCTGGAAAAATAGACATAATATTAGGAGTTGAGATATATAGCCAAATAATATTGAGCGGTCTGTTGAAACATCCGTCTCCGGGGGGTCCAGTTGCACAACATACCCAGTTGGGCTGGATACTGTCGGGAAGGGTCTGTCATCAAAACGAGTCAAGTCGAGGAGTCGTGAGTATGCATTTACAGGTCAAGGTGGAACAATTGTTGAGACAATTTTGGGAAATTGAGAGAGAACCGGATATGATTGGAAAGAGATTGACTAGAGAAGAGAGCAGATGTGAAGATATTTTTGACAGCACTACAATAAGAAATAGTGAAGGACGTTATGTAGTTCGGTTACCGTTCAAGGACTCCGACCCAAAATGTGTCTATGGAAGATCAAAAGATATTGCGATCAAGAGACTTCAACTATTAGAAAGGAAACTAAAGAAAAATTCAACATTACAATTAGAATATGCAAAAGTTCTTTCAGATTATTTAGAGCAAAACCACATGGAACTAATCAAGGATCCCATTGAGCTAGGAAACCCTTATGCTGTGTATTTACCTCACCACGCCGTGGTGAGAGAGGATAAAGAGACAACAAAAGTGAGAGTAGTGTATGACGCTTCTTGTAAAGGAGTCAACAACATATCATTAAATGATACATTGATGGTAGGCCCCAAGATCCAACAAGATTTGCGTCACATATTGATGAGATGGAGAACACATCAATATTGTATTGTTGCCGACTTGAAGCAGATGTATAGGCAGGTAGTAGTGAATAACGATGATGTAAATTTTCAGAGAATAGTTTGGCGTGTTGATCCAGAACAGCCCATCCAACATTATAAGTTATTGAGACTTACCTTCGGAACATCGTGTGCACCATATTTGGCGGTGAAATCTCTCCAACAACTAGCAAAAGACGAAGAAATGAAATATCCATTGGCTGCAAAAATTACACTAGAAGATTATTATATGGATGACTTATTAACTGGATGTGAAACCGAAGATGAAGCTATACATATTTACAGTGAAATGAATAACCTAATGAAAGCAGGAGGATTTCAGCTACAAAAATGGTGCAGCAATAGTCAGAACTTGCTAAATTATATTGAGAAAGAAGAACAGAGTGCCAATGATACTTTCACTTTTAAGATTAACGATACAATCAAAGTTTTAGGTATTTCCTGGAACAAAAATTCTGACAACTTCGAATACACTTACAACTTACCAGAGTTAGATGAAGCGGCAACCAAACGTAAAGTGTTATCCGATATAGCGAGACTTTACGACCCAATGGGTTGGGTAGCGCCTGTGTTGATCACTGCAAAAATTTTCATGCAAAAATTGTGGAAGTCTGGTTTAAGCTGGGACGAAAACTTGACACCAGAGTTGTCAAAGGAGTGGCTCCAGTATAGAGAAGAACTAAATAAATTACCTAATGTTGTCATACCCCGATGGCTGTTGACTAAAACAGACCATCCAATTGAGCTTCATGTATTCGCTGACGCCTCTCAGTTAGCTTATGCTGCTGTTGTGTTTGTGAAACATAAAGATAATGATAGCAATACTTACGTAAATATTGTTACAGCAAAAACCAAGGTGGCCCCAATCGAGAAAGAGATTTCCATACCAAGAATGGAACTGTGTGCAGCTTTGTTGGCAGCTAAGTTGATATTTGAAGTAGCACAGATATTGAAAGTTCCCAAGGAACGGTTGTTTGCATGGTCAGACTCGACTGTAGTGCTTGCATGGCTCAGAGGTGAACCAAGCCGTTGGACCACATTTGTGAGTAATAGAGTATCTGAAATTTTAACTATCCTGGATCGCAATCAGTGGAATCATGTGTCCACGAACGACAACCCGGCCGATTGTGCGACCAGAGGCATATTGGTAGGGGAATTAATTGAGCATGATCTATGGTGGCATGGTTCTAAAACCATACGGAGCACCGACCAATATTCAAGTGAGTTAGAAGTTGACACTACTATTGAGGAGAGGCAGACACGAGCACTTGTTGGTGTTCTACAGCCGGCTGATGATTTTGTATGGGTGCGATTCTCGAAGCTAAACAGGATGTTAAGAGTTTTATCTTACTGCAGGAAGATTTTGAAACTGATAGAGCCTAAACCAACTAGAGAAATAAATAAGATGGTTACTGTGAAGGAAATGAATGAAACCTTACAGAGATGTATAAAGAAAAATCAAGAAGTATATTTTGAAGAAGAAATTAAACAACTGAAATCTAAATCGGGATGTGTTAATAAAAGAAGTCAACGCATACTCTTTCTCCATTTTTAGACGAAAATGGATTGCTAAGGGTAGGTGGTCGAATTGATTTGGCTACGGTTCAATTTGACAAGAAGCATCCAATAATTATGCCTAGTGATTCTCATCTCACTAAGTTAATAGTTTTGGACGCCCATCAAAGGACACTTCACGGAGGACCACAAGTTATGATGAATTATTTGAGAAGCAAATATTGGATTATAAGAGCTCGAGAAAAGGTAAAAAAATGCTACAGAGATTGTGTAACCTGTGTTCGTTATTCCCGGCAGAATAACAATCAGTTTATGGGTCAAATCCCCAAGGTTAGACTGACACCAGAGAAACCTTTTCGATCATCAGGAGTAGATTTCACCGGTCACATAAATATAAGGTTTTCACCAGGCAGAGGATCAAGATCTTACAAAGGATATATATGTCTCTTTGTTTGCATGTCAACTAAGGCGATTCATCTGGAAGCAGTGTCAGACTTGACATCTACGGGATTTATAGCTGCATTCAAAAGGTTCGTTTCTCGTAGAGGCTGCTGTCAGCATTTATACAGCGACAATGGGTCCAATTTTGTTGGAGCTGATAAAGAACTTCAGGATATGTTTAACAGAGCCAGATCTCAATTGCCTGACGAAATTGCCAATGCACTTACTAAAGAAGGTACCACCTGGCATTTTATACCACCCCACGCACCCAACTTTGGAGGGCTGTGGGAGGCCGGTGTTCGATCTACTAAAGCTCATTTGAAGAGAGTTATAGGTGATGCAACACTTACCTTTGAAGAATTGACGACCGTCTTGACACAAGTAGAGGCGTGCTTGAATTCTCGTCCATTATCTTTTTTGAGTGACAACCCAGATGACCCGATGCCCTTAACACCAGGTCACTTCTTGGTTGGGGAATCATTAGTTATAATACCAGATGAGGACTACTCTGCATCTTCTTTATCTGGCCTTCAGAGATGGAGACTCACTCAAAAAATGATTAACGATTTTTGGCGAAAATGGTCAGATGAGTATTTAGTGACTTTAAATAATAGATATAAATGGTTTACAAAAAAAACTGAGCCTGAAATTGATGATGTAGTAGTTGTAAGAGATCATAACATTCCTCCAGCTAAATGGTTGTTAGGGAAAATAATTGAGAAACATGTGGGAAAGGATAACTTGACCCGAGTAGTTACTATTAAAACCAAAAATGGCAACTTTAAACGCCCCTGTAATAAAATTTGCTTATTGCCAAGGGCCTAAGTTGAAGGCACCCTTGATTGTTAACCTATTATGCTGTTAAGTAACATATTATGTAGAAATGTAAGTTTCTGTACTTGATAGTAAAGTTATCAAATTATTTATCAGTTTTAAATAGTCTCATAAATTTTATGATGTACTTACCATTTTTTAGTTTGATGTCAGTGTAAAAGGCATTAATTTACATTTTTGTACCTGTTAATTTAGTTAAATGTTCAATAAACGAATTGTCTTAAGTTTAATAGAGTTAAAAGTTAAATTTAATACTGTTGAGAGTTAAGTTTAATACTGTCTGTATGACTGTTTGTATTAGGTTTATATTGTCTGTATGACTTGCATTAAGTAGGTACTGACCGTGTAACCCTTTCTGTTGTTTATTTAAGAGTTTTGAGTACCTATAGAGTTATGTTCAGAACTTTAGAGTCTATGTTAAGTTCTCACGGTGGGCGGGTTATGTTTTTCTGATTATAATGTCATAGATAGAGTTTATATACTAGTCTTAAATTGAGTGTTAGTGTGGAAAAGGACGAGGCCTTTTGGTGGGTGGGATGTTTAATACAGTTTAGTCACATTAAAATATAAAGTTAAAAATTAATAAATACATAAATTATATAAAGTAATTAATAAATTAAATATCCCTCCATTCAAAACACATAATATTTTTAAAACAAATAAGTAATTATATTTCTATAAGGAAGTAGTACTGTGTTGAAATTAGAGATGGCGCTGTATGTAGTTCAATCACGCAAGCAATATTTTTCTCCGACCATATAACCCCTCATGTGTGATGAATAAAAAAAGTTTTATCAATAGCAAGTGGCGGTTTTATTTTGAGCATCCTACGCAGCAACATCACTAATCACCCCCTGATAGTTATTTTGAAAATATATTTCATGTACAGAATTGACCTCTCTACAGATTTATTATAAGTATAGATATGTAGCACAATACGACAAAATTAAATATAATATTTTATTTAAAACGTGTTCAAAGGTCTTCCCCTCGCCCAATAAAATTATACATGAACACGGGTTCTAATAAAACTATACAAATAAAAGGATATACTCAAACTATAGGAATTAAATAACATTTTATCCTCAAAATCCACAAAAAGACAACATTAAGGTGCAGAAACACTAATTACCTACGTTTATTTTATTCTTTACTACGTTTATTTCTAAGTAACCTACTCGTGTATAATAAAAAAAACATCACATACTTTGCTCCGATCCAAAATAAATTTTAATACCAAATCTGACAACATTTTTTTTTATAGTTGCTCGACATAATGGCTTCTCTACGCCTGATGGAAAGCGAAAGAGAAGCCCAAGTCGCTGTGACAACGGGCAAGTAACTGGTCAGTTGCCACCGCCATGCCGGCCCAACCCTAACCCCCCACGAGCTCTGGAAACCCTCAGAAACTCCTCACCAGCAGAAACACGACCCAGAGGTCATTTGACTGCAGTATTCTATAGGGTGGAGGTCCTTCCCCGGACGGGCGGCTCAATTCGAGCGAAGATTCGCTATGCCCTAACCACAGATATCTCCAATAGATACCGCACTTAAGATATCGCGCGAGAGGTAATACATCAGTGCAATGCAGGCGCGAAATACGCATGCGCTTAAAGTGCGTCAGTACCACGGTCAGTACTGACCAGAAGTCAGACCCGTGTGTATCGGAGACACTTTTAATAGTTTGTAGAACATAAACGTATGAATCTTAGTATTGAACTCCTTGGCGCCGGAGCTCAAGTTACGATGGAAAATATTTGACAGATGTTAGCTCGCGTTGATGTCTTTTTTCATGATCCCTTTCTTTCATTACCAATTTCACTATTTATATCCCTTTCTAGCATAGACACGTTTGACAATAGTGTTACAATGTATTACTTTCAAGTATATCGATAATGCAAGATGAGAAAAATTTTAGTGTTTCTACTTTAGATTTCCAAAGTGTCCTGAGAGAACATTAAAATGGACAAATGCCGCACCCTGCTGTTAGAGACATTTACATAGGATAGTTTTCAATGTATGAAGGATAGAAGACGAGTAAATGAAAACTGCTGTGATTACTTCACCTAACCATATTTATAACTATACTCATTTGAATTTTTTTTTTCCCAAGACATGCCACGCTGGGCCACACAGCGCCACCTAGCCCCAAACTAAGCCGAAGCTTGTACTATGGGTACTAGACAACTGATAAACTTACTTAGATACATTTAAATATACTTATAATGTCAAAACGGCAGTTGAAATGTATTATTTAACGTATGTATTTTAGTAAATTGATCATTTTACGGGATCTTGCCGTAAAATCATCCGACGAAGGTGAGGTGAACGTTGATTGGTTCAATGGCTCACGTGGCGTTATCCCGGCAACCAATCAGGGAACAGTGTATTAAGTTACGGGTAATAGTGCACCGTTAAATAGTACATTGAGCAACGATTGGCCCATTTGAGGACGATTTTACTTGTGTCAAAATCGTAAATTATTAAATGACTGTCAGGCTACCGTAAGTTGATTAACTAACTGAAATCCATTGCGTTAAATAATACATTTCCACTACCGTTTGTTATATTCCGAAAGATAATCAACTACCTAGGAAATTGATCAACTTACGATTCTTGCTATTTTCCGGTGACATATATAAACATATATTTATATACATACATAGATAAATATCCAGTATTGCACAAAATACTGAAAAGGTGATACAGACATAATCTAGTCTAATATACCTGATTGGTAATTTTTCGATAAAATTATCGACATTGCACAATACAAATGTACATCACTTGAGAAATGAGTTACGTCCCCCGCACACCCTTCCATACCACCTGAAATTGACTCGCGAAACTCAAAGCAAAATGCCGAACATGCGGTATCTATTGGGGGTAATCTGTGGCCCTAACTCTCTTATCTACCTACTTTGATCAGATCCCAAAGTAAGGACTTTGAATAATTGTGTTATGGATATCAGCATGGGCTTAGATTTCCCGCCAATTGTCAGAGCGACTTATCCTTCCTTTTTAGTTTTCCATTAGGCGAAGGGAAGCCACTATGGTGAGCCAATATATATAAAAAAGAAATTCTAAATAAATAATAAATAACCCAAGTCATGCCACAATGGGCCAGACATCGCCATCTACCCGCAAACTAAGCCGAAGCTTGTACTATGGGTACTAGATAACTGATAAACTTACTTGGATACATTTTTTAAAAATAAATATGTACATATTATACATAGTTAACAGATTAATACAAACAGACATGTTCATGCACACAATTTTTTGTACTGTGCGGGGATCGAACCCATAACCCTTAGCCCAGTAAACGAATTCCGCTCTGTGTGCAGTCACAGCCAAATTCGACTATTTCTTTTTTTTATGAAATAGGGGGCAGACGAGCAAGCTGTTCACCTGATGGTAAGTGATAACCGCCTCCTATGTACATCTGCAACATAAGGAGTTACAGCTGCGCTGCCGGCCTTTAAGAAAGAGGTATCTCTTCTTGAAAATTCGAGGATCTAAAATTCGAGGGAGGGAAATACCGCTGGCGACAATGCAATACCGCTGGCAACAATGCATTCCATAGTTAAGTTGTGCGGGGCAGAAAATTGCAGTTATGGACTGCAAAGTGTCGAGACGGTATGGATGTTAAGTTTGTTTCGGTTTTAACTTGATGATCGTTTAAATAAAGGTATGTCGAGGTCGTTACTCTCGTTGAAGGCAACATGCCTTTACTGTACTGACAGGAGCCAAAAGTCACGTTAACACGACGTAAACATGTGTCAACCAATGTGTCAACTTCAACGTTTCTGTCGCTGTCAGTCAGTAAGATCAATAACCCAAAATATGATACCCTAGGCCACACAGCGCCATCTAGTTCCAAACTAAGGCGAAGCTTGTACAATGGGCACTAGATACCTAACTAATAAACTTACATATTTATTTTCGGAAATAATTCTTTTAAATACATAGCAATGTAATTTTTTTTTTTATAATGGCTTGACATTATGGCTTCCCTACGCCTGATGGAAAGCGAAAGAGAGGCCCAAGTCGCTGTGACAACTGGCAAGTAACTGGTTAGTTAAAGTTACCTGTCAGTTGCCACTGCCATGCCGGCCCAACCCTAACCCCCCACCGAGCTCCGGAGACCCTACTCACCAGCAGAAACACGACCCGGAGGTCATTTGGCTGCGGTATTCTATAGGGTGGAGGTCCTTCCCCGGACGGGTAGCGAGCGAAGATTCGCTATGCCCTACCCCTCTTCAAAATATACTCTAATTAATATACCTAACAGTAAGAATAACTATAGTTAAGAACATACTGCTCACAACAAATCATGGCTCACCTCGCGGCCTGCCCGGCGTGCCCGTCAAGTTGTACGCGGGGCGCGCTGATGAGGGCGTCCGGGAGGGCGCTTCGTGTGGCAGAATATTGGGCGGAACTTGTTTAGATTGCCATCGTCACGATAAGAAGAAGAACATATTTTGAAATCTGTGCGTTTATTCTCTATTTTCCATCCTACCTATTAATTCGGAGAATTTTCAATTGATCGATAAATTTTAACAGACTGATTAAAGTTAAGACGATTGAGAGCCATGGGTAGCGCAGGGACAGCGCCCAGTTAAGTTACGTTAAGGCGAGGTAGTAACGTACCAATACGTACGGTAGGTAAGAGATAACATTAACCTAACCTAACATTTGGACCTCACGACCGCTTACCATCGGAGGAGTGAGGTCCTGAATGCTCTATTTATAAAAAGGGCGAAATTCTTCAGGATGAGGGCGACAGGCGCAATGGGTTTGTTTTATTGTGCTTACCATCAGGCGGAGTGAGGTCATCCTGAAAGCTCTACTTATAAAATAAATAAAAAATAACGCCCGAGTCATAGCTATATTAGTATCTTTTTAGGGTTCCGTAGCCAAAATGGCAAAAACGGGACCCTTATAGATTCGTCATGTCTGTCTGTCTGTCTGTCTGTCTGTCTGTCTGTCCGTCCGTATGTCACAGCCAGTTTATTCCGAAATTATAAGAGCTGCATTATTGAAATTTGGTACGTAGATGTATTCTGTAAACCGCATTAAGATTTTAAAATAAAATCAGAAAAAAATCCAAAATTTTTGGGGTTCTCCATACATAGAACTGAAACTGAAAATTTTTTTTTTCATCGAACCTATACGTGTGGGGTATCTATGAATAGGTATTTGAAAATGATGTTAAGGTTACTAACATCATTTTTTTCTAAACTGAATAGTTTGCGCGAGAGACTCTTCCAAAGTGGTAAAATGTGTGTCCCCCCCCCCCCCCCCCCCGTAACTTCTAAAATATGAGCATGATAAAACTGAAAAAAATATATGATGTGTATGACTATAAAAACTACTAACGAAATTTGGTTTGAATGAAATCTAGACAGTAGTTTTTTTTAAACGTCATAAATCAAATTACCTAATTAAATTCAATAATTAACTCCAATATAATAAAACGTAAAGAAAAACACTTATTTAGCTGTATAGTGGCACGGAACCCTACGTGCGAGAGTCCGACTCGCACTTGGCCGGTTTTTTTTACATTTATTTTTAGCATACATTCACATTGCATTTTATCATATTGTTAAACCTTATCTGTATTATGTGTATGGTGATTGAAACATCTGGCCACAATCGAGTACCTAATGCAATCATCAAATAAGAATATTCAACAGTATCAAGTTAAATGCCAAACCCGTAAACCATCAAACAATAAAAATCTAGTTCTTGTAAAACTACTAATACTTAGTTTTGCATTAAGACTAGATCTTATGAGCATATAATATTGACCACTTAAAAATAAAAGCATAATATTAAATATGATGTACCTACAACTTAACCTACATTAACAAAATTTATGAAACCTTAAAGCCAATTGTTCTAAATCGGTAATCGAATATATTGTACTAAATTCAATACAATTTTTGCCCAAACAATATTTACAGAATGAACGCTTGGTTTGTGCTATGCCCTACCTCTCTTGTCACATAATGAGAGGCGATAACATTTAACTACTATCATATTTTCAGGCTTTGGAGATTTCGTTTCTATTACTAATAGAGCAAATAGTTTCGAGGTTTCGTATACATGTATTATTAACTAAAACAACGCAAACAATGATGTCAGAAAGCTTACATAGATTAATATTAGCACTACAAAAAATTACACAATAGGTTTTCTACGAAATATGTATATCGACTTTCCAAAATAAAGTAGAGCCTTATTCTTATAGGTTATTGGTAACAAAGTAATTGACGCTTCATAAATATTCCGCATAATTAATATTGGTGGTACTCATTATGGAAATGAATGGGTTTAACCCGTCACGCAATGTAAAATAGGTTTAGAGAATATTTTTTTTCTTATTTAAAACCATACAGTCACTTACACGAAACATTATTACCTAATTAGCCTGGGTAACATACAATTTGTCCAGTATTTTTCGGGATAATTAGGAAATAATCCTTCACACAGTAGCAAATGTACTTACATCTCTCTCTACTCTGGCTCTTACGAGTCCTTCGCTTTGCGTACAGATCTCGATACTCTCTATAACAACCTCAAATCGACTATAAACGCAATATTATCTTAATTCGTAGCACTATTTTAGACGAAAACTGAAATCCAATCAGTCAACTACAAAGTACTCTTAGTAATATGAGGGAGACCGGCCTCGCAATGTATCTTGTTCATGAACTCGACTCGTTCACTATCCGCGTTCTGTCCAGGCGTGAACTCCAGATTTATATCCAGAAACTCTTTGCCGGCCCGAGTGTATAGAGGCCATTGCACATCGGAACTATCTGGTGTTGGGTTGCTGAAACAGGGAAAAGAATAATTTACAATGGGCTGAGTACTTCACTTGGTATGAAAAAGGAGTTGTAATCTTGTGATGATCGAGGCGAGAGTTTTTGCTGGGTTAGCGCCCTTTTTTATTATGTAGCGACATGTAGCAACATCTATCTATATATCGCTACAATAGAGAATCCTACATCGCGCAAACGAAGTTTTCGTCACCACTCGCTATATAAGTATACGAAAGACCAAGATGGTACACCGGACCGCGGTTACCGAGCACGATCACCTAGCTCGGCGGAAGTACTTTTCCTGTCTGTTCTGCCTGAAGTCTGTTCCTACAGCGATATCGTTTAATCATCATCATATTATCATCGCAGTCAACTGGTGGACATAGGCCTGTCCAGATGTTTGCCACTTTGGGCAAACACCTGAAGGTTAGGTATACCCTTAATCGCCACGCTGGGCAGGCGGGTTGGCGATCGCAGGGCTCGATATCGCTTACCATCGTAAATTGCAGAAAATCCATTTCGAATAAAGAATAAAAAATTTAATATTTATTAACGAACGTTTTGGTCTGAACCAAATTACATATGAAAGCAAAAGCAACGTACCTAGTTTTCGCGAAGTCTGCCCATAATTTCGTCACTCTAAAGACTAGATCCTTCAATTTATCATCGCTCTCACATATCTGTTTTCCTATAGCTGTAGAAAATAGATAGAATAAGTCGTCGGCATGGGCGGCTCCTTTTATATCCGCTGCTACAGGGAAGAATCTCTTTAACACGTTCAGCTCTGTATCGCAACTGAACCTATACAAATATATCGGTGCATTACTCGCCGCGTAGAAATTCGTAAATCTATGCGCATTATAGACAAAGTTGAAATCAGAATTATAATTCACTATGCCTGCAATTGTATTTTTGCTCATGCCTTTGTCTCCCATGTAAAACTGCATAAATCGTTTACCAATTTCTTCTTTCTTCTCTTCCGATAGCTGACTCACAACATCTCTAGGAATTAAATAAGATGGATCCTTATTGTATGTTTCAATTTTCTTCAGTTTATCAGGCGTCGATACTATACCTTCTTGTGAATTATAACCAATAATCAACGGCACTTTGGTAACTTTGTTAGACAGAAGCAAATCGATAGGTTCTTCATTTATAAACGCAGGAACATTTTCAAACTTCTTCTCTACGACAGGCACGTAATATAAGGGCAGACCTCTTAATTTCTCATCGGCGGATCTAGTTTGTACAGTCATATTTGCCAAGTCGAGGGCCGGAACACTTTGAAGGAAATCTAATAGTTCATTAGGATCTTTGGTGTCTTTGCCCAAAACTTTGCCAATTTGAAACGCTCTTTCAGGCGCGTTGCGTGTTATCCCCCAGTCCTGGATGCAGGTGCCACTCTGCGCTATTGCTTTATGGAACAAGCCTGTAGACATTGGAGATAGCATATGATATGTGACCGATGTGGCACCGGCGCTTTCACCAAAAAGCGTCACGCAGTCTGGATCTCCGCCAAACTGTGCGATGTTTTCTTTCACCCATTTCAGAGCCGCTACTTGGTCCTTCATACCGGCGTTTCCGGGCGCTTCAGGAATGTCTAACGATAGAAAGCCAAGAACTTCAAGGCGGTAATTAATCGTGACGAGTATGACGTCGTGTTGCAACAAGAATTCCGGGCCTAAGGTTTCTGAGTCGCCACTTCCAGCAACATATCCGCCACCGTGGATGTACACCATGACTGGTGTTTTGGAGTCAGGTTTCAGCGACTTAGTATAGACGTTTAGAAACAGACAATCTTCGTCCCCTTCGATTTTGGTACAGGCAATGATGTCGTACTGCGGACAGACAGGCCCGTGTTCTATTGCGTCTCTCACTCCGGCCCATGGTTGTGGTGGCAATGGAGCCTAAAAGTAGTAAAAATTTAGATAATATTGTTACGTTTGACTTCACATAATTTGATCTAAAAAAACTTCTCTACCTTTCTAGCTACCTACTCTACCACTACATAACCTACTACCAGCTACCCATATACCTACAACTACGAAAGTATAAGTTTACGATTTTATTTAATTTAAAACAATTAAGTAAACTTCACTTATCTTTCAATATGAGCTGAAATGCAAGCCATGTATTTGTTCTGCACATTTATTGTCATAAAAATGTAGTTTCCTTTTGAATTTTATGGCAGGGTGTTGCCCCGTAAAGTCCAGGGCCTGTGCCCCAAAGCAAGGCTTCAAAAGAACCGCCATTTAAGGCGGCTTTGGCAGTGAGGTCAGAGGCCCAAAAGATTTAATCAACTCAATTGATAAGTCTATTATACCAAGAACCCAGATGGCAATATTGGGAGCAATCTCCCAGAACACTTTGAAGAAAATCTAAAGACATAGTTCAAAGGTTTTTAAGACACTTCAATATGTATATGAGATGGTACACCCTACATAGTCGCCTAAAGAGACAGAAACAAGGCTTCGAGACCCGTATCAGCCGCCCCTTCACAAACATCGTAAGACCATTATGTGTCTGACTACAAAATTGACCTCTCAGGTTAATATTATAGTTACCTTAAATCTGAGTTTCCCAACCGGCGGCTGAGCATAGGGGATCCCCTTGAAGCTGTAATATGTGGATCCGTCCAGAAGCTGTTTGGTCGCGCCCTTCAGTTGACCTTGCTTCACTGTCACTTGAGGATTTGTCTGCAACATAGAATGTAGGTACAATTCATTTATAATCAGGTTCATTTTTTAATTTATACATTTTGTACAAAGAATCACTCTTTTTTTGTTGATCTTGGTTGCCAAAGTCATTTTTTTGTTGTTTTCGGTCGGGACCCTCCATCAATATATTTGATGGGAGGTTCTCATTAACTGAGATCAACAAAAAAAGAGGAGGTTCTCAGTTCAAACTGATTTTTTAAAATTAATTTTTAATACCTACAACTACGAAAGTATAAGTTTACGATTTTATTTTAATTTAAAACAATTAAGTAAACTTCACTTATCTTTCAATATGAGCTGAAATGCAAGCCACATTAATTTAGGCTAACATTGTCGGATAGAAACTTCTTTTAACTGTTCTCTACTCAAAGGACTTCAACTGGCTCGATAGCTCATTTGGTAGTGACCTCTGCCTTGTGAGCCAAGGGTCGTGGGTTCGATTCCGGCACAGTACAAACATTTGTGTTCATGAACATGTCTGTTTGTATAAATTAAGTCTGGGTGTTTACTATGTATAATAAGTATTTACTCATATTTACAAAAAAAAAGGATGTAAGTTTATCAGTTGTCTAATTCCCACAGCACAAGCTTCGGCTTAGTTTGGGGCTAGATGGCGCTGTGTGGCCCAGCGTGGCATGTCTTGGGGTTATTTAAAAGAAGGTGATCTCTTCCTTCACTACATACATAATATAAAACCAAAATTTGCTTTCGTTTTCTGTCAGTCCTTATGTTATCCTTTAGTTGTCTGTGCAACAGATTTTAATATGGTTTTTTAATAGATAGAGGGATTCAAGTGGAAGGTTTATGTGTATAATATATGAATATAGTATTGCACCCGTGCGAAGACGGGTTGGGTCTCTAGTATAGTGATAAAACCACCTAAATTGTCCAACGGTGGGCATGCTCTATTGTGCCTGTCGACCTAACATTCGGACCTCACGACCGCTTACCATCAGGTGGAGTGATGTCATCCTGAACACTCTTTTTATAAAAAAAAAATATTTATCATACCTAGTAAAACTGTGCAAAACAGAATATCTACCTATCTATAAAAACCGAAATGATTCCACTGAACTATATACATTGTATGTATGTCTGCCAGTTGGCCTTGAAACAAGTAATATTGCACTTTGGACTTTGTACTGTCCGTGAGTTGTTTGCTGATAAAATTATACTTGATAGTGTATCAGACATCTGATGTTTTAATAATAGGTAATCCTGTTATACCATCTGTAACTATAATATAGATATATGCCTACCTAGATGAGTATAAATAATAATAACTAGTACACCAGTAGATTTGTGGGTTTAATTCATTCTATTATTCAATACTAATTATTTTAAAATGTTAGTAGTAAGAATATAAAAGATTTCTATGAATTGACCACTATTTATCCATAAAAATACATATCCTCTACCAGACAAAATGGTCTGGCAGATATCACTACTAGTGATAAGGCTGCCTAAGCCTAAAATTGAACAGTACTACAGAACTAACAGACTAGACACTTTTATTCAATTCATGAAACAACCAATAGTTATTGCACATTTACCTAATAATAAAATGATTGTAACTTATACAAAGGGTGAATAGGTTTACCTAATAGAATCTTTATCTATCATTATAAGCAATCTGATCACTAGGCATACAAGTCATTGACCCCAACAGGAAATATTAATCTATTAATATGAGTATGTACAATACCAACAACATAGCAAGTTACTCAATAAAATAGTAGTCATTAGTACTTTTACCAAATATTATTAATTTCTATATTCTTCTAATTTAATAAAAAGGCCACTTCTTTGCAAAAAAATATTTTTGTATAATAACAAGATAAACAGTGATTAATTGCCGCAATCAATTTCATAATTTTGAAACTATTTTAAATTTTAAATTATTTTATGTATACAGAGTACTACAAAAAATATAAATAAATAAATATGTGATATACAATATCGGAAAATTTCAACTTTTTCTAGAATTAACTTATTTTACATACGGATACACAAAAACTTTATAGGTACCTATGTAATTAATTACATTTATTGTTCACTTACCATTGTGGAGGCGGCAGCAATGAAGTAGTTGGGCTTAGACCGAACGATGCTCTCTAACTTACGAACCAAGAACATTATTACAAACTTTAATGAACCATTAATCACTGCACTAATACTTTTATAAGTCTAGACTTATGTAGTTGGCAATAAACTTTTACGTGTATATAGCTCAAGATATGTAATAATTAATAAAGCACGTGAATTTCGGACCATAGATCCAGAGATAATGTTGTAAACAATTTATTTTAGGAATGAAAAGTTACGTATTTATTTTCGTAACTTGCGCGTTACAAAAAATCACTCGTCGTTTGACATTGACAGTTGGCATTGGCACTATATGAACGTCTGACTGAATGCCACATTATAAATGTAGCATGGTTAAATATTGTTTTCGTTGGTGGGAGAGTGAATTATCAAACTCTAATAATAGAATAAGTACTTACTTATCGTAGCATTCATTCATAGTAGTTTATCAATATTTTAGATTCTAACATGTAATCTCTATACGTTCAAACATTATTGACGTCCGTAAATGATGGATGCGTGTCAAAAAAGTTTTTGGCGGGAATTCAAAAAGTTACCGAGTCGAAGGTTATGCCTATTGATTTGATAGAGATTAAAGAATCATCATCATACTAAAACGTAAAAATCTTTTTGAAGTTTTGTAAAATTTACTTAGTACTATTTGTTACTATTTAGGTATGTGTATAAAAAAATCACTTCTTTCACTTCAATCATTTTATTGATGATAACCATCATCACATATAGACACCTAATTTATATTAAGCTCCTGTGTCTAATTTGCAACTCTGTAGAATTCTATTAAAGTTTACTTTGACTATGAACATAAATACCTACACTACTTTATTGTTTTCTATCTGATAAGAAAATGCAAAGAAGTCTTAAACAGGTAGATAACACTGCTATACAAAAAAAATAAAAAAATCTGCTGCAGAGATTTTGTTAATGATTTTTGTTAATACTCATATTAGAAATACTTGCTGCATACTTAATTATTTTTGATTCACTCTGGTTATTGAGATAAACGGAACGTAAGAAATAATTGAAAAAAATCAAACTACTCTACCAAAATTGTGGTTCATTGATTTGTTTTCATTTGAGTTTGATATCTTTTCATGAATTTAGTTACAACAGGTTCACTTTATAGCTATCAGACCCTTAAGTTATCAGTTCTTATAGATTTTTTTGTGTAAAAGTGCATTTTCCCCTGCTAAAACATGAGTTTTCCACGTAAACCTTGTATCAACGATCCTAACAGTTTTTGCTTTATTTGTGGAAGTTTAGTTTACAAATGCAATGAAAAGAGATCACAGAGTTTGTAAAAAAAGCCCACAGATAATATTTCGGGATACCACTAGTGCAAAATATCAAATATTGGGTGCCAAACATCGTGCGTAGAATCTCTGCGTTACTAGAGCCAAGGAGGACGTGAAGGGTTACGATTTGGAGTGCCGATGATGGGGAATAAACCAAGTAATCATTTAAATGACTGTTACTTTTGTTTGTGTAGTAAATTTAAAAGGTATGAACCGGTACAAAAAACGTACACACGTACGCAAATACGTACACTGATAAAAGACACTGAGTTTGTAACCCACATGACACAGATTGAGTCTGAAGCATGGCTAAGCTTTGTTTTGGTAGTAAGAAACTTTTTGGGGAATCACAAAGCGCCGGAATATCAAGAACTGGTTGCAAAAATGCTACAAACAAAATTTTAACAGAGTAGGAGTTAACATGAATATAAAATTGCATTTCTTACACAGCCATTTGGACCGATTCCCGCATAACTTGGGTGATTACAGTGAGGAACAAGAAGAAAAGTTCCATCAGGATATCAGGATAATGGAATAAACATATCAAGATCGATGGGACAGCCATATGGCTGACTATTGCTGGACCTTGAAAAGAGATTGTTCTGACAAAGTAAATATAAGAGAAAATCCCAAAGAAAAAGTTTTCCATGTTTTTCATTTATTATTTTAGTTAAGAGCATCCCAAACTATTATTTTTGCGTATTTTTTGTAACGATAGACAATCAAAATAATTTTTAAATATTAATTGGTCAATTTATTGAGGCATTTTTAGGAAAAATGTTAGAAGCGTTTATCTCAAAAACTGGAGCCAATTTGACAATTCTGGTATTTTTCCCGTAATCAGCATACTCGTCTTATACAAAATCGACTTCAAAACTTCCTGCCGCAAAATGACTGTATAGCAGTGTAATCAATAAAATAATTTAACTTACTTATTAAAAGTTTAATACATCAGTTGCCAACATTTAAAAATACTGATCCTGTATTACAAAGCAAAAAATTATTTATAAAATAAATTATAGGTAATAAATTATAATAAATAAAAATATATTTTATACATTCCAAATGAGGCCGTCGAGTAATTTTTAACTGTACATATTAAAATATTTACTAGTGCTTGTCTCAAGTCTATGAAGAACCTAATAAAAATTAACGCCAACAAGTCTTATTTCGTTTCTCGATAAGATAATTATTATGGCCGGCATAATAATATCCTCTGGTTTTCCTAATTTAAGTGCTTGGTTCAACGCCTTGCCATTACTACAAAGTACTTTTAGCAATGTGTGGGAGTCCGGCATCGCAATAGATCTTATTCAGAAAATCTACGCGATCACCCTCCGCGTTCTGCCCAGGCGTGAACTGCAGGTTTATATCCAGGAACTCCTTCCCTACACGGGTGAAAGGAGGCCAGCGCACCTCCGCACTATCTGGTGTCGGGTTGCTGAAACAGAAAAAAAATTTGCAATTGTAATACTTTGTGTGGACAGAGAATCTCTCTATCTATAACATTCCTCAGAGTTTTCCATATACCGGATAAACTTAACCGAATCATCAGTACTGCGAACAACATGAGAGTTAGATTGGGCCGTAGCTTGACAGATAAGTTCGAGGTCGTCACAGGTCTTAAACAGGGAGACGCACTATCGCCGATGCTTTCAAAACTCGAATACGTTGTCCGAAAAGTACTCGACCTCGATGGAGGAGTTGAGTTGATGGGCACACACTAGGTGATAGGGTACGCCAATGATCTGGCGCTACTGGGGCGACAAGTGGAGGAAGTGATACGGATGGTCAAGATGTTAGACAAGGAAGCGGAAAAGATTAGCCTCCCGATTAATCGGGAGATTTAATTGTGTAAGTAGATACTCATCTACTTACACGTGAAGCGATACCGAAACATAAGGGAACAAAGAAAGAATCTAAAAACAAATAATGTACAAATGTCAATCAGTTCCGGTAGGTACCTTGGTTGTACAGTCACAGATACAATTCACTCCCCCTTCAATGGTTGTTAGGTACATCCTCTTTGTTTTCAACATTGAAAGATTTACAATCAGTAACGAAAATGGCTTTTTTACGTTTTGGGTGGCGTTTGCTCGCGATATTGAAGCCTACGATGAACCGTTCTAACGCAACAAAAACAGGTTCACTTTCCTTTATAGATCGGAGGATTAGCTATATTTTCAGGGGACAAGAAACCCGGCAAATAGTTTGCCTATTTTGACATGAAAGAAACAAAAAAGACATCTTTGCGACGGAGATGTCTTATTTAAAATTTAATAGCAATAATCAACCCACCTAGTTTTCGCGAAATCTGCCCATAATTTCGTCACTCGAAAGACTAAATCTTTCAATTTATCATCCTTTTCATATGAGTCTTTTACGAATGATGTATAAAATATATAGAACAAGTCGTCGGCATGACAGGCTCCTTTTAGATGTGCTGCTTGAGGGAAAAACCGCTTCAACATATTCAGCTCTGTATCGCAACTGAACCTATACAAATATATGGGTTCATTAGTCGCGGCGTAATAATTCACAAATCTATGCGTATTATACGTAAAATGTATATCTGCATCCAGATTCACCATGCCCTCGACTGTATCTTCACTGCAACCTTTGTCACCCAAGTAATACTGCTTAAATCGTATACCGAATTCTTCCTTTTTTTCTTCTGGTATCTTATTCACAATATCTCTAGGAATCAAATAAGATGGACTGCTATTGTATTTATCAGCTTTCTTTAGTCGGTCAGGCAACCCTACCATACCTTCGTGCGAATTATAACCGATAATCAACGGTACTTTGTTAATTTTATTAGAGAGAAGCAAGTCAATAGGTTGTTCACAAATAAACGATGGTACATTTTCAAAGCTCTTTTCTACAACAGGCACGAAATACATAGGCAGACCTCTTAATTTCTCATCATCTGATCTTGTTTTCATAGTCATATAAGCGAAATCGAGAGGGGGAACACTTTGTAGGAATTCCAATAATTCATATGGGTCTTTGGTGTCTTTACCTAAAATTCTGCCAACTAGAAACGCTCTCTCCCGTGCGTTGCTGGTTGTCGCCCAGTCTTGGAGACAAGTTCCACTCTGAGCTATTACCTTATGAAACAGTCCTGCAGACATTGGGGATACCATATGATATGTGACTGATGCGGAACCGGCGCTTTCTCCAAAAAGTGTTATACAGTCTGGGTCACCGCCGAATTGAGAAATATTCTCTTTCACCCATTTCAAAGCCGCTACCTGGTCTTTTAGGGCAGCATTGCCGGGCACTTCAGGTATCTCTAATGATAAAAAACCAAGAACTTCAAGCCGGTAATTAATCGTAACAAGTATTACGTCATGTTGGAGCAAGAATTCAGGACCTAAGGTGTCGGAATTGCCACTTCCTGTTATGTAAGCGCCACCGTGAATGTACACCATGACTGGTGTTTTGGAGTCGGGTTTCAGTGATTTAGTGTAAACATTTAGAAACAGACAGTCCTCGTTTCCTTCAACTACTGAGCCGCTGAGGATGTCAAACTGAGGGCATACTGGTCCGTGTTCTATCGCATCTCTTACTCCGTTCCATGGTTGTGGTGGTAAGGGTGCCTAAAATACAACAATGCAATGTAATCTTCTTCCAATAATTTTGACCACAACAGCCGCCAATATTTAAAGTGACCAGTAACCAATGACGCAATAATGATATTAAGGCACCCAAGTGAGTGGCAAACCTCTGCTAAAATCTAAATTGTGATGATTAGCAGTCTAAGTTAATGATAAGATCTTCAATTATATTTGTTTTATTTGTTGATTCAATAAAGTGTAATAGTTATTTCTTGAATTGATTTCATCAGATAGCAGACTTACTAATATGGACATAGATACAAGATATAATCACCTTAAATCTGAGTTTCCCGATGGGAGGTTGAGCATAGGGGATGCCCTTGAAGCTGTAATAGGTAGATCCATCTAGAAGCTTTTTAGTTGCACCCCTAAGTTCACCTTGCTTCACCGTCACTTGAGGGTTAGTCTACAAGAAAATTATATACACAGTTAATTACTTGGTACATTTCTTAATAGTAAAAATGTCAGTCAAGCCGGATATTAAATGGAAACCACTGTTTAGTAAATACTAAAACATAAAAATGTATGGTTTTGAAACTGTTAATAATCATTAAGCATTTACAATATTTTTCATCACCTAATATGTTGCCTCCTGCTTTCGCCCTTAATAGCTTAAACTAAATGATTCCACTATATTAAAGATAGCTACATTAAGTAGGTAGGTATGTCAGTAGTTTGGCAACCCTGGTACCTATATAAAAAAAAATGTTATCTGAATCAAACATTTTAAACTTTGGACTTTGTACTGTGATCTTAACACAGTAAGTACAAAGTCCAAAGTTTTTATGGCAGACAAATTTATTACACTTGTTATCAATTAGTATACTGTTAGACTTATAGTATATCAATTATTATCAAACATCATTCATGCTTCAGGATTTAATCTTTGTAAACATGTTTTAACTCATGTCTAACTTAATAAATGATAAACAAGCTCACACACTATGAATGTACAATTGAAAGAATGGTGATTTGCCGAAATGATAGTTTAATAATAAAAAAATAAATAGCATACAACATACATGTTTAAAACAAATAGAACAATAATTTAGCTTATGCACTTGCTTGGTATCAGAATGATGAATTTATTTAATTACAGTAATCACCGAACAAGTGAGATTCCTGATTACCGAGGCCCTACTGTATTTTATTTGTGCAATATTTATTTTATTATTGATAAGTCTAGGTTTCATTAATAATAACTTCCAAATCTAGAGAAAACAATTCCCTAAAAGTAAAACCAAGACATTGATCTAATTTACCAATTATGTACTGTTATCTAATCTAATAATTTTGGGTACATTACACTACATTAGAATATAGTCAAATCTTAATTTAATCATCGATAATACCTACTTAATTGTTTGTTGTACTATTTAATTTTGGCATAATTTGGTGATTCACTTTGCACTAAAATTGTGAAAACATACCATTGTAGAGGAGGCGGCGGCGGTGAAGTAGTTCGGCTTAGACAGAATGAAGTTCTCTATCTTGCGGAACAAAAACATATTTATTGGGTAAACGTGTATTACGTCATACACGGATTTACGAACTTTAATCACCCATAATCACTCGTATCAAAGTCCATTAATCGGGTAACACGCTTAAAGAATTATTTGTGAGTACATATCATTATAATAAATAAATTATCTATGAATTCACATGCGGAAAAGTACAGAGATAATACTATTTACAGTTTTAAATAACAAAATAAAAAGTTTGTTTATTTTAAGTAAAGTTTGTTTTTGTAACTTAACCTAAAATTTTTGACGCTTATGACATTGACTATATGAACGTTTGGTATAACATCAATCAAATAAAATTGCTTAACTTTTCTTTGACGAAATTTATTAATAATTTATAGGTAATGATTATAATTATAGTCTCAATGATTATGTGTTCCCAATTATTACATAAATTCTGTGGCTTCTTTGCATACGTGCATTTATTAAATGCTTTGAAACGTGCGTTCAAATAACAGTTGATAGATGGTGCGTCAAAAAGTTTTGAGCGGGAAAGTCAAACGTAATTTACATTGAAAATGAAAAAAATAGACTAAATTTTTGACTGATCAATTAATACTACTCCATGACGTATTCTGTACTGTACGCCTTTTTACTCATTGTACCTATGTTGCCTGTCCCTGAGTTACTGAATAATTCTTTTTTTTTATAAGAAGAGCTTTCAGGATGACCTCACTCCACCTGATGGTAAGCGGTCGTGAGGCCCAAAGTTAGGTCGACAGGCACATTAAAACAAACCCATTGCGCTTGTCGCCCTCACCCTCAGGAAGCGAACTTATTCTCATATCAGATGATTTCATTCATCAATGGAACGTGGTCAAACGTAGGTAGGTGCGTTTATAATACTCAAACTAAGTTAAACCGTAGGCTAGGTCTTGTCGTGAGAGTGAATCGGTTTTTGTTGGGAGAGTGGGCTAGATCGTAGGTTCGAATCGTTCGTCATCATCAATCATCGCTTAACATCAGGCGAGTTCGGGGTAAGCGTTACCCATTCATTTATTTCAAAAGGTTCACAACGAAGTGAAGATGAAGGTTCTGCTTTCTGGGGGTAGCTAGACACCTTACAAAGGCCAATGGCTCCAATGGATTGAGATCTTTTGACTGCCATAACATCCATAATAAGCCGTCTATAAGATAGTCTACAGGGATCGTATAAGGAGTAGCGAACCGGTCGCCCCTCTCCTCAAAACATCGTCCGTAGGGACCCAGCAACGCCCCAATCCGAGGCCTGAGCCCCACTAGGGGGCGCCCTTAGCTGCGTTGCTTAGTATACCTAGGGGTGAGAGCCTTCCGCTCCCCCAACATTCCGCTGATGATGACAAGGCCGCCCTAGCCATCATCGTAGTCATTTAGAAAAAAAAGAGTAGAGAAGCGTCGCCTGTCTTCGTATAGGCAAAAGCATATTGCAGCTCATTGAATGCCATTAATTAGGTACCTACTTACGTCTTCGTGGGTACCGTATGTTTGTGTATTGGGGGCCCACTTCGCGCATAGCGACGCGTGACCATCTTTTATTTTACAAATACAAAATTAAAATTCTTTATCACATAAGTATGACTAGATCTGAGAAGAGAGTTTCTCCTCATTATGCGTGTTCTACCGTTTGTACTTGTAACGGGAAGTGTTCTAAGAAGTCGTTTGAGATTTACAGACTTTCTGGTACTTTTCAATCAAACAATCATTGCTCATGTTACGATGAAAATTGAACTTTTTGCGTTTTGGATAGGTATTTTGCGATTAAACGCAGTCAGGCTATTCCATACAGCAACTTTTTCATAAACGTCCGCATCGCGGCGCTAGTTTCTATGCGCGCGTCATTTTACTACGCTACATTTTCAAAAAGCAACTTTGCACTAACAACAAATATAAAATGTGACAAGTCCATCGATTGTTTTGCACGTGTTATTTGAATACTGATTACTGGATCATTGTCCTGTTGAGAATTTCTGTTCATGATCGAAACTACTAAGGGAGAATAAGGGCCAAATTGGTTTGGTGATATGAACGCTAAAATTCACCAATAGAAAAGCTTCAAAGGGTATACCTATTGCTTATCACACCACCCACTTCACCCACATTCAGTGTAAATAAAGGATTAGCTCGATTATCAATTTTATTGTAGCTAGGAATCATTTTTGCGGTGCCATTACGGCGATAAATGCGTAAAAGTGCCAATTGTGCAAACAGCGAATGGTTTTTTGTGATATTCTTTTTATTTGCTTTGATGATTTATGGTTTTATTTTATGTTGGGGGTTTGCAGGTGTCTTTGCGGTGGTGGCTCGAACGCGAGGTAGGTGTCTGAAACGCGCGGTAAGTAGGTAGAATGCGCGTGCGTCGATTGCTACGAGACGCTACAAAGTCTCTACGTGTGCGAATTTCGCGACGTATTGAGCTCAAACCATTAAAATTAACTCTCTTTTTATGTTTCATTTTCCCGTTTTTCTTTTGTTTTATATTTAGAAAACTGCTGTGTTACAGATAGATAATAGCAATGAAAGTACAATAAGTTAAAGTAGGAATGTTAATGGCAGTTGAAGGTTTATTCTAATCTAATCGCCATATAGGTAGATCAAATTCACCAAAGAGGACGCAGAGCGATGATATGAACAGTGGTAAAAACTATAACAATATAATCATTCGTAAAAGCATAATTACTTACTTCTTAAGTTAAGTTAGAAGTTAAGCTTAAAAAAGAAGCTTAAGCTTCATCTCACCTGTTCCTCTAACCATGGAGACTATAATCTCAACACCCATTTGATGGGTCAAAGGGAATATCTGAATATCATCGTATTAACGCCTACCACCACGCATATGGAGACCTAGATAGCTACCTCGATAATTATCTTATCTTATCTTATCTAAATCTTTAATTTGATTACACCATTCATTTTGAGATTTTTTTTGTTTCTTTTAACAGAGGTCCATAGTGATAACAACAATAACAAACTGAAAACTATTACTAGGTACCTAATATCGGTCGCGATTTATTATTGTCTTTTCAGGATGCTTGAGGATTTTTGTTTGTGGTACGGTAGATCTGGTATCTGCCGTACCACATTTAGTACTTACTTAGTGAAGTATGATGGGTCACACTGTAATAATTGTTGTAATTTTCTGCCACCGCTAGTCAGAAGCAGTTGCTTCGTTTGTCTAGTCCTAGTGTATCAAGTAGGTACCGTCTAGAAACCTTGAGATCCTGGGTTCGAATCTCGGGTTGGACAAAAAATTGTTACTGATTTCTTACCTACTGAGCCCAGAAATATAATGATGCAATTTCGATAAACCACTCTAACTTAAGGATTTAGATGTCACAAAAGCAGTCGAGTATTGTCCTGCAATTGTCTTACATACTCAATAGGTGACCTACAAACCTGCATTTGTTAATAAAACAAAACCAAATAACTCTTACTAAAATATTTCTAATATCAAATTCAATGTAAATTATCATAAAATTTATATTTGCAGTGCAATTCAGTTTTACCATTATGTCACTAGGAAAAGTATATTTATTTGTATTGACAAAGATACAAAACGTTATTGCAAAAAAATTAATAAAATCGTTATCATCGTGTTACAAGTGTCACCTGACCAATATACAAATATTTCTCACGTTATTATCGCTTGGTGAATTTCTTATTGTATCTATTAATTTCCATCTCTTAGATAACCATTTAAATAATAGGTCAAAACTCCAACAATAAGCTTACTTTGATATGTAGATTAGTAAATATTTCAAGTAAATAACTATGGTTAATTAATTTCTTATTGAATATCAATCAATACCAAGGGCAATGATAGCCCTTACTGTTAGGTCCAAAAATGAAATATAAAGGTTTGATCTTTTGTTTTTTATTTACTTTTATTATTGATGAACGTGATCCATATCTAGACGAATTTACCTACCTATTTATTATGAAGAGAAAACATTGTATTTTATATCTACTATGAATAACATATTAATGAATAAGTACCATTCGAAATTGGGACCTGCCGCCTTGTCGCCTGTCAAGATAGTGTCATTTCGATAAGTGAACTGAGGGTGAATGATGCACCGAATTAATCTAAAACACCTCACCCGTACCTACTATCACACGCTTGATGCCATTGGCATATTCAAAATGCTGTTGTGTTTGTGTTTAATATAAAAAAAGCTTTTTTATTCCCATCCAAGTAGCTTTCCAAGTAGAATTAAAATATTTCAGAACTTGCTTTATTATGTACCTTTTAAGCGGTTGCTTATTAGTTAGCTACCTAACTAATTTCTGAAAAAGTGGCCACTTACCAACTTACGTACAAAATATCAATGTGTTGTTTGAGAAGCATAAGTATTCGTAGTAGGTAAGTATCCACTATGACTACCTTGTTCTAAGAGTTTGGATTCAAACTACAGCACTATCCTAAGCGCTTATCCTATGGGCACTGTAGAATACCTACTTGCTTTCTTCAGCCACAGGTCTCGTCATGATTAAAGTCTCCATCGAACAGGGTAGAGCTCAGGACGCCCTAGCGAGCGAATCTTTAACAAATGGACAAGCCAAGTCAAGAGTTGTGAAGAGTCAACCACTTGTGAAGTGATTCACTGGTATGGTCCACTGAATCTCTTCACAAGTGGTCAAGAAAGAAGAGTCATCACCGTCGATACTGCTGAAGTAAATCGATCGTCGATAAATCTGATGTTATATTATATTGTTTTTTATTTTAGCACGTCAAAGGAAGTCAGGCGAATCTCAAGAAACATAAATGAAACCACATTGCTCAATAAATACATCGATGATCATATAAGGTAGGTACATAATTATGTCATTTCTAATTGCTTCGATTGTCTATTAGTAGCTGGGCTGCCTAAAAACCAAAGAAGTCTGGACTGCAGGCTCTGTAGCAGCGCCGAAATCATGAAGTTTGCTTACGCCTCTGTGCATCGGAAAACATGTCAAACCCATTGATCCTACGCCTGATCAAATTCAAATGATTATTGCATGTCACATTACTATTGATTATTAATTTTCTGCAAAATACGTAAATTGAAATCATGTTAAAAGTATTCAAATATAAAAGCACTCTTTTCTTGTAGCCAATCAATCATGTGCCATTAAAAAGCTCCATACCCGGGGTTGGAGCACAGTACACTTATTCTAAAACGACCCCCATACATTTATGGGAGACCGTTTAGTTTTCTATAAAGAGTTGCGCGTCATTATTTACAACCCCTTGGACAAGCCCTTAACAACAAAGCGTTTTAACATTTTAAAACGGAGACCCACAATGGTTGATGCATCGAGTTTTTTTTCAACATGCGCGGATTATGTGGAAGTTGCGAGGCAAATGTTTTAATATTTAAGAGATTAGCGTCGTGTTGTGCGTATGAGTAGGTAAATATTGTACAGCTTAATATGTTTTTATTTGTACAAATGAGTTTTTATTTTTAAATTAGACGAGTTACATGTAGTGGTAATGAACAACTCCCTTTATTGTTTGCATTTAGGACTTTATAAATTTAAATGATTATTAGATGTACCTAACAAAAAGGTTACCTATGCGCAGGATATCGAGTTGCGGAGAGATTTTTTTTTAAATTAGCAAATCAAACGAGCATAAGCCTTAGCGGCAATATATTATGACCAACATAACCAAATGAATCACTTGACTGTTGCCGCAATGCACATGCTAGCCTTACCTTATCCGCCATCTCTACATACTTAAAATAAAACATTATTAAAGTATAGATTAGTATATTTTTTAATATAAAATACCCAGACCATTACAAACAGCCATGCACACAAATGTTAAGTACTGGGCGGGCATGTTCATGCATACATACAAATGTTTGTACTGTGCGGGGATCGAATTCACGAGTGTTACAGAGGTGAGGTAGCGTAGGTACACTACCACTGAACCAAAGTGGTCAGCTAATACGTGTTTATTTACAAAGATAAAGTTTCTAAGTAGGTAAGTTTAATAGTTTTCTTTTACCCATAGTTAAATTCTCGGCTTAGTTGGTTACTAGATGGCTCTGTTTGGCCCAGCGAGGCATGTTACAGGTTATTAAATCTAAAAATAAAGCCACCTAATTAAACAATATGAATAAATAATAAACGACACAACCGTCTAATCCTAAAACAAGCGAATAATCGCGACGGTTCGGGACGGGTTAAGTCCGCAGAATTATGCTCGGTGGCGAGCGGGTCGGGATGTTGGCACCGCGCGGGGGGCGCGTGCGCCGCTGGGGTTAACAGATCTAGTGATGCAGGCAGTTAGGTTTAATGTCGATAGTTAAAACTACGTCGCACAGAGGTCGTTTTAGCATCTTAGGCGGTTTAAAAAAAAAACATTGTAAGTACTTGTTTGCCATTATTTTATGATTTACTCGGTTTTAATCACGAAGTACGTGGTTTTAATTACATCGACATTGCTTATGTATATGAAGTTTAAAGCGTTTGCGCCTAATCTCCAGTCTACATGACTCAAAGTTCACAGTAGGAGCAGCAAGTCTCTGCAAGGAGCAGCTTGCAGAGACTCAGGTTGCGCCGAAGCATACGGCCGTAATCCTGCCTCCCCTGGCCAGCCGCAGACGATAAGCGGTCAGCACTCCTGATCCGGAGAGGGCTTAGGCACTAGGCAAATCCTTAGTGATATTTTTTTCACGAAACTACTCAATTACAACAGACTCCTGATGTCTGAAAATATGGGATGGCAACCTCTTGATTAATCCATTGGTTCTGGAATGACAACCTATTCAGAAGTAAGTAGATTTAGTTTCCGAATAATTGATATTTATATCATGAGATATCGTATCATGAGAACTTAAGTTTTTGCATTGATACTTACGCACATTACTTACGCACTCGGCTAGTCATCTGAGACATTGAAGTCTTCTCATCGACAACGTTAGGTGACGTCTGTTCCACCATCACTACAAAGTCCGCACATGTACGAGCGCATTATATCGCATTCATGGGCCTTCAAGCGTGGCGACGGCAAAGTAACTAAAGCACCCCAACCCGTTCGCAGTTATTTATTATTTTAAACGGCACTGTTATAATATCGAGATGAGGGGTCCCGGCGTGGTCCACACCTGATTTTTTTGTTTATTTTTGAGTTACAGCTTGCGAGTGGAGAAGTCAGATTGCATCAGAAATTAAATAAAATTCAAATGACATTTTTAGATATAATTTCAGTAGATACGACACCTCATCATCATCAGCCTCTTACAATCCACTGCTGGACATAGGAGCTTTCTTCAATATTGTTCACCACTTTCCTTAATCCTGGGCCTCTCACAACCAGCTCTTGCCAGCTCTTGCCAACCATCTTGCGCAAATCGTCACTACCTTTTTTTTATTAATATCAGAAATGCTTTTACGCATAAACCAGGGCCCTGGGAACGGGACACCTGGGTTATGTGTGGCTCACTAATATCCGATGTCGTCCAAGCCGTATCCGGCGACGGCCACTCCTAACTGTTGTCTGGATAGTTGTGGTGATAGGCTCTTATGTGACTCGCAAAACCGAACTTCGATTTGAAGACTCGATCACACGGCACACAGTAGAGCTGGCCAGCTGAATTTATTGTATAGTTGTAGGAGGGCTTCGGACGAGTCTTCCTTATTTGGCGCTTTGCATCAAGGCATCATCTCACTAATATAATTTAGCGGAGAATACTCACTAAACCTAGCGGTGGTCCACTACAAGCGCTCAGTCCGAGGGGGGTAGGGAATTAGGGATGCCCAGGGAGGAACACTTCAGTAGTTGCTTAATTACGTAGTACGACAGGCAGGAATACCTTACTTGATAATATTCTTTTGCCCCGTAACAGCCGTACCCATCGTCACTTCACCTGGCCTTTCCCTTAGAAAACACCGCAGGTTTAGGTTATACCCTAATATGGTATGCTATAGAACTATGTTTTTTCAGCAAAAATTGTTTCAACCCTTCAAACGCAGCGTGACGGAGTTAGTCAATATTTGCGAAAAATTGCCGTTGAAGCGTAACCGGCAGTATTTATTGTTGACACGTTTTATTTGTGCCTGTTGTCAACTACAATAAAGAAAAAGGGTTAAATCATTAAACATCTGGGTAAAGTAATTGGTTACAATTTTTTACTGCCAAATAATTTTGACTTGCTCAATAAGGATACAAGGTGTATTTTTATTCAGATTGATATTAACATCGCTTTTTTTATTATTACATAGCTCTTAGTAATGCTATGGCTGATAAATCGGAATATCGTATACATGTATCTACGTCATAAACCGGGTGTTAACAAAACACTTAAGTATATCTACGTGTAAATTATTTAAAAAAAATGTTACCCCATAACTTACCTCTGTAAATCAGACTATCTTCAAGCTTCAACCGTTGAGTTTTTTGCGGCAATTCTTCACATCAGGCCTCATTTTGTAGGGCTGGCAGGCAAAAAGTATGACTTGTAAAATATAATTACTCGTGAATCTAATTGCAAGTCTAAATGATTTATTTTATACTTCCTTACTCAAAAATTCATTGCTTGTACTCTATCACAACACAATCTACAAATTCTACTCTATTTGCTCTACGAAATATTACCCGCCAGCATGGGATGCGTGTCTGATCAAATATTTATATTATTTATTGCATGTCGATACCGACAAAGGGTTGGCAATAAAAAACGACATAGTTTGCACGCGCTATTAAACTATTAAATAAAATTAAACCGTAGTATCGGCCGATTTCTGGCACACATATGGCGTAATATTAGGTATCTACATGTCTGACATGAAAAACGTAAAACGCTTTTTACGTTGTCTAATAAAGAGTTTTGTGTTGTATAAAGAGTAGATAGATATAAATAATTCTTTATTGCATACCACGCAATTGACTTGATAAAGGTATTTACTTTTCTTAATTAATTTTGCCAAAATATTACTTTATTTTAGGTTGATTGATCTGCTATCCAATATCACAGATTATTTTATCATTTTCAGGTTAGTCCATCAAGTTAGTTTGATTGAGCCATTTTCCTCAACTCTACGTCTGACCGCCTATTTTGCGTAAAGTGAGCTATACAGCCCTAAATGTCGCTAAGTAGTATTTAAGTATCTTCTTGGTGTCATTTTGAAGTCCAAATTTCTTTCCTATTGCCTTATCAGAGTAAAACAACTGGTAGCACAACCTGTTTTCACACAAGCAGTAGGCGTGTCTCGTCAAGTGCGTCCCACTCTTCCTGCAGGAGCACATAAAGCGGGGAGCGTCCCGTCCCGGCCCACAGTGCCCGCGCACGCGCACACTGTGCAAGTCATGGGTTTGACCAATATGACCACGTATAGTCAAATTTAGTTTAGTTTCGCCCGTGAGCATTTTAGTGTTGTGATGGAACTTTTGTCGTAGTGTCGGAAGTTTAGATTGTGTGTTTGTGATTATAAGTGAGTATTTGTCGCTTGTTATTTATTTATAATTAGTAGGTACCTATAGTGATTTGTGTAAAATGTGTATTTTTTGTGATGTTTTTAACAATGTCCGTGAACTGGAAAGCTTTCCACGATGTGAAGTCGATTATTTTTATATTCATTGGTAACTTCATCATAAATAGGTACTGGTATCAAATCTTACGTCTTATATGCACGGATTTAGTACTTGAGAAGCTTTTTATGCTGGCATCTCCAAACTATCCTCGCCCATAATTTCAATTAATCTAACCTGAATATCATACGCATTTAACCCTAATATGTAGGTATAGCTACAAGTTCTTGAGTGGAGACCGCGTAGCGGCAAACGTAATGTAGGACCCCCTCAGGCCAGGTGGAGTGACGATTTGCGCAGGACGGCTGGCAAGTGCTGGATGCGAGAAGCCCAAAACCGACCTAAGTGGCGAACATTAGGAGAAGCCTATGTCCAGCTGTGGACTGACACGGGCTGATGATGATGATGATGACGAGGTATAGCTAGTCCAAAAGACTGTTCTAAAATACAGGTGCACTCTACCTATGTTCTTCTTTCGCTCTATCTTCGTACCACTTACAGGGTTTTCCAAAACAAAGAAATAGCCGTACAACCGAAGCTGAAATGAATGTCGATAGCTTAGTGGTTATGCCATGAATGTTAACGTTTATATTTATCACCACTTTCATGCGGGAGGCAACGGTTCTTCCTGTACCTCCTACCAAAGTGGTTTTCACTGATGTACCCCTGTGATGTATGTTTACGGTGAAGGAAAGCATCGTGAGAAAACCTGCATACCCAATGAAGAAATTATATGGTTAAGTGAAGGTTACCATCCCGCAGCGGGAGTTTTTAGTTATACAGTATAGTGGCCTCTCGAAAAGCGAAAGAGAAGACCAAGTCGCTGCGGCAACTAATAAGTAACTAGATAGATCAGTTGCCGCCGCTATGCTGAACTGTAAGATAGCGCTGGCTCTATAACGACTAATCCCGAAAATTGCCGAATTTCTCAGTTAAACCCTCTAGTTTAAATCCGAATCTAGGTAGAAAACCGAGCTCGAGCCTCATCAACAGCCTATCGCAATCCACTCCAGTTGTTTGCCAATTTGAGCAAACACCTGAAGGCTTTACCCATAATCGCCACGCTGGGCAGGCGGGTTGGCGATCGCAGGGCGTAGCTCCTCGCTCCGGTGACGCTACTGCCCGTGATCACGGGCAGCCGTGGTATTTAGCTACTCCTTCTGTCAGTCAGAAACTTGTTTGTTATTTATCCTTATAGCCTCAATATTATAGCTGTTAATGAGCCGAGTAAGTAGAGTTTTATTTTACTTTGAAAACCCAATAAAAGCAATCGAATAAGCCGTTTATTTCATTGCTAGTACCAGTAATGTCAAAGGGCACTTGTAGACCACCTGTCGGCTATCGGCCACGCGCCCGGCACGCGATCGCTGCACCGACGCGTGCGCAGCGAAGCGAGACGCGACGGAAACGTTAAATAGTTTTGTATTGCTTGATTGATAAATCTACATATGAGCGAGTGTGCAAAAAATTGAGTTAGCTGTTTCTGAAGTAAGGAAATTTATTTGCTGGAATGTGTACTATTTGTTATAATATAGAGATAGATCTATAACGGTAGTCGTCTATTATATGCCTGTGTCCCTTAAATTATGAACAAGCTATGCCATGCCATATGCCAGGCCCACCACACATTGCTATCTAGCCACAAACTAAGCCGAAACTTGTACTATGGTGACAGACAACTGACAAACTTAATTAGATACTTCATCATCATCATCAGCCTATTGCAGTCCACTGCTGTACATAGGCCTCTCCAGTTGTTCATCCCCTAGGGCAAACTTCTGGAGGATATACCCATAATCGCCACGCTGGGCAGGCGAGTTGGCGATCGCAGGGCGTAACTTCTTGCTCCAGGGACGCTGCTGCCCGTCATCGGCCTGTGGTATTCAGGGATGTAAGGGAGCGACCTATTATCTTTTCGTTCCAAGCCATCCTCACCTGCCCGTGGTGCATCCTGCCGAACAACAAACGAGGCTCTGGCAAACCAACTGGTGGCGGTAAAACCATCACGATAGAAGGCGTAGCTGAATACCTTAGATAGGTACTTGTTTTTTGTAAATAAATATATATAATACATAGAAAACACTCAAACCAATATGTAAACAACCATGTTCATACACACAAATGATTGTACTGTGCGGGGATCGAACCCACGACCCTTGGCTCAGAGGCAGAGGTCACTACCAAATGAGCCATCGGGCTAGTCGACATAAATCTCAACTTCTCTCTTTTATCCTTATCCCAATATTTTGGTTCGGCTATTCAAGTATTTCTTCTTCAAGTTGCTCTGTCTCGGGTCGTCTCGCAGTTGCATTTCGCAGTTTATAAAGCCTTTTTTTTTTAAAGAACAAACCCATTGCGCTTGTCGCCCTCACCCTGAAGGACCACTGAGATGCCGTTTTACGCCCGTCTAAAGAACCCAGGATTGTAAGAGGAAGGAAACACATAAGTTGGAAGGGCATTCCATGACTTAATGGCACGGGGCAAGAACGAGGAACTAAAAATCTTGGTGCGCGCCACCATCGCCAAAGCACACCCGCGAGACACGCATGAAGTGACTTCGGTCGCATCTCGGGATCAGTCTGTGTATAGTCACAATAATCATACAATGCATGGCGGTGGCAACTGATAATAAATAATTGATAGATTTGGTTAATTTTCCATTCCCGCAAAGACTTATGCCTCTAGTTCCCTTTCCATCAGGCTATAGGAAGCCTGCTGCTGCACTGCTATGCTACTATAGAAAAAAAAAACAGCTAGACTAAACACAAAAGTAATTTAGAAATTATAAACGCGTCTACCGAGACGCCCTCTGAAATCACAGGAAGTGGGAAGTGATAAAGTTCAACTGACTTTGGTAACATACGGTCACGCGAGCACTGAGTGCCACCTGTCTGCTTTGGACATGAAAATTGCTCTCCTACAAACATTGGGGTTGATATTCGGTATACTTTTTATATAAAATCCATTGAGTCAGAAACAATTGCGGTTTAGTATTATCTAGAACATACTCGTATTATTTTTCACACCTCTTCTATATAATTATACTTATTATGGAAGAGATCGCTTTTACGGAAGAGATAAGACAAATAAATGATGTGCAATAAATAAATCATCATCATCATCATCAGTCCGTATCAGTCCACTGCTGGACATAGGCCTCTACCAATGTTCGCCACCTTGATCGATACTGGGCTTCTCGCATCCAGCACTTGCCAGCCGTCCTGCGCAAATCATCACTCCACCTGGCTATCAATAAATAATTTAATAGTAATTAAAATAATTATTGCACAAAAATATGCTAGTATCTACCTAAGCGACTTTCGACAACCTTCATTTCATATAGAGGAAATATAATCTTCTGAAGAGAGGAATTAAATTATTATATACCATCTTAAGAAATATAGAAACAGGAGAATAATGGGTATGAATGAAAAAAAAAATATACTAATTGAAACATGAAAATGCTTTTCAGAATTTTCATTTTGATACCAGTACAATACTAAGGTGCTAAGATTTCATGCGATTGTTGAATCTGTAAGCGTTCAACAATATATAGTATTGTAGTATAACACATTTTAATTAATAAATTACGTTGTTTCAGATAAATTCAACATGTTCGGGACTGACTTCGAAGACTACTGCGACTTTAACGACAGCATCTGCAGTAACGACTCAGGCTTCGAAAGATCTTACGCAGACTCTTTGGCAACGTCTGCCAACAGCACACCCCTGAAACAGGATCCGACAGACTTAGGTGTATCTCTTACTCCTAGTAAAGATTCTAACGTACGAAGAAAACTTTTCAGCGACGGCTACGAGTTTCCATTCCAAGATCCTGTTGATATAAAAACATTTCAAGACAATCTGCAGCCTGGTAATAACACATCGACTCCAGTCAAGAATAAGGATAAGAAATCTAAAGATCCAAGTAAACCGAAACGTAAATACGCTAACGGGAAGAACAGAGTGACAAGATGCAAGAGCCCAACACAGATTTTGAGAATAAAGAGAAACAGAAGAATCAAAGCTAATGATAGGGAGAGAAATAGAATGCACATGTTAAACGAAGCTTTGGACAGACTACGCTGTGTACTACCAACATTCCCCGAAGATACTAAGTTAACGAAAATCGAAACACTGAGATTTGCGCACAATTATATTTTTGCACTCAGCCAAACATTAGAATCGCTAGATAACATAAATTCAGGAAATATTTCTGTTGACAGTTTGTCGTTTAACTATGATAAGTTACACAATTATTCTTTACCTGAAGAAAAAGTTACAAAGGATGCCTTCAGAGACATGTTTATGGTGCCTAATAAAAATGAGTGTAACGGTGACGGCAGCTACAGAAGTTTTCAAGGATTTAGTAAGCCTTTCCCCAACGGATCTAATTTTATGCAAACTCCTGAAGGCGTTTTAATAAATGTTGGCAATGTTACAGTGTCGGTTAATAATAAGGGTGGCAATTGTATAACATCTACTACCGGGAGCGGCTTCTTTACCCACCCATCCAGTTTTGGAGATGAATTGAGTCAGCAAAGCTACTTTCACCAGCAGCCGGCTACTCCTTGTAACAACTACAACGAAATGTATGAAAATGGATTGCAAAATGCACCGGAGGGATACTTCAACCAAACAAACTACGAAATCTTCAGAAACGCTTTTGAGAATGCTAAAAGTAAAAGGTATCCCAAAGTTGACGATGGTGCCAACAACTATAGCACTTACTGTAATAGCCCAGTCTATGGTCAAAACGATAAACATTTTTATAATGGAGATACAAGCTTTGCACAAACGAATTATTATTTCAACCAAAGATATAAAGAATTTTATAACAGATCCAGTGTGATAAATGCTCAAATGTGAGGATTAAATTTTACTTTTAATATAATTTTTTGTATTATAAATGCTAGTCAAGTCATACAATGTACAAATATTTTTTATAAATTTTACTATACACGTAGGTTAAGTAACGTTTGTGAACATTCTGTAAGACAATAACTTTTATGAATGTATACGCTAAGTTGCTATTGCCAAAGTTTATATCTAGTCACTTTTGTACTGTAATAAAGAGATTTGTTTTATATATTGAAATTTTATTATTACAACGGTAAATGAGGTATGAGTCCATAATATAGTTACTTCTTCTGAGCTCTTGTAGTAACTGTGATTTGAAATTCGTACATAATTTCATTACAACATTATTTTAGTTAATCAAAATTTTCATTCAAAAAACTAATGAAATCTAGATTATTGGATAGCGCAAGAAATGCATTGCGTTTGGTTGCTTGAATGCCGGAAGCTCATATAGATATAGATGCGTGATATTGAGGGCGCTGCGATATTTGTATATAATACCTATTACATCTATTCACCGTATGCAACTCAAATTTATATATTATATTCATCCAATATTATTTATTTATTCTTATGCTCGTATATATTCACACTATTTGATATATTTTAACACTTACTAATTTATATTATTTTATGTAGTAATAAGTACTGTTTGAATAAATACATTATTATACAATTTTAGTTACTGTACCAATACCTACTAGTTTATTTAATTGATGTTTGCTCGTGAAGCGTTGTTGCACGCGACCCCGAGCCTCTTGACTGGTGTTGGCTGAAAACCAGCGGTTTGCTCATCGAGCGAACATCTCGCTGAGCCAACACCTTTATGCATTGCTGGAGCACACATGCCTAGGTCTCAGATCACTTTGCAGTCTTATTGTATTTTATTTTTGTCTGTGTATGTGTGCCTGCTTTTGCAAATAAATTTTTATCTATCTATCTATCTTTAGATCTTGTAGATGTATTTAATTAGATTTTATTAGATTAACTAACTCCGAATCTTTCACACTCAATAAAAATATAAGTATTATGAAAATTAATTGCTAAATAAAGTCACTTCCTCTATTTTAATTTGGTGTTGCATGAAAATGAAAAGTTAGGTAGGCCCAATAATCGTTAGGATAACTGACAGACGAACTGCGGCAACATTCCCTAAACACAAAGACCCCATAAATGTAGACGTTAACGATTGAATCTGAACTGAATTCGCACTTGATTTACCATAGAATAATAATAAAAGCAAGAACCATGAATATAAATCAAATTGGAACAATGGTGGCTAAAGAGCGAAAAGTGAATGCTCCCGCGCACCCCTGCGCTACCATTGTTCAGTAGAACGTTACCAATTATGGGGATGTTTCTATCAATTTCGAACTTTATTCTCATCAAAATAAAGATGATTTTGGCTGCAGTTTTATATTGTTTGGTAAAATATAGGGGCACCCGTTCTCGAGTTACGTACTGTAATGTTTGCTTTGGAAATTCGTTACGGCCTATTTTGCTGGACGTCTGTGTTTGCGCCAATGATTCGGGTGTCATGTAGTTCGGATGATGAGGGACCGTTGACTGATTATGGTCTTAGGGCGTTTTTGGCAATTACTGATCATGTTTACCTACGCACTTTTTTTGGTTACGTAAAGTAATACAAAAATGGGAGCAAAGTCTTTTTATTTTCGAGACTCGGATATTTCAGGACTGTTGCAAGGGATGAGATTGATCAAAGATACCCTAACTAGCAGCTACTTAGTAATTATATTAGTATCAGAAATCCCATACTATCAGAAATGGAACTCACTTACAAACTACCTAGCTAGGTTACCAAGAGTGGCGTAACTATACCATTCAAGGCCAGTGGCAAATTCATCGTATTTTAAATAAACGTGTGTCTTATTAATTTGACAGTAGATTCTCTTGCGACCCTATGCAATTTCCCGACTTGCCACCCTGTATTAACGCTACTTTTTACCAGGGCGTCCTAATTAGGTAGGTAAGCCGCCGCTTGACTATATCTTTACAGTTAAAAACCTACCTACCATGTAAAGAGGTTGAGTAGGTAACATTATCTTCATTAACACTGTTAGGCATAGGTCTTTCAGCTGCTACCTATGCTTGATCACCAGAGCTACATACATTCAGTTTCTGCTAGCTACTGCGTGTGCGCAGATAGATAAAAAAGGCTCTATCCTAGCTGAGGGACGCATCACCTAGAGCAGGCAAACCGACGGATATTACGAGTACATCATTAACTACGAAATAACCTTTGCAAATGATATGTTATTTAGCTGGGTACATAACGCATCGTGTTTTTAAAGTTAAAAAAACTATAACGTGTGCTGAGGAAATGGAATACAACACCTGGTACCAGATTGACAAATCGTGAAATTATTGTAGAACGCGACATTTGCGCAAGATGGATTGGATGCGAGAAGCCCAACAATAGTGGAGCAAAGTCGCGAACAACTAGGTATGTCCAACAGTGGAGAGGCCGATCATGATGATGTTGATAGATTACCTACTGAAAGTTTTTTCAGCGTACCTACTGTTATCACTCAACTGGTCAAGAATAATTGATTTTATCGTTGTAATGTTTTTACCCTCTCGAGATTACATGCAAGGAAAAAATATACTTAAACAATTTCTTGACATAAAATGTTTAACGTGGAAAGTCTCGTCTAAGTAACTATTTATGTAAGAGTATGGAAATCTTAGTCATAGGACTTTAACCACTCAGAAACATTAAATCATCTAGGGTAATCAGTTGCAAAAGTTATAAAATTCTTGCAGTAGGTAGGTACATTTGTTATCAACAAAGTTTTTACCTACTATTTAAACCTGCTAAAGAATACTTAAAAATCCCGAATAGCTATGCTAATCATTCATTTGACACGGCAAAAATAGATCTACAATATTAATGTTATATTGTCAAGAATAAAATTGTTATTGGAATTGAGTTTGTCGCTACATTTCTTCGGCTTAGGTAGTCAACAGTAGTTTCAAAGGACATGAAACTATTTGTATAAGAAAACTTATTTTTAAAACCAGCGATCTATGAGCGCTGTTTGGTATAAAAGAGAATTTCACACACATGTATTTGTTTACACAAGTATTCACCCCAACAATACGAACAACAGCCGTGGCTGATGTCAATGAAGCCACGTCCAATGGATTATCACGGCTCTGACCGGGCATAATACCAGACAATGGACGAATGTGACAATCTTGTTGTTATAGAAATAGAGCACAAAATGCCAGTGAATACACTTTGCAAAATTGAAAGGTGGTAAGCTGCATTACAACACAGTGCACCGTGTACCGTTGTACCTAAGATATTAGATCCCGGATTTACCTCTCAATTGAGGAAACTATGTTTTCTACTTTGGTCACATATCTGGGCATAGTCTGGGAGACGCCGGGTATTCAAAAAATAACTAATGATAAGTAATAGAATTGAGGAGATAGATGAAACTAGGTATTCAGTCTTTTTGATCCGAGAATTTTGAGAAGAAAAATTATTGTCTTAGAACGTCTGATTGATTAGAAGTGAAAGCATTCTGCTTCTCTGCAGTCCAGTGATGATGAAAAGGCTGCCTTGGCTATCATTGTAGTCATTTAGGAAAAAAAACTTATGATACCTATACATAAAGACGTAATTTATAAATCCTCCGGTATGTATAAAGGAGTAATTAAAAAAATCCTCTGGTATGTTTAAATGAGTGATTAAAAAAAACCTATGGTATGCAGAAAGGAGTAATTAAAAATTTGCCTCCACACACTTTACAAACTCGCTTTTGTTAAGTTGATGCCTGCATTACATACTTAGGTGCCAATTAGTGTTAATCAATGTTTTGCCCAATCGGTTATTATGAGCACATACCTACTTAGATATTTAATATTCTAACATTTTTTTTTATATATGAAATCAAAAATACTTAACTAAAATTAGTTATATCACCCTGCAACCGTCTAGAGAATTGATAGGCCAATACTTAATATCATACTTACCATATCTCCCCCACTGAATTAAATTCGGTAACCTCAGACCGCGGTAATCCTGCGCATTTAGGAAATATCCCTGGACCCCTGTACATGAGAGAAATTCAATAATACCAATAATAATAAAAGCTTTGGAGTCATATTTATTGTTACAAACAACATTGGATTTCTTAAACTTTTTCAACTGCCCATCATTGGAAATAATTTTTACCACGGAAGAATTTGTCAACGAAAAATACCTACATAATAGACATAAATATGTATGTAGGTAAGCCATGATAATTACCATTACATGTTTTCAAACCTAAAATTTGGGCCTCACGACCGCTTACCAACAGGTGGAGTGAGGTCATACTAAACGCTCATTCTATAAAAAATAAGTTATTTATAACTTACTTGCCTATATAATGTATTAAATCTTCTCCTTTACGTACCGATTAGCATCAATACCAAGTTAGTAATTAACTACCTAGGTACTCCGAAAACTATTAGCTAAATGAATACAGGCAATACATACCAACAAGTACCTAATCATAATACCTACTCGTAATACTAATTGGCGAAGTGTAAAACTATAATAGTTGGTAAAGGAAATAGTTATTTAAGACTTGTATTTAATAATTGTAACTAAAGATGAGCCCCATCACTGCACGCGAACACGATTAACTACCTACTTTATAACGTTTTTTTTATGTTAGCTTCAAGGTTTACAAGAAATCTGAACCTTCGAGGTTGTGGTGTTACTATACCATTGGCAAATTCATCGGATTTTTACTAAATAATTTATAACAAAGTCGCTTTGTCTGTCTGTTCCTATGTATGCTTAGATCTTGAAAACTACGCAACGGATTTCGATGCGGGGTTTTTAAATAGAGTGATTCGAGAGGAAGGTTTATAAGTATAATACCTACAGAAGCGATTTATAGTTATACCCTGTACCAAGTTACGCCACTGTTTCAAAGATAACCTGGCATTAAGAAGTACTTAATTTATTTTATTTTTATTTATTTTATTTTATTTTATGGATAAAATAATTAAATTAACCGTTTACAAATCAAATAAACACATAAAAAATCCAATTCACAAAACGCCGTTTCTTCTAATCAAATATTAAACCACATGTTGGAATCACAGCGTCCAATCCCATCCTCGGGCTAATTGAGCCATTGTCTGTTTGTCTGTCCGTCCGCGTCTGTTTAAAATTCATATAGCCCCGGGCATTGCTTACTTAACTAAACCAATACACTTGGTGCTTGTTTGTATGGACTTTTTAATGGCTGGGGTTGCTTTTTATTACATTTTTATTCACTTAGAGGTAGAGTAGTACTAGAGGATTATTGTAGTGATGGACTAAAAATTAGTTCCCGACGTATGTTTTACATACGACTATTTAACTACGAGTAAGTATGTAGAACTGGCAACCGACTGGTGGCGGTATAAACATCACAATTGAAGGTTATAGCGTATATTATAACGTAGCTAAATACCACAGGCCGATGACGAGCAGCAGTGTCACCGGAGCGAGGAGCTACGCCCTGCGATCGCCAACCCGCCTGCCCAGCGTGGCGATTATGGGTATATCCTCCAGATGTTTGCCCAAGTGGCGAAAAATAAAGAGGCCTAAGTCCAGCAGTGGACTGCAATAGGCTGATTATGATATGATGTAAAGGTAAATGCCAAACATGGACTATGGAATGAGTGGCGAGGCATAAACATACCACGAACCCAAAGGACCCAAAACCAAGATAGCCCAAACGGGTTATTTTTTATTATTGTGGGATATAAGGGAGCGACCCGTCATCTTTTCGCTCCAAGCCATCCTGCCCATGGTGCATCCTACCGAATAACAAACGAGGATCTGACTGGTGGCAATATAACCATCACAATTGAAGGTGACGTAGCTAAATACCACAGGCCCATGACGGGTAGCAGTGTCACTATAGCAAGAAGATACGCCCTCCGATCGCCAGCCCGCCTGCCGTGGCGATCATGTGTAGGTAAGGCCTCCAGATGTTTGACCAAAGTGACGAACAACTGGAGAGACCTATATCCAGCAATGAACGGCAATGGGCTGGTGATGATGATGATGATTTATTATTATTATTAATGTAAACAATATTTTCAAAATCAAAATACCAACTCTACATCAATCAATATCAACCATAATCCTCGGTGGTTCCATGTAACTAAACGGGCACCCTCTATTTAACATTTATTTGAGCTAATAAAATAGATTCTGTCATTTCGTACATTTAATACCGAAAGATGAATCGGCAGCACCACAAATTGGCTATACATCTGACGTTTTATTTGATTTGCAAGCTTTTGTGCCAAAATGATCTCTTTTTCTATTCAAATAAAGTCCGTTATTTATTGTAAGGACACTAGAATAGAGTGTCCGAATGGCACGATTATAAGAAAGTACTTCTATTATGCTGACTGTTGAGAGATTTTGGTTAGTTTAGAATTAAGGGCTGAGGGAATGGCTTGGAGAATTCCTAAGGCTCTATCTTATTTGTTTTCATAAGTGTAATTACTTATATTATAATATGTTTGCACAAACAAATATTATAAACTAGCTGCTGCCCGCGGCTCTGCCCGCGTGATATTCGTATAAAACATAGTCTATGTGTTAATCTGATGTACAAACTATATTCCTGTAAAGTTTCATCGAAATCCGTTCAGTAGTTTTTGCGTGAAAGAGGAACAAACATCCATCCATCTATCCAAACTAACTTTCGCGTTTATAATATTAGTAGGAAGTAGGATAGTAGGAAGTAGGATTGGCGGATAGATTAAACCAATCCTATTGTTGGATAGGTCCCTAGGTTTGTACCAGAACCAATTTTTTATGGGAAATTGGTACTATGTACCCATATGTACCTAGGCACTTGAAGTATGAATGTAAATCGGTCCTGACCACAAACATACAATCAATCCCTAGAAAAACAATTAATATTATCTGTACTAATAGAAATCATTCAAATTCTTTAAAAGTCAATTTAAATTGAATCCTACGGTTATTAAAATAAAAGCGCATTTTGATGAGCTAAATAAAATAGTAGGGTGTAGGATGGTTGGAAACTGTTAACATTTGGCAAAGTTGGTTCCCTACCTCTTGAGGTTGATTGAAAACCAACTCTAGCTTTGTGTTTGTTGGTAGAGATAATAACAGTGACGTCATTCAAGTTGAGAGTGCATCTGTAGACTACGCAAGTTTTACTTTGTTGTTTTTTAATACTCAATTAAAAAAATATGTACGTAGTACCTATTATGTGTTGGTGAATTGAGTGCTCCTTTTTGAAGAAACGCACGTTCACGACTCACGTATCGTTCCGGTGGTCGACACCAGAAAGATCTCAAGTGGAAGACTTACCTACTATATTATAACTTAATGTTCTTTCCATACAATGAGAACATACCATTGCACAGCTAACTTCCTGACTCCTAGCTGTCTTGAGTCATCATTATCATCATCGCCAACCTAGAATAGTCCACAGCTGGACACAGGCCTCCCCTTATGACAATGAGAAGCCCAAGTCGCTGTGATAACTGGCAAGTAACTGGTCAGTTACCTATCAGTTGCCACTGCCATGCCAGCCCAACCCTAACCCCCCACGAGCTCCGGAAACCCTACTCACCGGCAGAAACACGACCCGGAGGTCATTTGGTTGCGGTATTCTATAGGTCATTTCAAGGGATTTGCCTTAACGCTTTTGACGCAGTTGACGGCTGCAGTAAAAAGGTTTTACTTCCAAGGAGGTAGCCACATTCCCTTAGTCGTCTTCTACGACACCCACGGGATGTAATGGGGTGTTCCTATTCTAAATCCGGAAACCATACGGATGCTCTTGAGAATCCAAGTGTCGGATTCATTAGTCTATTGGACTCACTTGTGCACTGCTTCTCCTGAGCACTCTTCTCACTTCCTTAGACCGCTGCTATTTTCGAAATATACCAACATAGCTTTTATAAAACCTCGCTCGAACCTCGAGGAGCTCGGTGTCGCCGCGGTCTTGTTCGCTTAACAATGATCGCAACGTTGTGCAACCATTGGCGCGGTCAATCCGATGATGGGTGACCAAAATTTGACACCGATTTCCTCCGTGCTTCGGAAGGCACGTTAAAGGTCCCGGGTGCTATCTTTACCAACTCAGATAGCAGTCGTCACATCATATCAGAGATTATGATAACTTTGACGCCCAACTGGGAATGGGTATAGCTTACCCTAAGTGTTGCGGAGGTCTGATGGCAGTCGCTCTGTGTAAAAGCTTAGCCCTTGCCAAATCTCTCAGTTTGGGAAGCCGACCCTGAGACAATCGGGAAAAAGGCTAGGATGATGATGAGCTTTTATAAAACCTTGCAAGATCAAAATGTGATCAAAAGTACTTTAGCTACTATTTCCATCTGCACGATTTTTACTCATATTTACACAGCATTGATTTCGCACTTAACCAACTGCCTAATTCTCTTTTCATCACATATCAACCACGCATACACACGTGCCGACACTTCACCAGAAGCTCATTTGGTAATACCCACCTTCTCTAGTCATGGTGTCGGCGTATGGTAAGTGCGAACAGGCGAGCGACGCGTGCCGGTCACGTGGCAGAGCTAAGTATTATAGTATTAATTGATTGTGGTATTTTATGCGTTATGGACACATACAAGGGTTGGAGGTTTGATAATCTGATTGTTATTATAGCTGTTAATAATAACATGTGCCGTTCCACGAGAAAGGGTACCTTATAGAGGCTTGGAGGAGGCAGAGAGGTAGGGCATAGCGAATCTTTGCTTGAATTGAGCCGCCCGGATGGTCCTCCGCCCTATAGAATACCGCAGACAAATGACCTCCGGGTCATGTTTCTGCCGGTGAATAGGACTTAATTCTGCAGCTTGTGGGGGGTTCGGGTTGGGCCGGCATGGCGGAGGCAACTGACCAGTTACTTGCCCGTTGTCACAGTGATGCGCTTGTCTTTCGCTTTCCATCAGGCGTAGCGAAGCCGTTATGCTACTATAAAAAAGGTAGAATGATCTACCTTATTAACGCCCGAAAATCTCCGATAGCTGTGACCAAGTGGATAGTGATAGGAAACTAAGTGATAATTTATTTATATTTATGAGCTAGGTACAGCAGATTTTTTAATTATTTGTTTTAAGGTACACTGCAGGTTTAATAGGTTTGAATGAATAGCAATGAATGACAACTAAGTTCCTAACTATAACTACGATTAAATAAATAGGGAGTCCTAATAGTGATTGGCTTAACAAGCGTCAAATAAGTATTGGCATATAAATAAGCAGTCATTTCACGCCGCCAATCGAGTCGTATGCGTGACGAATAGGCTCATATCACGCCGGCCGCCGATGCCACGCTTGTCCCGTCGATATTACGGGATAATCTCCACGATCCTGCGTGTAATTAAACACATTTACACATAACATTATATTTTTATTTGGGAAGTCATTATTTTCAGTATGGATGATGAATTTGGTGAGTGTTAGCGAATTGGTGACCGCAATTTATTTATACTCAGGTGCGTAAACGCTGCTGGTCGTTTCTTGATATTCCCTTAGTCGTCTTCTAACGATGAGCCGCGTACCACCCATGAGATAACATTGGACATCCTATTCTAAGTCTGGAAACCACACGGATTTGGAAGAGGGAAATATTTAAACTGCTCGCTCTTGATACAAATTCAGTGGAAATGCATCAAAACCTAATAGATAACCCGTTGATCGTATAATTATGACGTTGTTTTACTCAATGAGCGTGTAATGTGCACTCAAACACGACCACGTGCCTACAAGCGGCGCCGCGTGCCAGGAGCGTGCGAACCATTACGGCATCACGCTGTCTCGCCCGCTATTACGAAGTGATACTATAAGAGAGGTAGTGCATGAGTCATAGCGAATCTTTGCTCATAATTGAGCCGCCCGTCCGGGAAAGAGCCTCCACGGTTGAATACCGCAGCCAAATTACCTCCGGGTCGTGTTTCTGTCGGTGAGTATGGTCTCCGGAGCTCTTGGGGTGATGGCAACTGACCAGTTACTTGCCCCTTGTCACTGCGAATCGGGCTTCTTTTTCGCTTTCCATCAAACCATAAAAAATAACTAGGTAGTAGGAATAACACATTTTTGGTATGGAGGCACAGGATAGTGACTGCCTCTCCTGATGAAAAGAGAAGCCCAAGTCGATGTGGTAATATCTGACCCTCGGGCTCATTTGGTAGTGACCTCTACCTTATTTAAGTTATGGGTTCGGTCCCACTCGTTTTCAAATTTTCTTGTGATGAAGATTTATGTGTGTTCTGTGTTTGGGTGCTTATACTTGTATTTAGGCATAGGTAGGTATTTGTGTCCTGATTGATACCTATAACACAAGTGCATAAGCTACATACTTTGGGTTCGGGACAATGTTTGATGTTGTCCCATATTTAAGTCATACCATCATAATAATAATGCTTGCCGTAAAAACGCATAGCTTGACTCTATGGCTAACTGGAAACTTGCTTCTTAGCGATGTGGAGTTCTTTTTAGCTTTCCATCAGGCAATAAGCTGCACCATTTTAAAAAAAGCCGTTGCCAACAGATAGCTTAAATTCGACAGAACCGAAAGAATAGAAGCAATTTAATCCAATAAACTCCATGGGAATATCATTCGCTTTTAGAGTAATCTTTTACCCACTCAATCGTCTATCTATGAGTAGTACTTACTAATAAGTAGTCATATAATTTTTATAACCGTGCGAATTCTCATGACCGCTCGTTTCGACCGCAAATCCGTGCCTAAAATCACACTTGACCATTTTTTCTCAACCGTTTGTCCCCAAACAGACAAAGGTGCACGCACTAACTGAAGTGGGATAATATCAACAATTACACTATGTTTAAAGAGCACTTTAAGGGTTAACTCGTCATAGGCGCCGTGTGAATTTTTAACAGGGATTACATAATTCTTTTTTATGATTTTTTAAGTGGTTTTGATGACATTAGAGTAGTTGGTATGTTTTGATTTGCGATGGGATTCCGTGGGAATGAGTTTGTATTTTTTATTGCTGTCTAAACAACAAAACTGTCTTTATAATAAAATATTAAGTACCTACTCCAAAATGAATTATTGTAAAAACTACATTAATGAGTACTTATTGCTCGTGAATGTATTTACATAAATAAATGGTTTTATTCGATTAAAGATAAATAGTCATACATTTGTATATTGTATAGTCGTACCTACCAGTATTCGAACAGAACAAACAAATATCAATTCATCACACTAAGTCCAAAATAATAAGATTTAAATGTATTTCCTATCCTACCTTTTCATTAACTCACAGGTACAAGGTAATTAATTTACAAATCGTTTCCGAAGAGATACATATACACATACAGGTATTTTATTTAATGCACTTACATAAGCATATTACCAAAATGTCCAATTCCCCTTTGGTTCCTGTCACGCCGGACGCTATCATCATCATATATAATAATGTTATCATCATAATAAATCAGGCCTTGATTCTCTGTACATCGGTATGATCTGCTAAAATCAAATCATTTCACCCAGTCAGCTGTTTCCCAAATCAACGAAAGAAACTTCCTCTTACTAGAAATACTTACCTACTATTTTATATTAGTAAACTGTCGCGTCCAATTTATAGATCCCTTTAGACCCAAACAGAAGTACAGTAAAGCGACCGGTAGCTGCAAAGCTATATCCATAAAAGCAGTAATTAAATCTTAGAGCCGCAAGGGTGCGCGCGAGGGAGAGCACAATGCGCGCGCGCACGCCAGGTGTCGGCTTTTAGGCGAAATAATACGTCTTTGCTAAACATTAGTAAAACTATATTTATTCGTATAATATATTGAATTGAATTGCGACAAATCAAAATACATTTCTGAAAATAAAGAGGTAGGGCTTAGCGACTCTTCGCTCGAATTGAGCCGCCCGTCCGGGGAAGGACCCTATAGAATACCGCAGTCAAATGACCTCTGGGTCGTGTTTCTGCCGGTGAGTAGGGTTTCCGGAGCTCGTGGGGGGTTGGGGTTGGGCCAGCATGGCGGTGGCAACTGACAGGTAACTGACCAGTTACTTGCCCGTTGTCACAGCGACCTGGGCTTCTCTCTCGCTTTCCATCAGGCGTAGGGAAGCCATTATGTCGAGCCACTATAAAAAAAAAAATGTGTAAGAGCGACAAAATATTGTCAAGCTGCACACGTCCACTCCTGGACATAGCCCATAGGCTTTGACAATTGTCATTTGGGGAATTTGGCAAAGTCACCGCGCTTGGCAGGTGGGTTGGTGAACGCAATAGGTTTTATTTGTATCTAGGTAAAGGCTGTGCTGCGCGTTTCCTGATATTTCCTTAGTCGTATTTTATTATAGTTCTGGTCCTATGCTAAATCCGGAAACCACACGGACTGTGAAAGAAAATGGTAGAAAGAAAGAAAGCAAAGTATCAACTGGGGTTAATACGCTCAATACTTACACGCTGAGTTTATAAAAAAAATCAAGCAATTCAAGACCACCATTTAATTTTTTCATATAAAAATCACCCCAATACACGACCCAGATTTCGGGACCGCCGTTTTTTGGTAAAAAAATCAATTTTTCGATAGAAAAGCATTTCGCTGCATGAATGGACCGCATTGTTCGCTGCACCGATGCACCGCGGCAGATGGCCGGCGATAAGGGTAAACGGTTTGACACCACCACAATCGGTCAAACCGTTTAGATGCGTTTGGGCACCCCGTCACGAAATACCTATTTATTTTGTGACTGTATAAAACAGTCTCTATCAGACAACAGACAAATATCAGACAACAACATCTCACACATTGCTCTAACCCCAAAGTAAGTAGCTTAAGCACTTGTATTATGGGTATCAGAACAACGAAGGTACCACAAATAAATACTTAAATACAAATATAAACACCCAGACACGGAACAAACACAAGTGTTCATCACACGAATGTTTGTCCCGGGTGGGAATCGAACCCACGACCCTTGGTTCAGAAGGCAGGGGTCACTACCAATTGAGCCACCGAGCCAGTCAATCTCTATGATAAGAGATTGCCGATGAATGTGAAGTAATGAATCTTCGAATAAACTATACCTGTATTTATATGCACATCATAACTTCAACAGACGACAGTTTGGTACTTTGGTTCAGTGGAAGTGAACGCTGTCTCTGAGACAGTCGCGGGTTTGATCCCTGCACAGTAAACATTTGTGTGCATGAACATGCACATGACAGACATGTTCCATATTATAAGTATTTATTTACATACATACTTATGACAAAGAAAAGATTCATCAAGAAATTCTAAATTTTTATAAGAAAAATCAAAACAACACTAATGTGCAATGTGTGATATGCTAATGCTTGACAGATGATTTGACTGGCAGAAAATGCTTTTAGCATTAACTTTGCCTTTTGTACTTTTTGGGACAAAGTGGAAATAAATTTCAAATACCGCGATTTTTTTACTACGTTATCGACTTCTATCATACAATATCGTTTAGTCTTCCTGCCATACTGTTATCAGATTTTTTCCAACAAAATCCACATTTTCCAGGCCAGTGACAGCACTCCGACAATAGCAGAGGTGTGGGCAAAATAAAAAATCCAATTCGACCTACGGAGGCGGAATAATGATCGCTTTTTAACGGCTAATCCGGACAGGATCACGGGACCCCGCGCATTTGATATTCATGATAATTCCCGGCGGATTTTTGGAACTAAACATGGGATGATGGGGGTTCCGTTTGATGTGTAATTAAATTGAAGTTTACATGGCTGAGACAGTCGAGTTTGATGTTAGTTTAAAGCTTATGTTCATAAAGAACCTCCGGAGTCTTAACATAGGCTAAGAGGTGCATTTTGGGGACAATTTACCCACTAGCCCGAATGGTTAGTGCATACTCTGAAATGACAGTGGTTTGACCATGTCTGCTGTAGAATCACAAACGGCGGAGATAAGTTTCGAAATATTTAAAGATGTGCAGCAATCGGTTGGGCCTTATAAGAACTATTTACTTATTAGTGTCTGGATCCGAAAAGTCCGGGATAATTAAATGTGACGCGAAAAATAGGAGGTCTACGTGAAGTTGGCTTGCATAAGTGCTGCTTCACCCAAGATTATAAGAAGAGCACGGGTGCTGGAAGAGAGTTCCACAGCCTAAGGGTTCGGCATACATAAGATTTAATGTTCTTTATAGTACGAGTGCTGAGAGTGCTCAAGGATTTTGGGGTTATGTTCTTGAAAGGGATGATCTTCATTCGCCACCAAAATCCCCTAAGCGGCCAGCTTTAGTCCCCAGATTGAAGATGTTATCTGAACACATTAGTGAGTGTAGCGCCGATAGGATCGCATATCCGCAGATATCTTTGACGCCGATCTACCCTCTAGTATTCGTTGACAGTTATTTGTCACAGTTCCTTCAATGGAAATGCTGTTAATCGCAGTATTATGTGATATTTTGGCGCGCATTTATTAAAAGGTCTTTATAATTTTCAGCTGCTTACACCAAACAATAATATAATATGTAGGTAAAACAAAAAAATTCTGGCATAAATATATTAGACATTAAAGACATGACATTATTATTGGTTAACCTTGTTTTTATAAACCAAAAAAAAACCTTGTTTTTGTATTAATGGAAACAGTTACTTTTCTGTGAGATAAATTTTTCTGCATTTAAAAAAATATTACACTGAGACCTATTACAATCAAAACAGAAGGCTCTGTCTTATCCAAACATAATTATCTCCCATGAATTCAAGTAAGTAGGTACTTGATCAGTGAGGTATTCAAGTAAGTAGGTACTTGATCAGTCACTTAAGTACAAGTTACTTAGCACAATAATACAGGATAACTGATGCAATCAATCAATCAACAGTCCGTTCCGTCCGTTCGGTCCATCCGGTCGGTTCACTGCTGAAGCTTTCAGATCTTTTAATTTGATAATTGTTTGAATGTACATTATGTACCTACCTACATATATAACTCTTTTATCACACTGTGACCCGCGTAGTGACTTCGATCACATTGCAGGATCAGCCTGTGTTATCCAATACAGGCCAGCATCACGGTGGCAACTGACAAATGATTATTCGTTAACTGGTCAGCTGCCGCAGTGACTAAGGATTCATTTTCCATTAGATGCTCGGAAGCCACTAAGCCGTTCTACTGTATACAAAAAGCAAGCAACTAACGATTTAATTTAGTCATCATCAGTCCTTCGCAGTTCGCCGCTGGACATAGGCCTCTGCAATTGTTCGCCACCTAGTTTGATCTTGGGATTCTCGCATCCATTAACTAAACAGTTCTAAGGTCATCAGCCCAACGGGTTGCTGCGCGTCTTCCTAAGAGCGGTCTCCATTTCAAGACTCGTTTACTCCACCTTTTGTCATTGTACAGCAGACATAACCAGACTTCCATTTTAGCGGTTGTGTTGCCACCATTCTGTACAAGACCACTCACATTTCATCGGCTGTATTGCCGTCATCCTACACAAATCGTCGCTCCACCTGAGGGCGTCCTACGCCACGTTTGCCGAGAAGATTTCATTTGCCGCAAGCAAATCGCATTTTTAATCAAACCAACCGTTTTCCACGGCCACAAATCAAATCTTCGCCATTGTAACACAGTATAAACAGAGTATTATCATGCAAATTCGCGGCGACAAAAGTCACTACATCTGGTCACTTTGAATATTTAATTGCGTTACATTGTACTGGCATCGTCGGGAAGGAGCATGATAATCGATTTGTCACGTATGGGTTCGTTGATTCTATGTGAAGTGCAGATAATTTTAATTGTGGATACGGTGACAATATTATGAATGTATGAGTAATTTATTAAACACTGTTTTTTCGTTCGTACACGTTTCGGCCAGTTTTGTTCGGTGATATTGAACGCTGCCTCTGATACAGTGGTAGCATGGGTTCGATCGCCACTCAGTACAAACATTTGTATGCATGAACAGAACATGGTCTGTTTGTATTGGTCTGGGTTATTTTATTTATTCACAAATTTATATTATTTATGAAAAAAGAATTAAAAAAATACAAAAAGAAGTATTTAATTAAGTTTATCAATTTTATTGTTTAGTACACAGTACAGTACACTAGTAGTAGAAGTCACAGTTACCTAGCTTAGATTTAATGTCGCTGTGTGGCCCAGCGCGGCACGTCTTAGTTTATTATTTAGGTATGCTAATTTAAAAACGAAAATATTCCTACCTATATTAAATTAAAAATGTTTATCCTTGCAATCAGCTTGCTTGTTGGAGCAAACGAGTTCTCGAGTAGATACCGCTTCTCCGCAAACGTAAATCTATAGGACGCCCTCAGGTCAGTTGTAGTGACGATTTGTTGTGGTGGTTGTCAAGAGAGCTGGTGCCAGAAGCCCAGGATTGAGAAAAATCTCGAACGAATTGAAAAGGACAACTTTATGTCTATATTGGAACAGCTTATACGAGATTGAGAAGACAGGACCCATAGTCCAGTAAATGTCATACCTATAAAACATTAAATATTTTTGATTATCGGTGTAGTGCTGGTAGGACAATCCATCACAACGGCCGCGGCAATGGCTAACGAGCGCCGAACATGAATGCAAATTAACTTACCGACTGCAGCGGACAAGAGGGGCGGATTAGGGCTGCCGCGTGTGACACTCGGTGTTCACATCATTTTTGATTTTATTCTAGAAATTTAAGGTACAAACAAAAAAGGTAGAAAAGGAGTAGTCCTCAACGGATATTAAAAGAGCGCTTTCATATTGCGATATTTTTTCATGCTCAATGATAAGTGGACGTTGTGCTGCTACTGACAATAGTATACTATGGTAATCACCATATAAAAAAATAAAAAAAATATCAGACAACATCACATACATTGCTCTAATCCTAAAGTAAGTAGCTTAAGCACTTGTGTTATGGGTATCAGAACAACAAAGGTACCACAAATAAATACTTAAATACAAATATTAACACCCAGACACGGAACAAACACAAGTGTTCATCAAACGAATGTTTGTCCCGGGTGGAAATCGAACCCACGACCCTTGGTTCAGAAGGCAGGGGTCACTACATAGCTACTACATAGCTTATAAAAAATAAGTATTTTTTTATAGTTTTTCATTTAGTACAAGACTCTTGATAAAAAAATGATGTTCCAAACGACCAATAAATAGATTAGACGCTGTACCTCCAACCTTCCGCCAACCCTACCCCCTGCCCAGCAGTGGGCCCATCGATCGCCCATTGTGCCGCCGCCCCACGCGACCCCCGCCTCAGTGCCCCACTTGCGATGCACTTACGCCACTTGCCACCCTCCGACTGCACACCATACAGGGAAAGTATTTATTTTTACATGTAAATTGAAAATGTCGAAAGGAATGTCTCAAAAATGTTTACAAAAACTGTAAATCATATCAATGCTCAAAATAGCCTCTCAGAATATCAATCAATCAACAGCCTTGGTCTCAGAATATAGTTTTTTTTAATCAGAACTTGGCGCACTTTAAAATACTTAAAAACAATTTTTGTTTGAAACTTGCTACGAGTATAATGTCTATGTTACTGTACAAAGCCCGAAACCATATAGAATTTAAAACTTGGCTATGCTAAATCCATGGAAGTAATAAGTACGTACATTATACTTCCATGGCTAAATCTTAATAGACTTTTTAGCAACGAAGAACACAACAGACATCGTTCTAAAATATTATCTTATGCCTACATGAAAGTAAAATTTATGAAACAATTCCTTAAATTAATTAAAGTAGGTGAACCTATTTTACGATAATGGAACCTTTTTCAATTAACCGAACTGGCAACTTACACATTTCAAAACAAGCTACGCGAGAATTCAAAAATGGAAGAGAAATAACAATACATCCGAGCAGCCCACCAGACGGGCTCTGATTCGCAATTTTTTTCAAAATTTTAGTCCGGTCAAAATTTTCGTTATCAAATATCTTTTGATTTAATAGTTTTTGTTATTTATTTTACACCGGAGTAAACAAAATTACCAGTATACACCATGGTAAGTGTTATTTGTTAGTATTTTTGTGGGTACCTCGCTAATTATGTAAGGTCTTTTTTTACAATTTGTGGTCATAGTTTTCATCAAATCTAATTACGAATAATCCAATCTAACTGTAAATATGAAAATTTATTTAGTATCTAGTAATAAAGTGTCAAGAAATGGGTCGGAGTATAGGCTTGGATTGCTAAAACTGTTTTTGTAAGTTCAAGTTGTTTTTATATTCAGTTTTTGAATCTTGCCGAAAAATATTACCATGATTCTACGCAATCATGTCTATTTAACTATGTACTTAGTAACATTGAAATTGAAGTAGGTACTCGTTTAACTTATTAACAAATTCAATGTAAGAATATAGCGATCCATTCTTTTCTTCCTATGTAAAATCTTCAAATACTACCTATATTGAAATTTTGAGTTAAAAATAATAATTGACGGATGACTGGAAGCCATTTTGTCGATTGTGTCAAAAAGTCAATAAGGAAATTATAAAACGATTGTTTGCGTTATTTATTGTAGTGATTCGGAAATGTTAATTATATTGGGAAGAGCTTTTTAGTTTTGGAAAGTCTTAGGTCAGCATGTACCTAGTCCATGTCGGTTTATTTATTTATTTAATCTTTATTGCACGTAAAGTTTCTACAAAAGGCGGACTTAATGCCGCGTAGGTCGGTTGCCACAGCCTCGTCTGTTATTCAGCAGGATGCATGGCCAAGTGACGGTGGCTTGGAGCGAAAAGATGATGGGTCGCTCCCATGCATGACAACCGCTTGCACCAAACTCGCAGTGCAAGCCACAGTTGCCATTCTGCTAGCCATACCAAGCTAAAGCAGTGTGTATGAGCCATAACGTGGTATTTTTTTACGCGAACAGTGTTCTCTACTCTACTTTCGGTGCAAGGGTGGGGTAGGCGTGGCGTGCTGGCAGTCGTACAACTGCCTCGAACATGCCATCCGACCTTCCAATCTACATAATCTTAGCGTGATAGTGTGGTAGAAGCCCACATCTCACACGTAGTGCAGCCGCTAGTAGCATGATTCCTGCCCGCATGTCACCCGTAGAGCGGGGCCGCAAGCAGTCGTACTACGACAACCGCCGGCATAAAACCCGCAGTGCAAAAAGACGTGTGTCTAGAGTACTAGGCTATTATAGCAGTGTGTATGAACGAAAAGCGTGCGCTAGCACGCCACGCTGCCAAGCTGCCAAGCTGTATTACCTCGAGCAACGGCATCCGGCCTGCCGATATACAGTAGTTCCAATGTGACAGAAGCCCGCATCTCCCACGTAGTGCAGGCGGCACACGCTAGGCGTAGCATGTGGCAACCTTTCGCATCTAACCCGCAGGCCGCAATGCAGGCGACTCGCTGGCTATAAGTGTGTACGAGCAATAACGTGGTATCTTTTTACGCGAGCAGAGGGAGTGCATCTCGGTGCACGTGGGGCAGGCGGGGGTGCAGATGGGCGTGGCGTGCTGGCAGCTGTACTGCCTCGAGCACGGCATCCGGCCGGCCGAAGTAAATGATGTTAGCGTGACAGTATGACAGAAGCCCGCATCGCACTCGTAGTGCGGGGACGCAAGCAGTCGTACCTATTATGACAACCGCCCGCGTCAAACCCGCAATGCAGGTGACTGACTAGCTATTAAGTGTGTACGAGCAATAACGTGGTATCTTTTTACGCGAGCAGAGGGAGTGCATCTCGGTGCACGTGGGGCAGGCGGGGGTGCAGATGGGCGTGGCGTGCTGGCAGCTGTACTGCCTCGAGCACGGCATCCGGCCGGACGGGACGCTGCCCGCGTGCGAGGCGGACCCCAACGCGACGGACTCTTGCTTCAACACGTTCTTCTCGGAGGCGGATAGGGGGAAGATGGTGCCGAGGGTGGTGATGGTCGATCTGGAGGCTACTGTCATTGGTGAGTGGACATTTCTTTTTTTTGTTTTATGGTAGTACAGAGTAGTGGTGATTCCTCTCATTTTGTCCCACTATTACTCTGTAATCCCACAGATCTTAAAGTGTAAGATACGGTTCACTAAAAAGTGGAACAACTTTAAGTCATTCCTCATCTACATATCTGGGACTAGTGCCGAGCCAAAGGTATAATTTCGAGCTGAAAGATGTCTCGTGTTCCTACCAATTTCGTCTCCTACAGTTTGTTGCATGAAGATAGGCGTGTGGTAGCGCTAATTTAGTTATGAATATAGAGATAGAGATGTCTTCAAGTAACTTTTGCGATATTTTTTATAGTAGGTGGTAGTACCCTCCAGTCGCGTAATGATAGGCTAAAGAGGAGCCAAAGTGGCCGCGGCAACGCAAAAGTAACCAAATCAATCACCTGTTAGTGGCCATGGCCATCCTGTCTTGTAGGATAGGATTACGCCTATAGTGAAGTCGCTTCACGGGAGGCTCGCAGAGTGTATTGCGGACGTTCACTACAAGTATACACAAATAAAAAAGTTTAAGAGAGGTAGGGCATAGCGAATCCTCGCTCGAATTGAGCTGCCCGTCCGGGGAAGGACCTCCACCCTATAAAATACCGCAGCCAAATGACCTCCGGGTCGTGTTTCTGCTGGTGAGTAGGGTGTCCGGAGCTCGTGGGGGGCTAGGGTTGGGCCGGCATGGCAGTGGCAACTGACAGGTAACTGACCAGTTACTTGCCAGTTGTCACAGCGACTTGGGCCTCTCTTTCGCTTTCCATCAGGCGTAGGGAAGCCATTATGTCGAGCCACTATAAAAAAAACAGTAATATAGAGAAGACAAGATACTGATTCTACACACCGAGACCGATGGAGGCAGATCTTCTACTTCAAGTTATATGATGCTGCTGACAATGATCCTTAAGACTTGAGGCACCAATTTCGGATCGGAAGGTTATCCTTAAGAACAATTCTTCAAGTCAATTCAATGTAGGTACATCAAAATTCTTAATTGTTTTATCGACGTTGAATGCATGTCGGAAATGGTGAAGCATACGTAATACGGATCATAAATAATTAGCGAACACCTATTTCAACATATCCGATTTAAACATAACATTATTCAGTTTTCAATGTCTGTACGTGTTTGATTGAACCGTGCCTCAATATTAGAAAATTTTGCAAGGATACTAACATACTTACATTCTGGTCGATTGATCTTTATAGCACGTAATCCATAATCACCATAGATTAAATAAATAACCCAAGACATGCCACGCTGGGCCACACTTATATACTTTTTTTTTGTAAATAAATACATATTATACATAGAAAACACCCAGACCAATACAAACAGACATGTTCATGAAATGTTTGTACTTTGCGGGAATCGAACCCACGACCCTTGGCTCAGAGGGCGGAGGTCACTACCAAATGAGCCACCGGGCCTGTCAATTAAAACGTATTAGATTAAAAAGATAAACTGCCGTATTCCCAAGTTATCTACTATGTATACAGTGTGGTATATCTTGGCTTATTTATTACTAGCTGTGCTCGCGACTTCGTCCGCGTGGAATAGTTATTTTTTCCCCTTTTTTTTACATTTTCCATTATTTCTTCGCTCCTAATAGTTGCAACATGATGTTATATAGCCTAAAGCCTTCCTCGATAAATGGTCTATCAACAAAAAATATTTTTTCAATTCGGACCAGTAGTTCCTGAGATTAGCGCATTCAAACAAACAAACTCTTCAGCTTTATAATATTAGTTAAGATGTACCTATATATTTCAGATGAGGTCCGATCAGGCGAGTACCGGCAGCTGTACCACCCGGAGCAGCTGATCACGGGCAAGGAGGACGCGGCCAACAATTACGCGCGCGGCCACTACTCCACCGGGCGCGAGGTGCTCGGGCCCGTCATGGAGCGCGTCAGGAAGCTGGCCGACCAGTGCACCGGGCTGCAGGTGGGTTGGGCTTGAGCATTTTACCACCTGAAGAATAAGTTCATCACCAGCCTATTGCAGTCCACATAGGCGTCTCGTCACTTAGGGCAAACATCTGGAGGATATACCCATAATCGCCACGCTGGGCAGGCGGGTTGGAGATCGCAGCGCGTAGGTAGCTTCTCGCTCCGGTCACGCTGCTGCCCGTCATCGGTCCGTGGCATTTAGCTACGCCTTCAATTGATGGTTATACTGCCACCCGTCGGTTGTTAGTTACATATCAATGATATTCCCATCCATCGATACGATATGACGTCAATTATCCATAGACTATCGATCGGCATCCTAGATGCTAAGTACCTACAATCTCTTCGCTCCAAGCCAACCTCACCTGCATGTGGTGCATTTTACCGGATCGCGAACGAGGCCATGGCAACTGACTAGAGGCGGAAACACAATTGAAGCCCTACCATGTGGTACCGAAGTAGGTACCTCCAAATGGTAAATACATATCATACATTGGAGAGGTCTATGTCCAGCTGTGGATTGTGATAGGCTGATAAGGTTTCTCATCACGGCTGACGCCTGATATCTACTTCAGAACCCTGATATCGAAGAAGTTGATATCAAGTGCGATGTAAATATGTGTAAAGTTCATCTATGTCTATTGACAAGAGTGAGCATTCCTGTAGTAGAAATATTTATTGATGAAAATAGCTGAGACCTTCAGAATTGGCAGACATTCCCTGCCGAGGAGGTAATCGTCGCGCGGTTTACCACAAAATTAGGGGCAATCCTTTGAATAATATAATTACACTGATTCAAGTCAAAACGTAGGTTGTGGCTATTGCAAAAGTGGCCCCGAAGGCCGTTTTGTCGCCTCCTAAGACAGGTAGGGATACCTCGGTAGTGTTCTACGCCTCGTACCGCAGGGCGCGTATGTATGTACTGTAGAAGAATAGCCAAACACCAACAATACTTTTCGTAACGAGTTTATTCAACTTAAACACTTTTCAATCTTAGTTACAAACTTTTATCCTATCGTCCAATGTAAGTTTTTTTAACAATAACTTTTTCTGCCATTACCTATTTTAACTGTCACAATGACACATGTAGCGCGCGCTGGCGCGTTCAGAAACATAAACCCACATAGTATAAACGCTTAGATACAGAATATTTAGACATTTCTAGGATCGAGTGATTTCTTATTTATCATAATTTCAAGACACTTCTTATATAATTGGTCATAATATTACTATTTATTTTGGAAACCTTACACTCGTCCATCCTGACGCGTGTGATGTCCTCACACACGCAACCTTACACTCAGGCCTAGTTCTTAAAATCTTTACATTTAATTTTATTCAAACATTTATCTTTGATAAGCAACAAGTTCTCAAAACATATAGCTAATTACAATCACTTCCGTGAATTAGAATGATGATCCTTTCCATTGATCAAGCACACATGCATTGACAGAGAAACATAACAAAACAATATATACTATACCCATAGAATATATTCTATGGAATAATGAACAATTTATTCCATGTTGGCACTATATGACTTTGTATGCCAGAAAGCAACTATTACACTGTACCCATCCGTCATAGCATCTGTAGCAGAACCAAGCCCTAGTATCCGTAACACATAACATCAGCAATATAATATTCGGTCCCAGTGTCCGTGACACCCAATATCACATAGTATCAGCAATCTAATATCTAGCCACAGTGTCCGTGACACTTAATATCACAAGTATCAGTAATCTAATATCAGCCACAGTGTCCGTGACAACCAATATCACATAGTATCAGCAATCTAATATCAGCCACAGTGTCTGTGACACTTAATATCACAAGTATCAGTAATCTAATATCAGCCACAGTGTCTGTGACACTTAATATCACATAGTATCAGTAATCTAATATCAGCCACAGTGTCCATGACACTTAATATCACATAGTATCAGTAATCTAATATCTAGCCACAGTGTCCGTGACACTTAATATCACATAGTATCAGTAATCTAATATCAGCCACAGTGTCCGTGACACTTTATATCACTTAGTATCAGTAATCTAATATCAGCTACAGTGTCTGTGACATACTACATCAGTAATCCAATATCTGGCCACAGTGTCCGTAGCACATAATATCAGTAATTTAATATCTTACCAATGTCCATAGCAAACAAAATCAGTAATCCAATATCCGGCCACAGTGTCTGTAGCACATAACATCAGTAATCTAGTACTTAGCCACAATGTCCGTAGCATGCAACATCTAATCCAATATCTGGCCACAGTGTCTGTAACAAATAATATCAGTAACCTAGTATTTAGCCACAATATCCGTAGCACATAATATCAGTAATCTAGCCACAGTGTCCGTAGCATACAATATCAGTAATCTAATATCTGGCCACAGTGTCCGTAGCACATAATATCAGTAATCTAGCCACAGTGTCCGTAGCATACAATATCAGTAATCTAATATCTGGCCACAGTGTCCGTAGCACATAATATCAGTAATCTAATATCTGGCCACAGTGTCCGTAGCATACAATATCAGTAATCTAATATCTGGCCAGTGTCCGTAGCATACAATATCAGTAATCTAATATCTGGCCACAGTGTCCGTAGCACATAATATCAGTAATCTAGCCACAGTGTCCGTAGCATACAATATCAGTAATCTAATATCTGGCCACAGTGTCCGTAGCACATAATATCAGTAATCTAGCCACAGTGTCCGTAGCATACAATATCAGTAATCTAGCCACAGTGTCCGTAGCATACAATATCAGTAATCTAATATCTGGCCACAGTGTCCGTAGCATACAATATCAGTAATCTAATATCTGGCCACAGTGTCCGTAGCACATAATATCAGTAATCTAGCCACAGTGTCCGTAGCATACAATATCAGTAATCTAATATCTGGCCACAGTGTCCGTAGCACATAATATCAGTAATCTAGCCACAGTGTCCGTAGCATACAATATCAGTAATCTAATATCTGGCCACAGTGTCCGTAGCACATAATATCAGTAATCTAATATCTGGCCACAGTGTCCGTAGCATACAATATCAGTAATCTAATATCTGGCCAGTGTCCGTAGCACATAATATCAGTAATCTAGCCACAGTGTCCGTAGCATACAATATCAGTAATCTAATATCTGGCCACAGTGTCCGCAGCACATAATATCAGTAATCTAGCCACAGTGTCCGTAGCTTACAATATCAGTAACCTAATATCTGGCCACAGTTTCCGTAGCACATAATATCGGTAATCTAGCCACAGTGTCCGTAGCATACAATATCAGTAATCTAATATCTGGCCACAGTGTCCGTAGCACATAATATCAGTAATCTAGCCACAGTGTCCGTAGCATACAATGTCAGTAATCTAATATCTGGCCACAGTGTCCGTAGCACATAATATCAGTAATCTAGCCACAGTGTCCGTAGCATACAATATCAGTAATCTAATATCTGGCCACAGTGTCCGCAGCACATAATATCACAATAATCTAATGTCTAGCCTCAGTGTCCGAGGCAACACATTGTAATAGTATCTTCTACACATTGTAGTCATAATTCCTTCTTGTCACTCTTATTCACATTATATTAGCATTCATACTTCAGTATCCGCAGTAGGATGACAAATTGCAGTAAAAATCCAACAAAATGATTGATATCATAATACTTCCTCAATTCTTTCCAAAATTCCTTCCTTATAGGTCTTATTCATAATTTCTGAATCCGCAGCAGGATTACAGACTGCAGTTTTATTCTGTAATATAATAAAACAATTAATATCACAATACTATCTTTTCTAAAATTTCCTCTTTATCGCTCATACTTATTCATAAAAGGTGTTTGCACTCATACTGCAGTATCCACAGAAGGATAACAAATTGCAGTTTTACTCTTTAATATAATAAAACTATTAATATCACAGTCCAATCCTTTCCAAAACTCTCTCTTCATAACTCTTATTCATAAAAGATGTTTGCATTCATACTGCAGTACTTGCAGTGGGACAACATATTGCATATTAAGCTCTGCAAATCATTAGTCATTAGTATCATACAATGCTTTCCAAAATTCCATCCCCAACTCTCTTATTCATAAAATATGTTTCCATTCTTACTGCAGTAGGACAATAAATTGCATATTAATCTCTGCAAATCAATAAAATCATTAGTCATTAGTATCACAATATAATGCTTTCCAAAATTCCATCCTTAAAGGTCTTATTCATAAAATATATTTGCATTCATACTGCAGTACTCGCAGTAGGACAACATATTGCATATTAAGCCCTGAAATTCAATAAAATCATTAGTCATTAGTATGACAATACAATGCTTTTCAAAATTCCATCCTCAAAGCTCTTATTCATAAAATATGCAGTGCTTCACTGACCATCCATCTACTTGTGGAACCCTCTTGTGCCAATCTCTTCCTACCTTCACATTTAAGGTAAAAAAGGACTTTTAATTTGGCACCTTAATATTTACTCTATTCTCTTCTCCTAATTTGATTCCATATAGTATTGTATATAAAATTTATGTATGTATTCATATTGTACATGTATTTATTATTTATCTTAAAATCTGATTCAATTGATAGCTCACTTCACCAGCTCCCTTCAAACATTCTCCACCCTAAGGTTATCTGGAAGAGATCGCCCAGCTTCAAGTCAACTGTATGGTGTGCATTGAGAACATCTATCTATCTACAAATGCAATTATAAATACAACTTCCAATTTCGATCATTTATCATATAAGATCATATGATCATTCTCAATTATCAATCATTATAATCTAGGGTTATCATTGAATACAATGGACCGTTAATTACACTTCATCTACTCCAGTCTAATCCAGCAACATAAGTATTCAGGCCTACATTATATCAGCGGAGATAGATGCAATGCCTGTTACCCAATACCTTGACCACCTAATATAGGGCACATATAATATATCTCTATTATTACTTTACTTGTACCATGTTATCATAACCATGGATAAGCCGGTTTCTACCTTTGTATAATTAAATATTTTCTTTTCTACAATTCTTTTATTTGTCTCTTCAAGAATTCCATCCAATCAAACATTTTATTTACAACACAAGTTTACATTTCATCCCCACCTCAAATGGTATTCTTTATGCCCCATTGCACCATTACATTATACAATTTATGTCCCGGAATGAAGGAATGAAATAAATCTTATAAAACATCAAACCAATTGTAGTTTAACTTTAACTGATTAAATAAATATAAAGTTTGGTAAATGAATCGGCCACAACTAATAAATGTATATTTCCATACATCTCCTTTGTTTTTTTTTTAATTTTTTTTAATGGACTCGGTGTTGAAACTTTCTCAATGGAATGTAAGGAACTTTCTTGTGAACTGCTATTGTCTAGCTAGGTGATATACAACTCAAATAGATATACAAATCAATCAATCTTCAGCTCTCTGTCTCTCACCACTACCACTTCTTCTGTCAGTATTTTACTGTGCATGCCATTTGGTTGTGGAACACTCTGCCCAGTAAGATTGAATTTTCTCATACTAAAGAACTTGTTCAAAATAATAATATATGATCACCTTTTCAATTGTTCAATTTAATTTCTAAAACTGTACCACTGAATTGCTTATCGTGTTCTGTGTATGCATATACATAATTACCTACTTTAAAGTAACATACTTAATATATTCTTTATATATTTTCTTATTAATGTACCATCATGTCTTTTGTACACTCACATCACATAAATATACTCTCAGCATGACCCAAAAGTAGACTTGTAGAGAGCACTCTTAGCGTCACTAGTTCACCCTCTATCCATTTTGTGCAATCAAGTTTAATTAAATGTGCATTTCATTTGTACCAAAATCTTATCAAATGGTGAAGAACTTTCCTTCTTTCAACTTCAGTACAACTGACATAAAATTGCAATAAGCAAAAACTCATTAGTGTTTCATTAGGAAATTTAGACCAAAACAAAAGCTAGGCTCTGTAATATCTACAATACTAATGACTGATCAATTGTCAAATAATGGAAAAGACATAGTTTATATTAGTACTTATATCATCATTTAGACAAGGAAGCTTGCTATCAATAGAATAAAATAATTCCTTGCTAAAAAAATATGATTTCACGTGTAAAACGATGTCCAATTAAAACTATAATATTTATCCACAGCTACAAGTTCTATTGCCTTAACAACAACTCCTTCTAACTGTTTTCTGCTTAGCCCAATGGTTGACCCGTAGAGAATGCCAAGGAGACATTAAGTGGGCCTCTTTTTTTTTTGTTTCATGTGCAATAAAGATTAAATAAATAGATAACCAACATTAACTTCTTCGTCACTTCACAACTTTGATCAGTGACAGCTTTAAGTTATATGCCGCTAACCATCATCATTTGTAATGTTTTAAATTGCTTTATTTGCCGCTTATAGCCATACAATAGCCATTATAAGAAAGAACTATACTAAAATTATTATCCTTTCTAATAAGACAGTTTTCACACTTGTTCATCAATGGTTTAGCGCAACTAGAAAATATCATTAGCATTTTAAACTTTTATATCAGTAATTCTATGAGGATAAGAGTAAAATTCTTTTACTTCTTTACTTTATTTTAGATAAGAACCCTAACAATATTCAAAAGCTTGACATCTATGAGACTGAACTATAGTATGTAACATTCTTTCTATCCAAGAGGCCATGTACTTTACAGTCATCTGAATTGTTCCATAAAAACTGTTCTTATCATACAATAGCTTTCAACATTCCCCTAATATAAACCTCAACATGTCATCTAATAACTTACCATAATTTGTTCATAAGGAAAAGCTAACAAGAGTTTCTTCTGCCACTCTATCCAAGTTATTATTATATTTGGTGGGTCACTATGCCTACTAACTTTTACAACAAGAAATGCATAATTTGTCTTTCATCCCTTCACATACATAGCATGCAGATAGACTTAAGTAAGCCATAGATCAATGTGATGACCTGGTAAAGGTTCAAAGGTAGGTATTGCCAATGCAATATGATCTGATACATGGAAACTTAATTGTCTATGTAAAACTGACTATATCAAGCATTAAATGAATCATAGGTAGGTATGATACTTCTGACCTGTTGTCTTCTCGTTGCTTCGACAGCGTGTAATACCTTGGTTTATGCCAAAGCGACTGCTCTCGCGTGTAGTCATCGCAACTGTCGGCTGCTGCTCTTAATCACGGTGTGACGTCCGGTACTCTACTCTAGGCTGGGTGCCCGCTTTTCTGACTTGCAAGTACGTCACTTGACTATCACTGCCTTTTGAATCCTTGCGACGTCTTTTGGTACGATTCTCCTTTCTTTCCTGGCGTCATCGCGACTTCGTTTGGAGGCCAGAGTTGAAGGCGCGCGAATATGCGGCATTGCAATTTGAGCAAAGCTCTCGAGCCCAATTCTGAGATGTAGAAGAATAGCCAAACACCAACAATACTTTTCGTAACGAGTTTATTCAACTTAAACACTTTTCAATCTTAGTTACAAACTTTTATCCTATCGTCCAATGTAAGTTTTTTTAACAATAACTTTTTCTGCCATTACCTATTTTAACTGTCACAATGACACATGTAGCGCGCGCTGGCGCGTTCAGAAACATAAACCCACATAGTATAAACGCTTATAGCCCGTTTACACTCGCGTGCGAGTGACGAGGCGAGGCGCGAGGCGAGCGACGAGGCGAGAGTGTGAACACTCGCTCGCGCCTCGCCTCGCGCCTCGCCTCGTCACTCGCAGCGCTCGCGTCGCGAGCGGTTTTTTGGTCACGAGTCAAAGGGCCTCGCGACGAACGCGAGCGGGGTGTTTACACTCGCGCTCTCGCTTCATTCGCGGTTCAGCGTTGTGCCGCGCAGGTCGTTAAAATGGATTAGTCTTATGAGGAAACATTTAGATTTATTGGAGCATTTCAAAGGGAACCAATAGGCTATTATGGCTAAAATTTTTTAATTTGTCCGTCTTTTAGCTTATTCATAAATAAAAGACACGTATTTTTCCTTTTTTCAATTAAATAAACAATACCAAAGATACAAGGCATCAAAAGTTAGGAGTGGGAGTCTTTAAAGTAACTCGCTCCCGTAAAAATGGCTCACCGAGTGACGTCACGCGTAATTTCAACGGGCTATAACTTTGTAAGTTTTAGTCTAATTTACAAATAAAAAATACGTGTCTTTTATTTTTGAATAAGCTAAAAGACGGACTAATTACAATTTTTAGCCATAATAGCCTATTCTGTGGAACCCAAAAATAAATACCATAAAATGAACCAAAAAGTAAACGATGCGTGGAAGAGGTTGTCATTACAAATGAAATGAATAGACCTATAATTGATTTAAAACATAAGACATTTTACTTTTTATTATTTGTATTTAATGTGTAGTAACAGAAGTTCAATAAACCAAGACTTGTTGCCGCTAACATTTCGACGTCCTCCATTGTCGCGAGCAGCCTATACAATCTTAGTACAAATTGTATGGCAATCACATAAATACAGCTGACCAAATTTAATTGTACACAAATATTTAGATGCACACATTAGAGCTTATATCTTTTCAATTTACCTGGGTTATACTATGTTAGTTCCATATTTGAATTCTAGGTGGAGTTTATATTCATTGATTAAAGTTGGTATCTATTTTCTATACAATTGTAAGGATTAAATTGCCTTTCAAATTCGGTAGCATATTTTAGTTGCGACGTTTCGACAATATTGTACAGTTTGTGAAGTTTTTTTTTTATTACGGTCCTTTTATTTAAATTTAGAAGCCAGATGAACGCTAGTTATATTTCACTTTAATTTCATTTATTCCTTATATAATATATTACTACACTTAATTTATTGAATATTGCGTTAAATAACGTATTGTTCTCCATTTTCAGTATTTAGTGATTTTAAACTGTAAACTATAGATTCAAATTTCTGGCAACACAGTACAAAATGGCGTGTTTTATATTCCTTTCAGTCAATATTAATTTATCAAGTTTTCAAAAGTTTGTGCTTTTATTAGAACTTGAAACTCCTAGCATTTTTTAAAACGGTCGTACAAGAAGCAGGCTATAATGTGATTGCTAAAGTTTGTGCCCAAGGGACTAAAATCCGCAAGAAAATTGTAATTGCAAGAAACCCGCGGAAAGTTTATTCTACATTCGATAGAAAATGTGATTTTAATAACTTAAATGATAATGAAACCAAGATTCTAATTTTATAGTGGTGTGTGGTGTGTAAAAATGTGAAAGATAATAAAAGTTTCTATGATTTTACACTTATCTTTTATTTTTCAAATGTTGAATGATTTGCCAATTATTGTTAGTTTGTGTTTCTATGCTTAAGTTAATAAATAATTAAGAAAAATGTGCTTGCGGTTGGCAATTCATAACAAAAATTCATCATTCCTTAATGAAATAACTGTACAGGTACATAGAATTAATTACAAGACCAGAGTATGCTGTAGTTATATCGCTGTATTGTGATTATGTATATTCACGAAAAGTTGCCGTAAGTTACCGTCGAGTGGCGCTGTATTTGTTACCTCTTTTGACAGCCAAGATTGGTCTCTATTTCAGTATATTACAAAGTACTCTGTGGTCGCGAGCTCAACGACAACTGAACTCGTGACGAGAGTGTAAACACCAAGCTCGTTTCGGGGGGCGTGGCGCGAGTCACAAGGCGAGGTACGAGGCGAATCGCGAGGCGAGAGTGTAAATGGGGTATCTGATACAGAATATTTAGACATTTCTAGGATCGAGTGATTTCTTATTTATCATAATTTCAAGACACTTCTTATATAATTGGTCATAATATTACTATTTATTTTGGAAACCTTACAGTACCTACCGCAAGTATGTATGCCTGCTTTTTTAGATGATGTGAATTTCCACAAAACAAGATTCCATAATCACGTAGCCTATCGATAACAAGAACCAGTTTAAAATATAATTTTTTTAACAATTCTAACCGGATCTTCGCCACTCCTTGGACATAAATCAGTTCTGGTACAAATAGTATAACATATTTAGATATTATAACACGAAACCATACAAACGCTTAAACCAAAAGACATTAGGTGTCTTGTCGTACAATATAAACGGCTTTATCGCTAGTTAGCTATCTCTTCCAGACAACACGTGTAAGGGAGCGGCCTATCATCTTTGCTTTGCGCTCTAGGTGGCTTAGCTTAGCCAACCCTCGCCTGCCCGTGGTGAATTCTGCGGAATAACTAATGAGGCTCTAGTAACCGGCCTTTGATGTTGGTTTAACCATTAAAGATGTAGCTAAATACCACTGAGTAGCGCAACAGAGTCGGCGTCACCGGAGGGAGGAGCGACGCCCTTGCGATAGGCAAAACACGCAGACATGGCGATTGTCGATAAAGCCTGCAGATGTTAACCCTAAGTGGCGAACAACTGAAGAGGCCTATGTCTAACATTGGACCGCAGTAGGCTGATGATAATAATGATGAAAGGGTTCAAAACTCCTTCTTAAAATAACCCAAGGCATGCCACTAGCCCCAAACTAACCCGAAGCTTGTACTATGTATATTTTGATTTTGATTATGGGTACTAGACAATTGATAAACTTAAGTTTTTTTTTGTAAATAAATAGATACAGACATAATACAGACATATTCATGAACACAAATATTTGTAATGTGTGGGAATACCCCCCTTGGCTTATGCTAGGTTTACACGCGGGCCACGCAACCCGGGAAGCAACCTGGCAAGCAGCTCGGCAAGTAGCCCTGCCCTACACACTGCGCACGCACGTGCACATTCAAACAGTCGAACAGCCCGTTCTCATGCTTGTGCCCGTTGAATGTCGTATTAAACGCGAGCGTGTAATGCTCGGGCCATACTAACGAGAAATGCCATTAATTATTGCGATAATGGACGTTAACCATAGGTGTAGCCACAACTTAACGGGATAATTTTACAATGGCATTAACAATGCCATTTGGCGTTAGGCGATAGCTCAAGTGGCGGTACATCAAAGAGATTAACGCGAGAATTGATGCGATGAAACGGCCACACTACGTATTGTCAGTGTGTGTCGAGAGCGCAATGGGAGCGGACGTATTTGTTTTTTACAACGGATTTACCTCAAAATCGCACGTTTTTGTCTTGGAATACGTACTATGGCGACAGAGTGGAGTAACGAGAAAATAATTACTTTTCTCGAGATTCTGCAAACAGAACCATGTTTGTGGGATCCGAAACTCAGAAGTTTCAAGAACCGTGGTACGCAAAGTGATGCTTGGCGCCGAATAATTGAAATATTACCTTTTCAAACAACTGTTGAAGAAATATTAATACACCGACAAATAAAAAAAAAAAAAAAAATTAAACGCCGTATTCATCGCCAATAATGAGCATTCACGTTGACCGTTGAAGTGTAGCCACCCACTTTCAATGCGAAAAAATTATCGGAATAATTATCGAGATAATGGCCATTGACGTTAAACGGTAGTGTGGCCCCAGCATAAACGCGACATTAGAAGGCACAGGTCATTACTACCAAATGAGCCATTGAGCCGGTCATCTCAATGACACTGAGATCTCGTATCGTCACCAGGGTTTCTTCGTGTTCCACTCGTTCGGCGGCGGCACGGGCTCCGGGTTCACGTCGCTGCTTATGGAGAAGCTCTCGGACGAGTTCGGCAAGAAAAGCAAGCTCGAATTCGCCATATACCCCGCGCCACAAGTGAGTAATGACTGCCAAACTTCCCCATGTCGTCCGCTAAACTTATCCACAGAGCTACTTTAAGTTATTGGTACATTGGCAACGTATCTTGACCAGTCGATCTCTATCCTACATGCTCCTGCATAGCCATACTATTTCAGACGAACAGTATCACTCTTTATAAGTTTGATTCAGGTATAGCCGTGGGAAAACGCGCGTGCTTAGTGTAGAAGGAAAGAGGGTACATGATGGCATTTGATAAAGCACTACTACTATATACCATACCATTCCTGTATCATTTTCGCAAATTTCTTGAAGGCTAGGAAATAAACTACATGAAGCAGTGAAGATGTTTTTCGAACTAGCGTCTTTCGCGACTACATCAATGGAGTCCATAAGCTTACGAACCAATGAGGCAAATTCGAAACAGTGAGCTTCGCAACAACGGCGTTCGAAGCTACGTAGGGGACCCGTCCCGAACTCCTTATTAATGCTACTGGTCCGCCCTACAGGTATCAACAGCGGTAGTAGAGCCGTACAACGCGGTTCTCACAACGCACGCGACCATCGGCCACTCGGACTGCGCGTTCATGGTGGACAACGAGGCCATCTACGACATCTGCCGGCGGCGGCTGTCCATCGAACGGCCCTCGTACGCCAACCTCAACAGGCTCATATCGCAGGTACCTGTTGGACATATATGTAGGACCCTCGACACCACCTTTAAGGCACATGACGAAGGAGCCGGGGTTTTTAGTGGGTATTTCCTGCCTTACTTCCTTCTTCGAGGCGGGGTAAGTCCCACATACCCCGCTGCTCCCCCAAGCAGCGGGAATGCCTATACGCATTTTCCCCGGTAACAAAAAAAGGTACCTGTTGTCCGATGCGTTTGTCAGGATTCAAGGATTTAGTGGCCATATCATCAGCCTCTCGTCACCAACCTCGCCTGCCCGTGGTGCATCCTGCCATATAGCAAGCAGAGGCGCTGGCAACCGACTGGTGGCGGTATAACCATCACGATTGAAGGCGTGGCTAAATACCAGAGGAGCGAGACAACAGTTTGTGGATCACACTAGTCCAACGTTTACTAATTTTTTTTCATCAGTACTATTCAGAATTGGCTTGGATGGATTTATTGGCAAGATTGTTTGACCTACTGCGGGTCATCAACTCTCCTCCCAAAGGTGGTGCCTAAGGCATAAAAAAATGTCGTTGGGAGATGTCCAGCCGTGGGACGTCTTCAGGCTGCTGACCATGATTGTTGGGCGTGTTGCCGGTCAGGTGGTGTCGTCGATCACGGCGTCGCTGCGCTTCGACGGCGCGCTGAACGTGGACCTGACGGAGTTCCAGACCAACCTCGTGCCGTACCCGCGCATACACTTCCCGCTCGCCGCCTACGCGCCCGTCGTCTCTGCCGACAAGGTGAGCGGACAACTGTTGTGCATCGGCGGAAGAAAGCCCATGAGTTTTATTAATGACATTTTAACTAGCAGTGGTGTCTACTCGTTGATGCAACTTACCCCGAAATAAGTCATTCAAAGCTAATACATTTAGGTTTTATCACGTAATACTTACTTATTGGAGATCTCCAATTCCAAGGCTAAGGTCGCGTCAGTGTTTCCAGTGGCTAAAAACCAGAAGTAACATGAAAAGTAGTAACATTTTGGTACAAGAGCAACGCTACGTACGGTTGAACAACCGTGACAGGGACAAGATACCTTAGGCCTAGTGCAGCATAGAGGAACGGATTAAGTTCGCACAAAGTCCCGAGCTGAACTTTTAAGTTTTAATTTATCACGGGGGCAAACTAGTTTGAAGGTCACCTGATACGCAACAGCAGGAGTGTCACGCGTTGTCGGCCCTTGTTATATCTGTAGACTTGGTGTTAGAAAGTCTTATCCATTCGGCAAAATTGCAGTTGGTAGCTGATTCCAAAAAACAGTTGCCCGACCTGAGGCTCCAGATTCGTAACCAAAATGTTCTTCACCAGGCGTACCACGAAGGCATGTCTGTATCGGAGATCACGGCGGAGCTGTTCGAGCCGCAGAACCAGATGGTGAAGTGCGACCCGCGCGACGGCAAGTACATGGCGTGCTGCCTGCTCTACCGCGGCGACGTCGTGCCCAAGGACGTCAACGCCGCCATCGCCGCCATGAAGGGCCGCGCCAGCATCCGCTTCGTGGACTGGTGTCCCACGGGGTTCAAGGTTGGTGGCGTTGATGTGGCAGATAGGCCGTAGGAGGGTTAGTCCATCTAGTTAAAGGTGATCGTGCGCAAGGACGTCAACGCCGCCATGAAGGGCCTATTTAAAGGATGCCAAAATCCAGGACAAAATGGTTGAAAGACGTCTACGCTGCTGATACGGTCACGTTGTGCGTCGGTTAGACCATCTTATGATGAGGGCGATATTGGCAATGCAAGAGCCTAAAATAGGTCGGGGTAGAGGCCACCAATGAATTACGAGCCATGGGCAGCAGGCATGAGATTGCTGTCTCGGCAAAAGTCTCGCCCAAACTTTACCAGCATGGTTTGTTCGGAGATCTTGGGAGTTTTGTTTATAGCCACTGTATAATATGTATTGATTACCCCAGGTGGGCATCAACTACCAGCCGCCGTCGGTGGTGGCGGGCGGCGACCTGGCGCAGGTGAAGCGCGCCGCGTCGATGCTCAGCAACACCACCGCCATCGCCGAGGCCTGGGGCAAGCTCGACCACAAGTTCGACCTCATGTACTCCAAGCGCGCCTTCGTGCACTGGTGAGTCGAAACGCTACGCGTCTAGATTAGCCTGTCGCAGTCCACGGCTGGACAAAGGTCTCTCTAGGTGTTCGCCACTTTGGGACAAATACCGGAGGTTATACCCATAATCGCCACGCTGGACAGGCGGGCTGGCGATCGCAGGGCGTAGCTTCTCGCTCCGGTGACGCTGCTGACCGTAATCGCCTTGTAGTATTTAGCCGCGCCTTAAACCGTGATGGTTATACCGCCACCAATCAGTTACGGGTGAAGGGTGTGGCTTGTAGTTAAAAGACGATAAGTCGCCCTTACATCATATACAGGCTGATAAGGCTGAAGCTTAAGGAAGCGGCGGGCTTGCACGGCCGGCTTGCACGGTCCTCTCATATAGTACCTCATATTCTCAATAAGACTAGATCCAGTCACATTCTCCAGAGCATCTAGATGATTACAAATTTTGCAATAAAGCTCTACTATCCCTCAGGAGTTCTCAGGATGCTTACACTTATACTTGAAATTTAAAGTGTTCAGAATTCTGAAGTTTCTATTTTGTAGTTCTGGAGAACTCTGATGCTGTAAGCGACTGCCCAAAAAATGTCTCGTTCAATATTATAAATCAGTTTTTTAATCTAATTGAACAGTTTTTGGAGAGCCGCATAAACTATTGTCCGCTTAATATTCATCCTTGCCACAGGTATGTAGGCGAAGGTATGGAGGAGGGAGAGTTCTCTGAAGCGCGCGAAGACCTCGCGGCGTTAGAGCGCGACTACGACGAGGTCGCCATCGAGACGTCAGACATGCAGCCCGGCTGCGACGACGAGCTCTGACGTCACCGCGCGGACGTCGCGTGACGTCACTGCGCACTCGCCGCGCACGCTTTCTGCCACCTGGAACTAGCCCACATGGAACTAGCCCACCTGGAACTAGCCCACATGGAACTAGCCCACCTGGAACTAGCCCACATGAACTAGCCCACATGGAACTAGTCCACATGGAACTAGCCCACATGGAACTAGCCCACATGGAACTAGCCCACATGGAACTAGCCACATGGAAGATTTTGTCGATGAGACATATTTGGCAAGTGGCTTCATAACAGATTTTGAGCAGCGTATGCTTCAGATGCTAGCAGTGAATACTGTAAGTTCAGCATTGTTGTACCCTAACCTTGAATGCATGGGGGGTTGGACCTTGAATGCATGATCTCTAGTTAAATTGCTATTGGAACAATTGCTCGATCGATGGTGTCTTCAGTGCATGCATGTGATCGCAAATGGCAATGTCATACGAATTCGGAGAATTTGATCCTTGCTTATAGCGTCAAAGTTCTCGCAAGCGAGAAGAAAACATCCAGATGTTGCCTGCAATCGGATAGATACCTTACCCTACTTGTCCAGCCTTGAAGCGTCTAGAGCGAAGAAGTTTTCCTTACCATTCTTATCCATCCACGAAGCGTCTCGAGCGAAGAAGTTCCCCAAGAGTCCAGTTGGCGTCGCCGCGGCGGACGCCCCAAAAGCGCGGCCGCATTGATAATGTTGATTATGGCAGTTCAGTCGAAATTGATTAAAGGTTCGAAAATGTCCGCTGAGGCGGCGCGAGAGCCTTCGGGCCCCAGTCACGGAGCATCCAGAAATATTGACGGAATGCTAGTTTTGAGCCCACTCCTGATCTGTGCACTTAGTGAATTGTGCGAGAATAGATCTATAATGGATAAGCTTTTTGTGTTAGCCAGAAATATTGACGGAATGCTAGCTTGAGCCCACTCCCGATCCCCTGACCCTGTACCCTTGATAGTGGATTGTGCGAGAAGAGATCTAAAATGAACAAACTTTTCGTGCAAGCCAGAAATATTGACGGAATGACAGTTTTGAGCTCAAACCCGATTTGCACCCTTGAGTTTCGCTCAACTAGTAAGTTGAGCGAAAATGAATCGGTAATGGATAAGCTTTTTGTGCATGCAAATCATCAAAATCAAGCCCAAAATACTGCATCTTTTTAGATGAGAATAAGCATCTGTGAAGACGCCCATTTGCGTATAGACTACTACCCATGTTGCATCGGGTCACTCCCTTCCCGTTTCTAATTTCTTCACCCAGCAGTCTTGCGACGTCTTTAACTTTTTTTTTCGTTTTGGAGTTTATGCTAAATTTTCCCAGCAAATACTGGGCGGAGAAAGTTTTTTTGAAGAATTTAATTTTTTATCCGTTTATCTTTTGGATTTACTTTGTGGCGAGCCATGCTGCGCGCGGAGAGTGCGTGTATTATAAGTGTAATGTGTAGTTTTGTGTCCGTCCGTTTGTTTGTCTTAAAATACGAAAAAGTCTCGAGTGTTCAGTCTGTCCGCGTCAATAAATCTCTTTATTTTATTCTGACATTTTATTGTAGTGTAGTACAAAATCTATGAGGGTTAGGAATTCATTGTGATGAGTCTGTTTATAACTATCTCTAGGTAGGTAGGTATCGATGTTTGACCTCGGAAATCTATAATATCGATAGGCCTATCGATACTATCCCGTGCGATTATATGAACTTAGCCTATGCATTGCTGTGCATAACATTTATCGTCGGCTAAGTTTGATAAAATAGTACTAGTTGCGCTATCGATAGTAGACTTAAGCAATATCGAATGTTATTGCAATATTCAGTAGCAAAAGTATCGATTGATGCATTCGATACTAAGCTAGGTACTACAGTATAGATACCATCGATAGTATTAATGCGCCACGGGGCGTCTATCGATACTACCGACACTATCGATGGTATCGATAGAGCAATCGGTACTATTGCTTTTGCTCAACTACCGATAGTCCATCGATAGAGGACTATCGAGCGGGACTACACTATATAGGATCGATACTATCGATAGTTCAAGATCAAACAATATTAGGTAACGCATAAAAGTAATATCACCGATAGTATCGATTGCTTTAGGCTAGTATTAGTACCTATATAAAAACTCGAAACGATTGTGCAGTCTAGCTTAAAAGAATAGATGATTTTTATGCCCTTACTTACAAAAGGCTACGTTGATGAATTTTGATACTGTCGCAATTTAACCAATTACTAAAATTAGGTTCAATTTTAACATTATTCTTAGTGGTGGTGGTGTTTTTATACCGAAAATAAATAAAGCAGTAAGGTGTTACATAATATTTATTGAAGTCGCTATTTCCTCAATAAATGCCTGTGTTGTTAATTACAAATAAGTAATTAACACCAATTATTATAAACCATTTATGATTCAACAATAGGAAGCTAAAACGCTTTTTACTGAAACATTCCTTTGCAATTATTATGCAAAAACTTACAATTCTTATACTCATAATGTAGGTTATGTATCAGTCAATACGTATCTACCACACACATGAACCATGAGTAATCATAATATGTATCGACATGGATGGCTTACAAGAAACCTAACAGCATTTTTATCTTTTCTCCAATCCATATGGCATCCAATAATCTGTACGTACTTACAATACAATGTTGGAGACTCATCACTACCTTCCAATGCTCGAATCTTTTGGACCATTATTATTCCATTCTTCATCTTTCAAGTTCACTACTTTCACCGTCTCGTCCCAAAGACGACTAGAAACTTTCTCGTCGTAAATCTCTTTCTCTGGTGATACAACTTGGCAGTTTTTGAAGTATCTTCCACTTATTCGTCCACATCTATCGCTCAAAGATACATACAATGCAGTTTGCGCGCCCTCCCAAGGATTCTTAAACAAAATAGTCAGGAGGAATGCTGTAAAGCTGCCCAGCGATCGTCCGGCACTTTTGAATATAGCTGTTCCCACCGCACCCGGATCCACTGTATTCACAACCACATTTTCATCTTTTAAAATCTTGCTCAGCTCTCTAGTAAACATCACCACGCACAGCTTACTGTTTCCGTATAATCTCATCTTGTTCCAGTAATTAATCCTGTTCCAGTTCTCAAAGTCCACCTTTCCCAACTTATGCAACACGGATGCAGTATTCACAATCCTACTTGGTTCCGAAGGTTTCCCCGTCTTCTTTAGGAGCGGTAAGAGTAACATGGTCAAAAGGAAAGTGCCGAAGTAGTTGACTTGCATCACTTGATGCAACCCATCTTCCGTGAGACGCTCAGGAGGCACGCCGATACCGGCGTTATTGATCACGACGTCCAACCTCTCTTCCGTCTTCAAGATGTCCAACGCAAATTGTCGCACGGATTTCATAGACGACAAATCCAGTAATTTAAAAATTACTTTATCGCTTCCGGAACTTTTGTCTATGCGCTTCTTGGCTTCGAGACCCTCCTCCAGAAAGGGACAAGTGATTATAACTTTCGCTCCTCTATGGGCCATATCCGAAGCTATTTCCAAACCCATTCCGGTGGTCCCACCAGACACTAATACGGTTTTACCTATCAAACTCTTCTTTGATTTGCACATTAGGTTTGTATTTTTCTGATGTATTCCGACTACCATTCCGGCGAACACAATAATTTGAATTAAGAGAAACATTAGACTCGGTTTGTAGTAAAAACCGAGCAGTATCACTCCGAAAACCACAGTTTTGATTTTGGTAGACGTGTTCATTTTGAGAGGAAATGCACTGTCTGTAACAAAAAAGTCGCGATGTTTACGAGTATTGCACATTTTGCCAGATCGATGCTCTAGCGGGCCTACGCGCCGGTGTCGAACAGAAACTGGCGCATACTTTTACTTTCGTCGAAACCTTTGGTCAATAGCGGACGGGGATTGCAAAGTACTTCGGAAACTGGAAATTGTCGGAGTAGCGATGCCATGACGTAAGTCTATTAGAAAATACGAGATTTTAATTGACTGTATGACGTCGAAATCCAAAAGGTTAAGGAATTAAATAAGTTTACTTACGTTCCCTTGTAACAGTTTAATTGCGATTTTACCGTCATAGAACTCTACCGGAATTAATAAAACGGCTAAATATATTAACAAAAGCGCATGCTTTAACTGGTAATGCCATGTAAATAGACCATTTGATGCCTTCAGTCATCATTATATACCACTTACCTATTACAATGTTTCAGTTAAACTAAACTGTAGTTCTGCTAATGATAGACAATTGTGGTTATGGCTGATTCAGGTAATCGTAAACGTATACATTGTAACAGATAATAAATTGGTCTACAATACAATACAAGTAGGTACCTACGTTAAACAAGGATACAGGAGTTTACTGATTTGTATACAATGAGTTAATTTTACACTTCATGTAACTTTGCCGATAAATAAAACCAATAGGTATTTTCTATTACCTAATAAATTACCATATTTTCATATTTTCTTAATCTTAATCATTAATTAATGATATTTTCTTATTAATAGTTTAAAAGTAAAAACATTTTTCTTTAATCTAAAAATTTTTGATTCAATTTTCTCTTCAAGTAGTACCTAGTAGGTACACGGTATTTTTAAGTATTATATTTATAAATGCTACTAGAAAGTGTCTAACATAATTGAAAATGAAAAAAAAAGTGTTTGGTAACGTTTATTCTCAAATATAGGTAATATTGTTTAACAACTAAGTAAGTTAGGTTTAATAACAGCAACGATTTGTACATAGTCTAATGCTAAATTTAACAAAGTAGGTATGTAGGTTAAAAATAATGCATTCAAAAATAAATAAAAATAAGAATAAAATTGCAGACGTGGATCAACCATTATAGTAATTAATAAAATTACATTTATATTACAGATGCACTAATTGTACTTTATAATAATTGCACTTTACAATTATTGTGTACTTTTTATTGTTTACAATAATTTTTATATCTAGTGCACTTTGCTACCTTCTGTCACGGCACTTAGCGATGTGACTGAACTTATTATGATACGTATAATACTTGAAAGAATTTGGACTACAAAAAACAAAAAGTAAAGGTATGCTGTAACAAACAAACAAACATTTCATGTAGCTCTTCTCCAAAATCAAGCATTAGGTAGGTATTTTACTATCACGAGTAAAAATAAATAAGGTAAATCTTTTGATTAAATAGTTTTTTCTATTAAACCTTTAGAAAAATACATTACACTTATAAAGATATCTATTTACAATCTAAAAATATATGATATTTTAATCAACTATTGTAGAAAATTTGTTTTAAATTATCTTGTTCGTTTAAATAATAATACTTAATAAAAATTATAAAGTTATTCAAATTTGGAGCAACATATTCGTGCAATAAGAAATAAAATCGTTATTTTAACTATCTATAACGACATTTATTATTTAAAACATAATATGGAAAATATTCGCAAAAGTAGGACAGCACACCATATACATAAATAATACCTATTTCATTTTTAATTATTTAATTGCTATTTTGTAACACCTAATATATTAATATTAGAAAGTGGATATAACTTTATTAGCATTGATTTTTAACAATAGATAGGTATTTGGTAATTACAACGAAGCAGTGATGGGAAATCTCTACATGTCGTGAAATCCAGCGACCAAATATAATGACCCTGAAAATTAAGTATTTTACCAATAATATTCACTTTGTCGTGTCATATTCACATCCTTTTATTCTTTAGGTAATTTCTATACTTCCAACTTTTGACAGTGACTTTTTTACGTGCTTAATGCATGTAGTACTTAATACTTCCATGGCTTAAGAGCGCGCATACAATTTTAAGCAACTCGAAACGCACGTGGGAGCCGATTCCGAAACACACATAGACATAATTTGTGTCTGTGTGGGTGAGCGGCGTGTCGGACACTAACTGTCAGAGACGAACATATTTTGATACTTAACAATTTATTATTCAACTAAATTATTTGAACATTCTATTATTGCTCAATATTTTATTGGTGTAGTATAGGTGCGTACTTATTAAATATATTTAAACACTTTAGAGTACATTATTCTTAAGTGTTAAAATATAACAATATTTTTGTCTTTCTATCTTTATATGTACCTACCAGGTACTTACCTATCCAAATTATATTTTGAAAGGTATTGTGTGTGTGATTGACATTATTAATGTTGCTTTATAAAAATCAATAATCCCTACTGCTTTTTCCTTGCCTTCTGATCATGAGTCTGGTCGTGAGTTTGATTCCCATCCAGGACAAACATTCGTGTGCTGAACATTTGTGTTTGTTCTTTAGGTGTTTGTATTATTATTTAAAGAAAGAGCAGTCTCCATGGTTGCCACGATATAACTCTAACCCGTTTTATATTTTAACTTGTCAAAATTACTTTGTTCGTTTTCACGCGGCAGAAATGGATCTCACAAAGAGGCTGGTTGCCATCATTAAAAAAAGATTAGTTTGTAAATTTCAATTTGTCAATTTGAATTAAGGTCCTAAGTCTCCTAAGCACTGATCACAGAGATCATGTATACCTACTGATGCTTGTGCTGAAAGTTGTGCTTGTGTTTAGTAGCAGAAACCCCAGATGGCCTACAACAACTTAAATCTGGTTCCTATCCAGCTTAACCAAACCATCACTTATTCTCGGGATGAATATTCGTCGTGACCCGAATCCTAAGGGTTACATTGAAGGAGTCATTGACTACTGCGGCATTCTCTAAAATAGGCGTCCTGAACCTGATTCTGAAGGAATATATCACGACTGCTTAAGACACAAATCTTGCGTAGAATACTGCTTTTACGCACTTTTATAAATAATGCGATGGTCAGGCGAGCTATCTGAATAGGTAGGTATGGTGAGTCTTCTTGTGTATATTCAAAAATTGTTTTTTATTTCTTTCCAATCATCATCATCAGCCCACTGCTGGACATGGGCCTCTCCTAAAGTTCGCCAGTTCTTTCCAATAATAAATGGACGGTTTTTGTTAAATAACTCGCCTCTTTTTTGATTTTGCAGTAAAACCGTGAGAACAAAAATTGTAGGAAATTTGATTTTCTACAAGTTTGATTCCAACTATTTTTCTTCTAGGATCGGTATTTTGGAAATTAAAATTGAAAACAACAGCATGTAAAAAATGTTGTCATTATCTCGTTTATTTTCTTCTTTACGGTCTAAATTAAGAAGACTAAACTTGTAGGAAATTTTGGTTCCTTCCTTTTCCCCCAAAATCAATATTTTGGAAATAAAACCCGCAAACCGCGAAATGTTCAAAACTGTATAATTATCTCCTATGTTGTACTTTTTACGGCATGAATGAAAAGGAAGAAAGTTCTAGAGAGTCAAATTCCGAACAATTTTGGTTTCTACCTTTTCCCCCAATCGATTTTGGAATTAAACTGAATTAATTAATTACCTATTAATATTTCGAAATTAACATAATTCCAATGACGGCGACGAAGCAAATAAAAGAAATAACTACTATGGCAAACTGCTGCACTAATGAGGGCGTAATGAAGACGCCCATATCGCATGTGAAGTCGCCACCAGAGGTGCTAGTGTAGCGTGAGGTATCCAAAATGTCAAATTACATAGGTTCTGTGGGTAATACGACTTTATTTCGGAAAATTAAATGATTTTGTGCAATTTTGGCATAGCTGGCAATAATAGGGAATATGCATGACTTTTTTTTATGGATTTATTGAGATCTTTTGTCTTCCAGATACATAAATATCGAAGAATTTTTAAACTATCTTTTCTATTAAGCGTTAAAGTTATTGATTAGACAGAGAGATCCGATGCGGTAGTTGACGTCACGTACCGTAAGCGCCGTACTAACTCCATTGAAAAATCTGTTTCGCGAGAGAGAGACGGATATATTCACTTTCAATGACTGTATCTCGCCCATTTTTCAACCAATTTTGATTTTGTTTTCACTGTTCGTAGTAGATTTTGATCTATTTTACGATAAATTAGTAAATACCTGAAACTATTTTTCATGCATATTCCCTATTTTGGAAAATATGAGACACGGCTCAGTGATTGTTTGCGCTTTAAAAGCGGAGCCGAGAAAATGAGGTGTAAAAATGAGCGGTCTGAAAGAAAAGCTAGTTCACTGGTTTGTTTATTAACCGTTAACAAACAGTTTTGCCTTTTGGAAACTTATGTCCTCCTTCTTATAACGAACAAACAGTCATCACATGCATAAAACAAACCTTAACAGCTATGCCCGAAGACCTCACTATACAGTGGCGCCCTCTCGTGATTACAAAAACGGTAGCTCTCATTGGCAACGTTGCACCTTGCGACTTGCATACTGCAAGTTACATGCTCGCCCTGCTCGTCGCCATACCACCATTCAGCATACGTAGCCGGTAATTTTAACGTAATGTATGTAAATAAGTTACCGTAACATATCCGTATCTTACCAGCCTTTTCGCTAAAATCACCCCTAGTAACCGTAATGGCCATAAATTTCACAACTATCATATTGCATTTTGGTTTTACATTTTGAAACTATAAAATATAATTTTTACTTCTTTCTAATACTATCTGAATGAAAGTAGTAATCTCATATCGTTATCAGCCTCTCACAGGCCACTGCTGGACATTGACCTCTCCCATTGTTGACCACTTTGATCGATTTAATTTTAATATTATATACTTGTTATTTATGTGACACAAAGATTCACTTATTCCACACTAAATAATTAAGCGACAATTTAAATAGATCGATTATTTAAATCTAAATAGATCAATTTCGTGCATACTATCAAACATTTTATCATCCATCTTTACACATATAAATTTACTAATAACTAGCTGTGCCAGCGGCGTCGCTCGCGTGGATATCGGGTTTCAAAAATAACGGACTTCCATATAATACCCATCTATACCTTGTGCCTCAGTTTTAAGTTAGACCTCTAGCAATACATTGGTGAAAACCGCATTCAATTCTATGCAGTAGTTTTCGCGTAATGCGCGTTCAAACATACAGGTTTAAATTTCTCGCGTTTTCCCAACACTTCCCGTCACTGCTCCGCTCCTATTGATTGTAGCGTGATGAAAAGTATCCTATAACCTGCCCAGGAGTATGAAGAATAATTGTACCAAGTTTCGTCAAAATCTGTTCAGTAGTTTTTTTTTCTATAACGAACATACAGACAGACAGACAGACAGACAAAAATTTTACTGATTGCATTTTTGGTATCAGTATCGATCACTTATCACCCCCTGATAGTTATTTTAAAAAAATATTTTATGTACAGAATTGACCTCTCTACAGATTTATTATAAGTATAGAAGAAGATAACTCGACTATAGAATTTCTAGGACTTTCAGCTTCATTGTATGCCTTTATTTATCGTCTTTATTAATCGTGAACATGTGACGTAGATTCCTAAATGCTCCCAAATCAAATGAATCTCCTTATCAGTTTCTTCATGGAAGTTGTTTCTGACCATTGATGTTAACGAGCATAATAATTATCATTGGAATAGCCTTACTTTGAACTTGTAACTTCATTATTGAACTAATAAACAAATATCATATAATTTTTTTGAAATATTTAGCAAATGTGGTTGTAGATAATAATAAGTATAATAACCCTGATGTTTGTATTTGATACTCATGACTAAACATTAAATCATTTCATTAATTTAGTACATTATTATAACTTAATAAATTTTCCATACAAAAATAATATTTAAAGTATCAAACTCGTGGAGTTGCACCCGCGCAGAGCGGTATACGCTCATAAAAGTGGTTGTGCGTATGTGTGCGTGAGCAGAGCAGCGAGCGGCACGTCCTCCAACTGGGATGACCCGATTTGGACTAAATCGGCAAGCGTCGCGCGCGTGGCTTTATAGTCACTTTTAAAAAATTCGTATAAAATAACAAGCATAGAATATTAATAAAATAATAATTAAGTGCACCTAAGAAACACTTCTTTTACATTTACACAAAATTTCAACTAGAAGAAACAGTGTTTTCTACTAGAAAAACACTGTTGAAAAGTGTGAATTGAGCTTATTTTGAAAATTTATTTTAGGCAATTTAGTAACACATTTTCGAAAGTTTTTTTGTCTAGTGCACTAATAGACCATATAATCTATTGTGTAAACATATATTTAAAACATATGTATGTAATGCAATTGATATTAAGACTTTCGAAATTGACTCTGACTAGCATTTTTGCGAATCGGCTTACGGGAGATCTTTGATAAACAAAAATATACTAGTAAATGTTGTACTTTATCTAGCCTACGCACTGCTTAAAGACTTTGTCTATATAAAAAACTATGTTTCTTATTTAAAAAAAATCGTTTTATATGATAATAGCTCGTCCGAAAATACCAGTTTCGCCGCAAATACGTCGAATTCTGTATGCGCGCTCTTAATGAGATTCAAATTGTTCTTTCTAATGCTCAAAAAAACTAAATATAGGTGAGTTTTGTCACATCAATCTTGTTGTAAGATTTTTTAAAATGACAATATCAATAATTATACACCTAGGTATGTTCGTACAAGAGTAACACCAACTGACAGTTTTATAAGATTTATAGAGTTATCTACAGTCTTAGATGTAATTAACAAATAATTATGGTCTACGTCTGCAACATCTTGAAACTAACGATTCTTTGTAAGAGGTTTGAATGCGAATAACCTGCGCCCTTCAATCTCATGATAATTAATATAGATCGGTAAGATCTCTTTCCATTATCTATTATTATGTTGTCTCATTCGGTGTTGTTGTAGTAGTTAGTATTCGATTAATGAGCAGACACAGTCGAAATCAGGTGATTTAAATAGATACCTATTTAACCTAATAAATTAGGGGCTTGCCTAAATACAGTTTTTTCTATTATTACTAGTCTAGTCCACTTACTTAAAGATATAGTAGTTATCAGATCGAAATATATAATTAAAAGACATATTTTCAATTAAGTTTTGACTGCGTATATAATAGATATTTTATGTAACAAAAATAGTAATGAGCTTGTAGTAACTACATACATTCAATTTTATACAAGATACACTTGGGCCTATTTTAAAAATTGCAAATATACTAATTGTACAACATTGTACACATTTACCCACAAAACCTAACCTCTTCTTAAATATATTAGAAACTGTATATATATATTTAAATATAATTTCTAACAAAAGTAGATGACGGTGCCACTAATGACTCAACCATTAAAATGGCCGGGGCTGTATCAGACTGCGGTCTCGACTGCTATTTTCAAAACAACACTATTACTAGCATAAGGGCGACTACTTTTATGTGTGTCTGCATTCAGTGGGATCATCTCCCAAAATCTACTCTAATATTCTAGGGTCTAGTAGAGTCTACTTTCAAAAGGAAACTGAACTTTTAACATAGGCTATTGAATAGAAGACCATATTTTGTTGGCAATAGCTTTTTTAATTGAAATAGACCGTCGTCTAATTATAGCAGTATTCTTCTATGGATAGACTTCTGATCTTTATAGTAGACCTCCGTCTGATGAAGTAGAGTAGAGGCTACTGGAACATTCAGCTATAGCACAGACTACTACAGAAAATCATCGTCTGCTAGAGTAGACTGTTCTACTCGCGTAGACCTTCTTAATTAGTCAACTAACGGAGTAGGAATTGTACCACTTAATCATGCTAGAGTAGTCAGTTCTATTGGAGCAGACCTTCTTAATTAGTCAACTAACGGAGTAGGAATTGTACAACTGAATCATGCTAGAGTAGACTGATCTACTGGCGTAGACCTTCGTAATTAGTCAACTAACGGAGTAGGAATTGCACAATTTAATCATGCTAGAGTAGACTTTTCTACTGGCGTAGACCTTCTTAATTAGTCAACTAACGGAGTAGGAATTGTACAACTTAATCATGCTAGAGTAGACTGTTCTACTGGCCTTAGACCTTCGTAAGTAGTCGTAATGGAGTAGGAATTATTCCACCTGCGCTTAATCACCTAGATGAAGTGACCGCCCTAAAAATACCACCACAAAGCAAAAATAGAATTGACCACAGTCTGCCAAAGTAGGCTTACTCCGGCAAACAGCCCACAGCCATCAGAGGCCCCTACAGCTTCCTGGGCGGCGGCGAGTCGGACACGCTGGGCGTGAGCGAGAGCCGCCGGATGTTGGGCTTGTCGTACTCCTCCATGGACATGGCGCGCGACATGCGCCGCTCCACGCCCGGCGGCGGCAGCGACGTCAGCAGACCCTGGCCTTGGCAGAACAGGAGCAGCGACTGCGCCACTTTGGCCGGCTGGAAATAAGACGCGTGAGTTTAAGAAGGTTTCAGAGAGAGGTAGGGCATAGCGAATCTTCGCTCTAATTGAGCCGCCCGTCCAGGGAAGGACCTCCATCCTATGGAATACCTCAGCCAAATGACCTCCGGGTCGTATTTCTGCCGGTGAGTAGGGTTTCCGGAGCTCGTGGGGTTAGGGTTGGGCCGGGATGGCTGTGGCAACTGATCAGTTACTTGCCCAATGCCCATTGTCACAGCGACTTGGGCTTCTCTTTCGCTTTCCCTCAGGCGTAGGAAAGCCATTATGTCGAGCTACTATAAAAAAAAGAAGACATAGACCTCTTCAGTTGTTCGCCACTTTGGTCAAATTTTTGGACGCTTTACCCATATCTCCACTCTGGGGCAGGGTTGACGGTCGCAGATCCGGTGACTCTGCTGCCAAACATCGGCCTGTGGTATTTAGCGGCCTGTGGCCTGTGGCCTTTAATTGTGATGGTTATACTGCCAACAGTCGGTTACCAGAGTCTCGTTTGTTATTCAGCAGGGTGCACCACGGGCACGAGAAAGTCGCTCCGTTACATCCTATGTAGGTGATGTTGTCTATTATTGAAATATTTATTAAATTGCGACCCGCTCTCGCTACGCTTCGGGTATTTTATTTTACCTAAACCTTCCTTTTGAATCACTCTATCTATTATCATCATCATCAAAATCCGTTGCGTAGTTTTAAAGATTTAAGCGCACATAGGGATTTAGGTAGGTATATAGGGACTGTAAAAGCGACTTTGTTTTATGCTATCCTAGTGATTAATACTCACCGTCTCGGCCAGCACATCACCAGCCCGCTCCACCTTCAGAATGGTGACCTTCTCCTTGTCCAGCTCCCTGTACATCTTCTCGACCACGCTGCCGTACGGGCTCAGCGTGCCTGTGATCAGCAGGATGTCCGGCTGGCAGCCCTTTAGTATTAAGTCTTTGCGACTGGAAAAGAAAATGCACGAGTTAGTGATCATAATGGGATGGGGGATCTAGGTAAGGGAGCGCCCTATTATTTATTTATTTAATCTTTATTGCACAAAGAAAATAAAAAAGGCGGACTTAATGCCGTGTGACATCCTCTACCAGTCAACCATAGGGCGAGCCAGAAATCTGTAATGTGGTGTGGCATTATCTTTGCGCTTCAAGTCAACTTCACATGCCCGTGGTGCATCCTACCGAATAACAAACGAGGCGCTGGCAACCGACTGGTGGTGGTATAACCATCACAATTGAAGGAGTAGCTAAATACCACAGACCGATGACGGGCAGCAGCGTCACCGGAGCGAGGAGCTACGCCCTGCGATCGCCAACTCGCCTGCACATCGTGGCGATTATATTATGGGTATATTCACACATTAAATCCACGTTTCCATGTTCCATCCATGTTTGCCTTAGGAAAGTGGCGAACAACTGGAGAGGCCTATGTCCGGCAGTTGACTGCAACAAGCTGATGATGATGATGATGATGATTACTAACCCACCTGCGAAGCGTGATGACTAAGGTAAATCCTCTCAAATGACAATGGTCATTGGGGTGCACGCTTATAAGCGGTGGTGACTATCTCTACTTACTGCCTTATTATTCTAAGGGTACAGCATACTTACTTGATGAAAGCCCTGACGTACTGCTTAATATTGTGCGTGTTGAGGTTCCCGCGCAGGCGCGAGCGGTACTCCGTCAGCATGCGGTCGCGCTCGGCCGCCTCGCACGAGTCGCTCGACATTTGCTACACACATACAACATATTATACATATATACTGTACCGCAAGCAGTCTGTACCTAATGCCTTTTTCTGAAAATATTATGCAATAAAGAATTGCCATCGATCTATACCTATTAGACCACGTCAGCAATAGAAAAGGGCGCTATCAGCATCTTCTTCCTAAGTCAATGGTGCTTTACCTCAAATAGAGCCAGCCCAAAAGATGGCGAATAGCTGGATGCCGGTATTGACCTTACAAAGGACATCCATCCTGCACGTTTGATGCAGCTGACAGGTGTGAAAATCACATTACTACTAGGTACTACCTACATGGCTGAGTATCTTACTCAATCATGTAGGTAGTAGGTACTAGGTACAATTAGTGAGGCGATTCCCGGAATCGAATTCCGAATCGCTTCCTCCATCGGGCCAGTCAAATCATTGAACATTTGCTAAACAAATTGCAGCGCAAACGTGTATGCTGAAAACCTCATGTCATCATCAAGGCTTTGAACACTAAATTCTGAGCCTATTTAGCAAAATCTGTTTCCTCATTTTTACCAGGCAACTGACAAGTGATTGATTTGGTAACTTGTCTGATGCTGCAGCGATTTGGACCTGTCTTTGGCTTTACACCAAATAAGAGGTCATTATGCTGTGCTACTATTAATTAACAAAGCTGTTTAGTCACATATACTGAAAGGAGCTGTCAGCATTAAAATAATGACAACAAAATGTTTAGATTACAATATAAGTATAACAGAGAAAGCATTCGTAATCAGGGAAGCTAAGCAAGTTCAACAAATAAAGCTCTAAAAGCAAAAGTCAGATCTAATCTAGAATTGTTAGTAAGTTAGTAACAGAAACGGAAGGTCGCATCTACTTACGCCTACAAAGAGCATAAGCTTAAATGTACTTATAATAAAAAAAATATTCTGATAATAGAAAGCAAAATGCACATTGTGACAATGTTAACGTTAAATTATTCACATTGAAACATACTCGTACATATTACTGCCAAAAAGTTGGTATAATAGTATCACTTAAAGGCGGATACGCGTACTCTTATCTTAACTAATATTATAAAGCTGAAGAGTTTGTTTGTTTGAACGCGCTAATCTCAGGAACTACTGGTCCGAATTGAAAAAATATTTTTGTGTTGAATAGACCATTTATCGAGGAAGGCTTTAGGCTATATGACATCACGCTGTAACTATTAGGAGCGAAGAAATAATGGAAAATGTAAAAAAAAAAACGGGGAACAAATAACTATTCCACGCGGACGAAGTCGCGAGCACAGCTAGTGTTAAAATAAAATCACATTTTAATGTCTGCTTTTTCGAGTATGTTCTTGATAATACCTTAGAACCAGGAATTTAACTGAAGGGTTTAACATTGTGATACGGGTGCAGAGTACTTTTATACGCATTTAACATTTTGGGATTCACCAATAAGAACCTGATGATGAAATTCCATTTCCGGCATAAAATAACCATAAGAGAGAATCAATAGATAACACTACGGAACCTAAATACTGTACTGCATTGTACTTATCAGAGAGGTTTCCTGATTCAGAATAAGACCACCCCATCTCATCCTGTAGGTGCCGTAGAAGGTTCATCGCTTTAATAACATTAACAATGTAAATTGTAGCTACATCACTAAGAAACTAAGGTGTTCCGGTATTATACCATTTCCACTTTTACTAGAAAAGTATTTAGGAATTTATTGCGCCTGGTGGCCAATTCCCGATTAGTAAATGTTAGTCAACAAACAAACAAGAAGAGTACCTGATATCCGTACACAACGGGCTCGCGATCAAAACTCACATGGCCGAACTTATGGTAGATGAGGAAGTCCTCCTCGGACTGGGAGATGTCGGCGCCCTTCCAGCGGGAGAAGCGGGTCCTGAAGGCGTCCGCCACGGAGGAGGTGGAGCCGGTGCAGTTGACCAGGATGAGGCCGAGCAGCCGCCGCGGGTGCGCCAGGCCGCAGCGCGCCAGCACGTTGGCGCCCGCGCCCTCGCCCAGCCCCACGGCGTAGCGGACGTGGAGGAAGTCCAGCACTGTGATCAGGTCTTCGCCCAGCGTTTGCAGCGACGGGAACTGGTAACTGGAATTGAGAATTTTTTTTTATGTAGTAGGTCGACATTGGGGTAAACGAGTTCAGGAGTGGAGACCGCGTCTCGGCAAACGTAGTGTACGACGCCCTCAGACCAGGTTGAGTGACGATTTGTACAGGACGGCTGGCAAGTGCTGGATGCGAGAAGCTGGCCGATCGAAGTGGCGATTATTGGGAGAAGCCTATGTCCAGCAGTGGACTGATGTGGTCTGATGATGATCATGATGATGAGCTCGACATAATGGCTTCCCTTCGCCTGATGGAAAGCGTAAGAGAAGCCCAAGTCGCTGTGACAACGGGCAAGTAACTGGTCAGTTACCTGTCAGTTGCCACCGCCATGCCGGCTCAACTCCAACCCCCACGAGCTCCGGAAACCCTACTCACCGGCAGGAAGAGGACCTCTCATCCAGGTCATGTTCCTGCCGCTGAGTAGGGAAAGATTGAATTGATTTTCTTTTGTAACTCGAAGTCCGGGAGTAAAAGGGTTCATTTGAAACTAGATATTCGGTGACAATTTTATTGTCTGACTGGCTCGATGACTCATTTGGTAGTAACCTCTGCCCTCTGAGCCAAAGGTTGTGGGTTCGATTTTCGTACAAACATTTGTGTTCATGAACATGTCTTTTTGTATTGGTCTGGGTGTTTTCTATATTAATATGTATTCATTTACAAAAAAAATGTATATAAGTAAGCATATCACTTGTCTAGTACCCATAGTACAAGCTTCGGCTTAGTTTGGGGCTAGATGGCGATGTGTGGCCCAGCGTGGCATGTCTTGGGTTACTTACGAATCGGGCAGATCTGGTGAGCTCTCCTCGTGGCCGGGCACGTCGACGTGTATGAAGCAGGACCGCTCCTTGATCTCGCTCATGGCCGGGGTCCCCACGAAGTCCACCAGAGACGAGTCTTGAAATGAGAAGTAATGTGATTCAGAGTAGGCTGCAGTACCTAACTTAGGTTACAGTGTAAGTAACTTAGGTGACATGTAAGAGAGCGACCCATACCCTTCAAGTTTTCGCTCTAAGCCACCCTAACCTGCCTATCGTGCATCCTGCTGAATAACAGACGAGGCTCTGACAAACTTAAAGACTCAATTTAAAAGTACTTAAAGTACAAATTTAAAGACTCAATTTTATTGGAGGATTGAACACCGGATACCTATGCTTTGACCTCTAGAAATCCTGAAATTCCTTCCTTGAAATTACTATTCATTTTTTTTTATAGTGGCTCGACATAATGGCTTCCCTACGCCTGATGGAAAGCGAAAGAGAGGCCCAAGTCGCTGTGACAATTGGCAAGTAACTGGTCAGTTACATAATTTCTAGAGATGTTTTAAAAATATCATGGAATAATAGTTGATAAACTCACGGTTAGTTCCAAGGTCATGAACTGTGAGAAACACGCAGCGCTTGTCTTGTTGGCTGAGATCGCCCTGGAAATAGAATGATAAGTAGGTAATGATAATGATGAGGTAGTACAGATCACGTCGTAGCTCTTGTCCCCGTTGACTTAGAAATACATCCCTACACTCAACAAACTCGACGTGTAATTTAAACGTCCGATCATTGAATTTATTTTAACTAATTTATGGTATTAGGTTTAAATATAAATAAATATAAATATCAGACAACATCACATACGTTGCTCCGATCCCAAAGTAAGTAGCTTAAGCACTTGTGTTATGGGTATTAGAACAACGAAGGTACCACAAATAAATACTTAAATACAAATATAAACACCCAGACACGGAACAAACACAAGTGTTCATCAGACGAATGTTTGTACCGGGTGGGTATCGAACCCACGACCCTTGGTTCAGAAGGCAGGGGTCACTGCCAATTGAGCCACCGAGCCAGTCAAAGTTATGGAACTCTTTTCTAGAGTCTGTGTTTCCTGATAGATACCTATAATCTTAAGATTTTCAAGGTGGGAGTGAATCAGTTTTTGTTAAGTGAGCCATCGTATGCTCTAACATGACATTTAGGCGAATTAAGGTCAAGCGCTACCCATTTACTTATAACTTGTGTGATTTTGTGACAAATAAGCATCCGTCATTATCAAAACTTCAAACAATTTAAAATTAAAACATAAATCAAAATACCTAAAGCAACAAAGTACGTAAGCTAAGTTTGGCGCAAGGTAGATAAATGTAAGCCAGACAAAGTTGACTCTAAGAACATTTCCTTATTACATACTTACAGTGGCGTTTTCAACCCATCATATGCTTGGAAGGCTAAGCAAATAAAGACACAACATAGATGTCTGAAATAGCATGTACCTACCTACTATAAATGAAATGTAATGTAGGTACATTATGTACTTCAACATATCAAGTTGAAGGGAGACTGGAACATCTAAAGATTAAAGTTCTAATTGTTCCCAGTGTGTTTGGTAGAGCGGAGATTTTTATAAAGAGCCAATTGTTTCCCGAAGGGGAAAGGATAGAGGAGATAATATACTGTTACTCAGGTAGTGATCAAACTGTACATAAAATAACATAAAGGTTTTATGTACTTACTTGTCCGTGCCTTGGTATAATCCCCTGTTATGAGGCGTGAAAAAATAACATGATTCAATAATGATATTAAAATATTGGGATATAAGTAGTTCCGTAAACTTTAACAAGTTTTTTACCTTATCCAATAAAAGAAAATGTATCGGGAACGAAAGAAGCGTGTGTGATGCCCCTAATCTTGCAGGCGTATATAGGCCGCGATAATCGCTTACCATCAGCGGAACGGCAGCCTGTTTGGCAATATTTGTAGTTAAACAACGTCAATTATCTCCTTCAAACCGTGAAAAATGGTGCATCATCTTAATAAACTTCATCATATACCACAATAGTCTCATATCTGCATGGCATGGCACAAAACAAACACAGATTAAGCTAAAAGAATATTATCTGTGTGTGGTTCGAACGTCATTGCATTATTTAAAAATACTAAAAAAACAATACGGTAAAAAAAAACATACATACCTACAAGATATTTTAATGGCGTAGCAGTGCGTATGAAAATATACGGTCTAGAAGACCTCAAAATTTATTACCCATGCATTCCCAATCTATAGGGGTTCGTAAATATGATCACATCTCCCATTATCGGTCGCGCCTGAAATGGCTTCCTATTCGGCAACGTCGGAGTTTGAGAACACTCTGTTCTCTTTTTAGTATTCTTAAAGACCCTCATGCTCCTGATTATTTATTTATTTATTTATTTATTTATTTATTGAATTACCAACATAAGATACAGCATAAGTAAACTACGGTAAGCACATAATAATGGTCTTAATTCTAACTGTTCTTACAATTATAGGTAATTACAGCATGCAAATTAAACAATACTGATGAAGAAAAAAAAACAGAATTGAAAAACAAATAATAGATCACATTTAAATGAATAAAAAAAAAAACTTAACTAAGCATTTAAAGGTTCGTCAAATTCTCTTAGTGAACACAGAAACTTCTTAAGTGATTGGGAGTGTATATCGAGCCCGGGCCTTCTACCAGCAAGGTCGTTATACATGCGAGACAGACGGATAACTGGTGAATTTCGACCCATTGTGGTTCTGCAAAGTCTCTTACGGAACAGTCCACAAGGGTGGCGAGGAATTCTGCTTGGTATGTTGAACTGTAACTTACTCAGTAGTGTGGGGCTATCAATACGGTTGTTCAGCAACTTGTAGAGGTAAGACATATCAAGCATGGTCCGTCGCCAAGAAAGTGATTCCAACCGGAAATGGCATAGTTTATCCTTATATGATTTTATTGTCTTTGACAGTCCAAATCTGTATGCCATGTTGCGAATAAACTTCCTTTGTACCTTTTCTATACGATTTATGTGTATATTATAGTTTGGACTCCATACAGTACTGCAATATTCTAATTGGCTCCTGACATAGCTGTTATAAAGTAGGATTACCGTAGATGGACGCTTAAACCCCTTGGCACTTCTTAAAATAAATCCTAGAGATTTGTTAGCGTTCTTGACGATTTTATCAATGTGATCCGTAAATCTTAGTTGGCAATCCATAGTGACAACAAGATCTCTAATGGTCGTTACTTCATCAAGTTTGCTACCTGCGATAAAGTATTCCGTGTCTAATTTGTTGCGTCTTTTAGTAAATTTAATGTGTTTACATTTTGTACTATTTAAGTACATTTTATTAGAGGTACACCAATCCTGGAGGCTATCAATATCTTCTTGCAAGTATTTAAAGTCTATGTTGCTTGAAACTACCCTGGTTAATTTTAAATCATCGGCAAACAGATAAATTTGACTATGGTTAATCACCTCAGCTATATCGTTTATAAATATATTGAAAAAGAGAGGACCCAAGACAGAACCCTGAGGAACTCCTGATAACGCTATGAAGGGGCTAGATTGCAATCCATCTAAAACCACCTGGGACGGTCTATTTCTAAGATAGGAATTGCACCAGCCCAGTAGATTGCCTGCCAACCCAAACTTGTACAGTTTCTCTAGTAGAATTCTGTGGTTGACCTTGTCGAAGGCCTTCGAAAAATCTGTGTAAACTGCGTCCACTTGAAGCCCCCGATCAACTGACTCCATTAGTTCGGATGCAAAAAGTATTAAGTTGGTATTTGTTGATCGTTTTTCTACGAATCCATATTGATCAGGAATAAGATACTTGTGCATATGTTTATACAAAACTAACTGAATCATCGATTCAAAGACCTTCGACACTGTCGACAAGATGGACACAGGTCTATAATTGGCTACACATTCTTTCTTGCCACTTTTATGAATGGGTACGACTCTTGTTTGCTTCCATACGTCAGGAAATGTACCTGTCTCTATGGACCGATTATACAAAAGCGACAACGGTAATGAGAGGGTCTTAGCACAATTGACTAACAGAAGCGGGTGAATGTTATCGGGGCCAACACTTTTTGTAGTATTTAATTTCTTCAGTTTCTTCTCGACTTCAACTGGGCTAAACTGAATGGAACCAACCAAATCAAGCCTCTCTGCGCTAGACATGGGAATGCCAACAACACTAGTGGGATCGAACGGAACATCATCCGCTTCAAAAACTGAGGAGAAATGAGCTGCGAACATGTCAGGGATAATGTTTGGATCAGATGTTGTGCTGTTGTTAAAGGTCATAGTGCTGGGGTAAGACAGAGAGTTTTTTCTCAGATTCTTAATATGAGTCCAAAAGTATTTTGAGTTTTCCGTTATTTTACTTTCTATAGAGTCTATGTAATTATTGTAACATTCCCTGATCATTATATTGGTGTCCTTCCGTAAATACTCGAATTCTAGTTTATCCAGTGGATTTCCATGTTTTTTATATTTTTTGTGATGTTTAGACTTCTGTTTTAGTAAATAAATTAATTGTGGTGAAAACCAAACAGGATAAGTGGACCCCCTCCGAATGTTTGTTTTCGGTATATGGTTTCTTATGCCTTCATACACGTCGTTGTAGAAAACAGACAACATCTCATTCTCATCACTATAGTGGCCCAACTTTTCTGTCCAATCGATTGATGCTAGGTAGTGATTAATTGCCTGATAATCGCCTTTATGAAAATTAAAACGCTTTGTTTTAACTGCTTTTCCAAGAGCCTCGGTGTGGACTTCAAATTCTATTTCAAGGGCTGGATGATATTTGTCTATTCGTCTGACCGGCTGCGCACACTTTTTCACACGTATTCTTTCGTGATTGCACAACAGTAAGTCAAGCATTTTATTATTTTCATTACTCACACAATTGAACTGTTGTAGGTCATTAAATGTTAGAAAATCCACAAAATCACACAGCAATTCGCAATTCCCATACCCCACCGGTACCAAACTATTTGTGTCCTCACTGTCATTCACGTCCCATGATAAGTTACTAAAATTAAAGTCTCCCGCAATTAAAATACAGTCACTCTTGGAGCCTGACTGCAGGTTTGCGTTTGCCTTATCTATGAATATTTCTAAATTGTTCTTTGAAACTGGAGGCGGCAAGTACACAGCGCAAATTTTTAGTGTAGAAACTTTTCCTTTTGAGTTACACGATACCAAGACCCACAAATCCTCGCAGCTACTCTCATACTCTGGAACACTTTTTGAAATTAAACGATCAGTAACCGCTATCAGCACACCACCGCCTCTTTTTTTAGTTGAAGAAGATGTCTCTCTATCTCGCCTGTACACGTTATAACCGCTCTCAAAAAACTCCGAGTCAAAACATCCACTATTAAGCCAAGTCTCTGTGAATATAAATATATCATAACAACTATTTGAAATCTGTTGACGAACCTCAGACGCATTACTGTTCAGTCCTCTAACATTTTGGTAATATATGCTTAAGGAATTTAAAAACATACGGCAAAATTACTATGAGCTTAAAAATAGCAGGAAAAAAAAGTGTGTATATAAAATATTCCTTAAAAATTTCAACAAATTTAGGAAAAAGAGAAAAAATATATATATTACTGAGACACCGTAACCGTCTTACTTATTAAGTTCTAACAGATCCTGTGAACACTTAATTACTTTATATTCAGAGTTTTCAGCCTTCCTCATATAAATCCTACCTCCCCTCACCCAGACAAACTTGTAGCCGAGTTCTTTTGCCTTCTTTCTAGCTTCTGCGTGTAGAGATTTTTGTGCAGGAGATAAATGCTCCACTATGAAAACTGGTTTCTTGTCTCCACTGATACCCAAATGACCGGTATTAAGCTTTTCCGCAAAACTTCCTGCTTTCTTATTAAATTTCAAGGCCGAAGCCAGAAAATTGTCCCTTGATCTCTGAGAGCTGAATTTAATTACTATCGACCTGGGCCGCTGACTTTCGCTGTTTAGTTTAGCTATTCTAGTGCACGTCTGAATTTCAGTTTCTTCTAATTTACAATCCGTAATCCTTGCAATTTGCTTCACTACTGAAAATAAATTTTCGGATTTTTATTATTATTAAAAATGTAAATTTTCCTTCCTCAGTGAGAATGCCTCTCGCAACCTTCGCACCTGCAATGCTCTCAAACTCCGCACTCCCGCTCACAAATCTAGCTACATGTCAAAGTCTTACACTTTGGCGGCTATCAGGCTGTGGAATTCTCTTCCTAGGGATATTCAATCCTCTTCTAATAAATTCGCATTTAAGAGATCAATTCGTGACCTTTTCTTGAACACCGCCTAAATCTGTCATCATTCTCTTTTTTTTTTGTTATATCTTTAGTTAATGTTTCTGTCTGAATGTTATGTATATATATATGTGTGTATGTATTTATATTCATGTATGTATATTGTATTTTATAAGTATATTATTATATTATAACTTTAAAATTCTGTATGTAATATTATTGAATAAAATATATATGTACCTATGTGCATTACCTGTATATTAGTATAAATAATTATAGCAGTTGTCAATATACCTATTACCGCACCACATCATAGTTTTCTGGCACGCCCAATGGTTGACTGGTAGAGAATGCCATTAAGGCATTAAGTCCGCCATTTGTACCTTCTTTGTGCAATAAAGATTAAATAAATAAATAAATAAATAAATATAGATCACTCACCATCAAGTGACCCTTAGATCAGAATTTTTTATACCACTAATGTAATGTATATACAAATGCAAACAAGCCTACATGGCATGTCTAATTTTGAACGGTTACCGAAGCCTAAACACGCGCGTTGCCGGCCCTTTAAAAACCTTTTCACAACCTTTTTGAAGGACCCCATGTTATAGTCTCGGAGGAGAGCCTCGGGCTTCAATGGTCAATCATAAAAAAGCAAAACAAAATCTAGCATGCATTATTTTCTATTTGACAACACAACGCCAGCCCCCGGGCGCCTACTGCAACGCTATCCGGTAACACAAAGCAAACAGTTTGATAAATCCGCGGCAAAATACTCTGTGAGTGAAATCCGATTTGTACGAAATTTTACACCTAAATACGTTAGTAGTGAACTTCTATTTTACTTTTAGAGGAATAACACTAGAATTACTAAACTATTTTTTTATTTTAACTTGCTGTTGATAGACTAACCCATCGCCACTTCAAAATCACCAATACTGACGAGTCCAAAAATTAAAGAAAAATTACATGCAAATGACGTCACATTATATTTTGTATGCCTCGAGAGAGAAGTTTGTTTGATAGTTATGTCAAATATTGCGTATAGACTACGTAACAAAACATGTTATAATAACGTAATGTGGGATGTGCGGCCCATCATCTTTTCGTTCCAAGCCAACCTCACCTCCCCTTGGTGGATCCTGCCGAATAACACACGAGGCGCTGGCAACCGACTGGTGGCGGTATAACCATCACAATTGAAGGCGTAGCTAAATACCACAGACCGATCACGGGCAGTAGCGTCACGATGTAGGAACCTCATTACTAGCAAGCCATTTTAGAAACATAATATTTTTGTTGACGTTTTGGACTTATGACAGTTGCGTGAAAAACAAGCGTAAAAATATCGTGAATATTATTGAATCTGCAAATCTGTAAATTATTTAATACATTGATTTAAGAGCGTGGAATCTTTTATTAACGAACATCCATCCACCTCATTGGTGACCCCGAGTTAGAAACGCAACTCCTTCAAAATTTTCTTCGACAACTTCGATCGCGGCGACAATCTTTTCGTTATTCCGTGTACCTACACTACGGCGACGTGCACCGCAAGCTCCATGGACCCACTCGCAAATTTAGTGGCAGCGCTCAAGCGGCAGGTCGAAGTTTTGACAGAGCAGATAGAGGCGCATTCACGATCACGCTCGAAACATCATCATAATCACGCAAGTCATCACAGTTCGACACGGTCCGACCACAGGAAAGCCACCGCCTGCTGGTACCATAAACATTTCGGCGACAAAGCGAAAAAGTGTACCACGCCATGTAAGTACAAGTCGGAAAACCATCCAGGCAGTCAGTAGCGGCCGTTGACGTCTGCCAAGTTGCAAATGGCCGCGTGTTTGTTGTAGACCGACCACTATCGCCCTTAGCTGGCTAAGGTCTCGCCGGGGGAGTGATGTAGGAACCTCATTACTAGCAAGCCATTTTAGAAACATAATATTTTTGTTGACGTTTTGGACTTATGACAGTTGCGTGAAAAACAAGCGTAAAAATATCGTGAATATTATTGAATCTGCAAATCTGTAAATTATTTAATACATTGATTTAAGAGCGTGGAATCTTTTATTAACGAACATCCATCCACCTCAACAGGAACAAGAAGCTACGCCCTGCGATCGCCAACCTGACTGCCCAGCGTGGCGATTGTGGGTATATCCTCCAGATTTGTTTGCCTAAGTGGCGAGCAACTGGAGAGGCCTATGTCCGGCAGTGGAGTGCAATAGGCTGATGATGATACATAATGGCACTTAAAGATGGTAATGATAAATTTTACACTTTCAGAGTTCGTTTTTCTGATCAATTTTACAGGCCAAAATTTTCAAGTATAAGAGCTATTTACAGATAATTTACATATTATATATAAATAATAAAGATATAAAACCTAAACTAATATATACCTAGGTATTTATCATCTTATGTATTCTTTCTGGTAACCAAGAAGTAACTGCATGTTACTTCATAAAATCATCGTTAAATCAAACATAGTCAAAACCCCATTAAATCATCACAAACCTGTACATGTACGTGGATGTCCCCACTCCGATCCGTGCTGACGACATATTTCTGAAACAATAGAAACAGTGTTTAGACAAGAATCCATTATTGTATGTATAATATGCTTAGTAAATTAGGTATAATATATTCTCGATCACTTGTAAGTATTAATTCATACAACGAACTAGGTATTACGTATGTATGAAATAGCTTTTTGTTTCATCTCCTTATTTTATCTTAATTATTTAAATCGGATTTAGAAGCGTACCTTAATTCGAGCTTAAATAACCCAAGACATGCCCCACTAGGCACACAGCGCCATCTAATCCTAAACTAAGCCAAAACTTGTACTATGAGTACTGGACTTACTCAGATGCTTTTATTTTTTTAAATAGATACATATCAATGTGCACACACACAAATGTTTGTACTGTGCGGGGATCAAACTTGCGACCACTGCATCAGAGGGAGCGTTAGCGAGGCACTGAACTTAACTGGTCAATCAACAGACCTGGTCCGATTACTGCTCCCTCCTGCCGAGGCCTGCTGCCTCCCTTAGGTAACTCATTCCTCTATCCTGGGCATCCCTTATCCAGCCGATGCAGGCTGACCAGCCTACACCGCGGTTGCCTAAAAACGGTGTCCATTTCAAACTGATAATCGAATATTTATATCGATCTTGGTATGAGGGTGCAAATTCATAGCTTAGGCGGTCGGAACTCGTAAACAGTATTTTTCCACGCGGTCGTCAGACGAGTACCTGGACCTAAATACGGAACCTGACCGCCCCAAAACATATGTCATAACCAATCCCTCAGCCAAAGGTTCCTACCATAAAAAGCTTAAAGTGGTATGAACAGTGACATATTACACAATATGCCCGTCCGTGCTCCTCGGCCCAATCTCATTAGCGCGAATGACGCACGGGGAGCGGCACGTAACACGTACGTACTCGTACACACCGTTTGTACAAACCCCTGGTACATACAACTGATGTTCGTATGACGCTTAACATGAATAAGTACTATACAAACCTATACTAATGCGTGAGTACTAAGTTCAACTTCACATTGACCTCAAACTACACTTCTAAAAATAGGTAGATATAAATAAATAAAAAGTATGTTCTGAATGCAAATTAGTCATTCGACGTTTCAAAATGTACCTGCAAGCTGTTGGAAGCGCGCTTATAGGACTATTATCACTCATCTTCTGCAATTTAAAAGTAAAACTATTCTTTGCGCAAATAATCTCCACAACTGTAGCGGCGGTTGGATTGTACAACAAAAACCAAAACCGAATATGCAAATCAAAGAAAATATTGGCGGGAAGAACCGTGCTAGTAACGGGCGTCACAAATGGGATCGGCTTGGAAATAGCCAAGGACATGGCTCATAGAGGAGCTAGGGTCATAATCGCCGGTCCACATCAAGACGAGGGTCTTTCCACCAAGAAACACATCGAAGAAACCTCCGGTAGCGACAAAATCATCTTCAAAGAACTCGAATTATCTTCCCTGGACTCGGTGCGTCAATTCGCATCAGACATTTTGAAAGCAGAAGAAAGATTGGACATTCTATTTAACAACCATGCTATAGACAAGCTTGTGAATGGTGTAACTACTGATGGGCTGCATATAGTGATGCAAGAGAATTACATAGGCACATTCCTTCTGACAATGTTGTTGTTGCCGCTCCTTAAGAAGACAGGGACTACATCGGAGCCGAGCAGGATAGTGACCACGGCGTCGGTAAAGCACAGATTCGGAAAGGTGCACTACAATACTTGGAATGACATGAACAACAGCACATGTTTCGTAAATAATGCCAGTAAGTTTTGCCTTGTCATGTTTAGTATTGAGCTGAGTAAGGTTTTGAAGGACTCAAATGTTGTTGTGAACTTGGCTGATCCTGGCGTCGTGGGAGGGATCAACTTGAACCTTGGATTCGGGGAGGTGTTCAATGATGTTATTTCTCGTGCATGCGCTTTTCTTTTCAAGAACCCTTGGATAGGAGCGCAGACTGCCATACATGTCGCATTGAGTGCTAAAGCTGGCCAGGTGACAGGGAAATATTTCCAGAACTGTCAAATTTCTTGGCCTGATAATGCTGTTTACAACGAGAAAATTGTGAGGAAGGTGTGGAACGACACAATTCAATTAGTGAAATTGGATAATGAAGAGTGGAATTAACTGCAAAAGAGAGTATAGTCCTATTATTGTGTAGCACAACGGTTGAATGATTAATAATAGTGAAAATTGTCCCTGCGGTTTCCGGATTTAGAATAGAACCACACCATCTCATCCCGTGGGAGTCGTAGAAAACGACTAAGGGAACATCAGAAAATACAATCAGCGGGCAGCAATACAAATAAAATTTACTTCGGTCACCAGGAATGTTCCTGCCAAGCCTGATGACTACAGCAAATCCCCCAAAATGACAAATGTCATTGGATAAGGCCTATCTCCAGCACTGGACGTTTGCAGGCTGATGATGAACAGTGCCAATAATTCCTGGCATAAACTCGTGCTACTTCAAGAATGCTCTAAAAGGTTATCTGTAATTGGTTGCTGCGAGTTTGTACGTGTACAACATTCAGCGTTCAATTACGTTAGATACTTATATCTTTCTATTTGTTTCGGATCCGGGTCTTCAGGTAAAGAAAATAAATTTCAGCAGTACCTACTCGGCCTATTAAAGTTGGACGAGTTAATAAAGCTATACTTAAAGATTGTACTTAAGTATTTTAATAAAAAAAACCTTTTCCTCTTATTCTTCATTCTTTCATTATATGCGTAATCCCTAAATATTTGTAGGTTCATAATAAAACTAGTGACCCTAGGTTACAAGACATATAAATTCACTTTCGACAGTTTCCTTGCCATTTCATTCGTCAGGGAATGGAAGCACCTATTTCCCAACACCGAAAATGTCACTAGCGGAACAAAATGGTGGCATTTACTTTTATTGCTGCCCCATTACCGCGCTCCGCTCCACCAATTAGACACGGCGTGGTTGGTAGGACTAGAGTTTACGACCCTTGTGCTTGTGAAAATCCTAAAGATCTACTTGTAGTTCTTTTTATTAATAACTGGCAACCAGGGCACTTCGCTTCGGATATTTCAGATAGCAAGAATCCCTAATATTTTCTAGCAATAAATATGTCGTTCTTCACCCTGAGTACTGCCGCCTACTAACGACTTAGAAGCTGAAATCTCAAGAAGTCTCTTTTCGACTCCCACCTCCTCACCCACGCGCAGATTTGTAGTGTCATAATCATCATCAGCGTCACCGGAGCGATCGGGCAGCAGCGTCACCGGAGCGAAAAGCTACGCGCTGCGATCGCCAACCCGCCTGCCCAGCGTGGCGATTATGGGTATATCCTCCAGATGTTTGCCCTAAGTGGTGAACAACTGGAGAGGCCTGTGTCCAGCAGTGGACCGCAATAGGCTGATTATGATGATGAATCATCATCATATTCATCCGCAACAGGTCCATTGTAAGACATAAAACTTACCTTCCCCAAAGGCTTCCACAACGGCTAGTTGCACTGCAAGCTACCCGCCCCATCCCCATCCAGCCTTATCGTGCGACTTTCATTAATAGGTTGTCAGTCCACAGACACGGGGTCAATGTCTGTGACCCTCGTTCGTCTACGGATCTCCGCATTTCTGATGGATCTCATAGAGAAACGCGGAGCATAGCCTTGATAGAATAGATTTGTAGTGTAGTTATTAGAAACGAATCACTACTAGATGAACCAATATGTAGTACTAATAGTCGAGCACATAAATCATGCGCCGATAACATGTAACCAATAATCAAGGTCCCAAGCTGTAATAATAGATCTACAAAGTGTTGTTGTGCGAGGGCAAGCGTTGCATTCAGGTCTATTTGCGAGCTGAATACTGTGTTTGTGCGAAAGCACTAGCTAGACCACAGAACGATATTAAGGATAGACCGGCCGAGGAGTACGTAGGTAAGCTGTAAGTCTTTTTTATTACACTAATCCTAAGTCTATTCAAAATAGACATTGAAAGTTGCAAATGGCCAGGCCAGTAGCTTGCGTTGCAGTACGGGGAGCCCAAGCCGTATCTTCGTCGGGAATGCGTACAGCGCCTATCTAATGGAGAATACCTATCTATCAAGCCAGACGGCATGGTCCAGTACAAAGAATACAGTAGGATGGGATGTCCGGACGAACTCGACACAATCCCCGAATAACGATGCAGCGCTACATAACCTACCTCTTTGGCTCTGTTTGTATTTCTAAGCACCATACCGCAGTAGGTGCGTTGTGGGCCTATGTCTATCCCATCTCATCGGATCTCAAAGTAAGCTTTAGCACTTCTGGATATCAGAACAACGGATGCCTTCGTACAAAAATATACTTAAAAATACAAGTTCATATGTAATTATACCTAGATACGGAACAAACACAAATTTTAATGCTCATCACAAGAATGTTTGTCCCAAGTGGGAATCGAACTCACGACCTTTGGTCCTGAAGCAAGGGTCACTGCCAAATGAGCCAACGGGCCATTTAAAGATTAGATTGTTTGAATACAAGACGTTCTATTGTTGATACATTTCTGTGAGATGTTTACGCAAGTCTTAATTGGCCGCTCGTTTATGGAAAGCGCGTCGGAATGCAAGTCATTAGCGGTAGCCGCGCCTTGCATCAACATCATCATTTGAGTCTTACATCTACCCTCTGATAAGTATTTAAAGGCCTCTTCCTTCAAGTCCAGAGTATAATAGAATAGAGTACAATAGAGCCAAATATCTTTATTCATATAAGGTTTTTTAAAAAAACACAAATCGTCAAAACCACATACATTGTCATAAGGCAAATATCTAAAGGATATACCCATAATCACCACACTGGGCAGGCGGGTTGGCGTCATCATCGGTCTCTGGTATTTAGCTACGCCTTCAATTGTGATGGTTATACCGCCACCAGTCGGTTGCTAGCGTCTCGTTTGTTATTCGGCAGGATGCACCACGGGCAGATGAGGTTGGCTTGGAGCGAATAGATGATAGGCACCTCCCTTGCATACCCCCCTAATAAAATTTAATTCTATTCTACTCTTCTAGGGAGCAATAGAGTGCTCCCCGCGTGATACTTTCGCTATGACTGATTAGCTAATTATCCTGTTACATGCGGTAGAGGTCGTGTGTTCGACTTAAGAACAATGTTTACAGAATCACTCTACAAGAACATGTCTACTGTCATTTAAATGTACTTACTTTACCGTCTCAAACTATAACAATGGATTGTGCCTAGTACAGAAGGTGGAGGACATTTATTGTTCAATATTTACATTACTCAAGTCACACTTGTAAATACTTAACATTAAATGAAAACAAGCGTTATATACAGGGTGTCTACGCGAGTGCAGCAGCACGCCATACGTGCAGCAGCATTTATCTCAACGTTTACTAACCCCAGGATGTAAGGGAGATTGATTGTTATTGATTGATGATTACACCACCAGGGATGTGAGGGAGCGGCCTATCACCTTTTCAATTGGGCAACATGATGTACTGGACTAATTGTAATTCACACCTTGTAAACATTCATGAAAGGCAATAAACGATTTGATTTGATTTGATTTCACTCCAAGCCATCCTCACCTGCCCGTGGTTCATCCTGCCGAACAACAAACGAGGCTCTGGCAAACCGACTGGTGGCGGTATAACCATCACGATAGAAGGCGTAGCTTAATACCACAGGCCATTGACGGGCAGCAGCGTCACCGGAACAAGAAGCTACGCCCTGCGATCGCCAACCCGCCTGCCCAGCGTGGCGATTATGGGTATATCCTCCAGATGTTTGCTCTAAGTGGCGAACAACTGGAGAGGCCTATGTCCAGCAGTGGACTGTAATAGGCTGATGATGATGATGATGTTATATACAGGGTGTCTACGCGACTGCAGCAGCACGCCACACGGGCAATAGCATTTATCTCAACGTTTACTAACCCACCTGCCAAGCGAGGTACTAAGGCAAATCCCCTCAAATGACAATAGGCTATTATGGCCAAAAATTGTAATTAGTCCGACTTTTAGCTTATTCAAAAATAAAAGACACGTATTTTTTATTTGTAAATTAGACTAAAAATTACAAAGTTATAGCCCGATGAAACTACGCGTGACGTCACTCGGTGGGGCATTTTTACGGGAGCGAGTGACGTCAAAGACTCCCACTTATAACTTTTGATGCCTTGTAACCTTGATATTGTTTATTTGTATGAAAAAAGGAAAAATACGTGTCTTTTATTTTTGAATAAGCCAAAACAGCTGGATAAAATCAAAATAAAATGTAATCAAAAATAAACCGTAACCGCACTTATTTGAGCATCCTTTATTTATAAAAATAATAAAAAGTAAAGTTTTGCATCTGCCACAGTCAGTTTCTCCGAAAATGATCGTAAAATTAGGACTAGGATGTGGCATAATTTTCCTAATACTTCTTCTTTTCTATTGGAGTTGGACATTCATATTAAACTTTATACTCATAACCTTTACTAGTGCACTGGCAGTCGGGTTGTACCATAAAAACACTAACCGAATTTACAAGTCAAAGAAGATGCTGTACGGACGGACAGTGCTGGTGACTGGGGGTACCAGCGGAATGGGGCTAGAAATAGCCAAGGACTTAGCTCACCGAGGAGCCAGAGTGATAATCACCGGCCACCTCGAACACGACGGGCTTAAAGCTAAAAAAAACATCGAAGACAGCTCCGGTAGCGACAAAGTCGTCTTCAAACTACTGGATTTTACTTCTCTAAAAACAGTACGCGAATTCGCATCAGACATTTTGATTGAAGAAGACAGACTGGACGTTTTGATCAACAACGCCGGTAGTGGTGAGGTTGCTGACAAACCTACTGAAGATGGTTTGCACAACATGATGCAGGTCAACTACTTCGGGCCGTTCCTTTTGACGTTGTTTCTCCTGCCGCTGCTAAAGAGGACAGGGGAACCGTCGGAGCCGAGCAGGATAGTGAATACAGTGTCGATTCAGCACAGATTTGCTGAAGTCGATTATGAGCATTGGAACGACGGCGCCTACTATAAATATCCATGGCGGATGTATAGCAACAGCAAACTTTGCTTGGTAATGTTCAGTAGAGAGCTAAGTAAGAAGTTACGTGGTACCAACGTTGTGCTTAATATGGTAGATCCGGGTGCGGTGGGCGGAACCAACATATTTTCTGGTTTCTACAAGACATTTAATGTGTTGATCTCTTTTATTTTTAAGAACTACTGTATGAATGCCTGGGAAGGAGTACAAACTGCTTTGTATGTATCAGTAAGTGACGAAGCGGGACAAGAGACGGGTAAATATTTTTGGAACTGCAGGATTACGGAGCCAAGTAGAGCTGTTTATAATGAAGCAATCACAAGTAGGCTATGGGATAATACCGCTGCTTTAGTAGACTTGAAGGATGAAGATTGGAATTATGATTTTCCGAAAGCCGGAGCGATGCATAATGGGATTTAAAGTAAAATGTGCGACAGTAACGGTAACGACAGTCCGGTGATGATAACAAGACCGGATTTGCTATCATCGTTTGCAAACTTCTTGTTTAAATAAAAATAACAAAATCTCACACAACCACGTGTAAATTTCATCATTGTCTTATCATAGTCTTTTTCATCTTTGTCGATCTGGTAATTACATACTATTATAAACTTTGTTTAACATACTTAACGCTTGTTTTATGCTCCATAATCCTTGTCATGATCCTATATCTAATTTAGGAAAAAAGTAAACACATTGACAGAAAATGTAATCTTCCAAGGAGTCCTCGCGACGCGGAGTTCTGCCGCGCTGTGGGTTGTTGCGTCGGGTGCCAGGCATCCCGACATTCCCGACCCTCCTCAGACAGAATGCTCGTAGCGGACCACCAAGTTAAGCGGGTGTACTCCGCTAGATAGAAGTGAACCCCACATAAAACAGGTGTCTTATATCCAGGGCCATGGACGCCTGGGGTATGACACGCACGTTGCCGGCTCTTTAAAAGCACCCCATACAGTAGTTTTGGGGGAGAGGCTCGGCGGGGAGTTCATTCCATACCCGTGTGTGGCAAGAAGGTTTTTTAAACGGACGATAGGTATTTCATTCATTTAACTTAATTTCTGTTGAACAAAATGTATATTATCTTTCTCCAATGTATTGAGTGCAAGTGCACCGGAGTCGGCCAACTGTTTGTAAACAGAGGCTATTTCAGGCCGAGCGCTCGCGACTCGCGATCAGAGAATTTCGGCAAAACGTTTTGCTCTCTTCGCAGACGAGTCGATGCCCCGAGATGTGACTAACACGGATATATAAACAACCGTGGTCAGACATTAATACCAACATTTTGAAGTTTCCGGGTACTTCAAAACCCTAAGAATGGCGACAGTATCATGATCCTAAATTTGTTTTAATGTATGTTTGAGGTATTATACTAAAAAGAGCGAATTTCTTGCCGGCTTCTTGTCGATGGAACTGCTTTCCGAACAGGTGGTTTTGACGATTTGTGAGTAAAAGTGATTAAAAAAAACTTCAATCATCATCAGCCTACAATTGGATTTTCTTATATTTTTTTTTTCATTTCATGTCTCACCCAATATATAAATTATCATTTGGGGGATTTGCCGTAGTCACCATGTTTGGCAGGCAGGTTGTTACCGCAGTAGGTTTTATTTGTGTCCAAGTAAACGCATCTGCTCGGAAACTACGACATCCACGGAATGAGGTGGGGTGGAGATCCTTCTAAAGCCGGAACCCACACGGAAACCAAAGAACACAACCTTTTGTCTACCTACTCGTTTAAGACTGCAGCCTAAGGTAGTTTGTGCTAGAACTAGATCTCGCTAGCACAAACTACATATTACCAAAGCCTCGTTTTGTAATTTGACAGGATGCACCACGAGCAGGTGAGGATTGCTTGGAGCAAGGAAATGATAGGTCACTCTTTATGAAACAGGTTAAAATTTCCCTAAATAGACGTGCAGTCTATTTCTTTTGTTTTACGTATATTTGTAGTACACACATGTATTTGATCGGTACTCAGGTCTTGGTAAGCTATCGCGTCGCGTCACGGGCCTAATTGACCTCAAACAGACCGTCACTCGCAGTGCTCCTTGACGAGTGTGCTCAACGGTCTATTTATAGACTCGTTGAAGTAAGCTCGTTCATTTGTGTGCTAGAGGTACTTGGGTGGAGTAATGCGGTTACTTCCTTTTCTCTTAATGAAGTTGAGATGTAGGTAGGTACTTGAACAATGTGGGATTTAACAGTCTTCTAAAGCATCGTGCCGGCTCTTTTAGATAGAATCGGCATTACGAACCAGCGTTTTAATCGACTTCTAAGAAAGGGAGGAGGTTCTCAATTTGACTGAATAATTTTTTTTATTATTCTAAGAACGTAGGTACCCAGGAAATGCAAAAATAATCTTAATCTTAACTAATATTATAAAGCTGAAGAGTTTGTTTGTTTGAACGCGTTAATCTCAGGAACTACTGGTCCGAATTGAAAAATTCGTTTTGTGTTGAATAGACCATTTATCGACGAAGGCTTTTTAGGCTATATAACATCATGTTGCAACTATTAGGAGCGAAGAAATAATGGAAAATGTAAAAAAAAAAAACGGGGAAAAAATAACTATTCCATGCGGACGAAGTCGCGAGCACAGCTAGTACAAAATATTGCATAGATCTATGTTAAACATCACCTGAAATTTGGATTATATTTCCTCGTGGAAAAAAAATGGCCACGAGCCTGTCAAGTTCAAGACACGAACAGAACTGTACATTTACATTGCGTGCCATAAACTAGACTGTATGGAGTCTTGACAAAGGGAAGCTAATGGGAGAGCTCACAAGACGTGCCGGCTGACAGGACAGCCATTAACCGCTCGAGTATTCCGTATTTTGCCGCACTTAAGATCCCCACGTACAAGTAGGGCTTTACACCTTATTTATGACGATCCCACCTTATGTGCGACGTGATAAAATGCAATAGGTGCTTAGTGGCTCTATCTCTCATTTGATAGTGTCCTCTGCGTCCTGAACCAACGATTCCCACCACACACACACACTGTTAAAACTACATGGTTTAATGGACATCCTAGCCAAAAGGTTTTCTGTCTAAATATGTTTTTTATAAGTGTTCTATGTCAACTGCTGTGTCAACACAATTATTATAGACATCTAACGGAAAGCTTGTGTCTTAATCCCAAACCCACCCAAACCTAACTCCCTAAATATTCAGACACACACATACACATTTTGCACATATTTTGTTCCGTGTCTGATTATTTGTATTTTAAGTATATAACTTCGTTGTTCTACACAAATGCTCATGCCACTTACCTACCTTGTGATTGGAGCAATGTATGTGATGTAGTCTGGTAGTTATTTATTGTATTGATTACCTAGGTACGTATAATTTCTTTACTTTACTATCCTAAAAGAAAAAAATTTGACCTTCACAATCGCAGCACACAGAAGAAGAGGTAAGAACATAATGATTTGACTGTCATAGTCTCATTAGAAATTCGACGCTGTGACCGAAATTCGGTCAGGAGAGTAATATTTCCCTACTTCTTAAAAGGCTTAGATAGTTTGAGTCTCTCCCATTTCTACCAACGACCTTCAAAGCCCCCAAAAGCTTCCTCAGCGAAAAACAGTTACGCAACTTGACACATTTGAAGAAGACACATTGATAGGATTTGAACGCAAGATGATCCTTATTATCCTCGATGAGAATGTGACAATGCGAAGGATATAAAGACGTGTCTGAACAATCAATCATGGTAACAGGATACGGATGCCATCGTTACGGGGGATGAGACGGCGAAACCGATCGGTATCTGATAAATAACACCTTCCGATTTGATACTGAATAAGTGTAACTGAATTTCAGCCAACGGGGCTAATAAAGATATGATAATAATAAATAAGTAAATAACCCAAGACATGCCACGCTGGGCCACACATCGCCATCTAGCCCCAAACTAAGCCGAAGCTTGTACTAGACAACTGATAAACTTACTTAGATACTTTTTTTGTAAATAAATACATATTATACATAGTAAACACCCAGACAATACAAACAGACATGTTTATGCACACAAATGCTTGTTTCGGGAATCGAACCCACGATCCTTGACTCAGAAGGCAGAGGTCATTACCAAACGAGGCATCGAACCAGTTAGTTAATCTTTATTGCACAGTAAAGTAGTGTACAAAAGGCGGGCTTAATGCCACATAAGCATTCTGTACCAGTCAATCATTGAGATAAGCAGAAACTAGCAATAAGTTAGTGTAGGTAAGTAATTTGGTAGTGACCAAATGAGCCAGATTAATGTGCTTTTGATGCACGGGGGTGAATTACCGCCAACTTCGTGACTCTTCTGTAAATTTGAACACAAAAAAAACCTTGTAACAATTTTAACCCAACCCGGGATTCTGCCAGGGCCTGGCGGAAGCTACATTACTACAAGCTACGCATTGACATTTAGGTAATTCCCACATAGTTGCCTGACTTTCGCAAAACGGAATAATAACAGCGTAGGCAAACTTAATTTTAGTTATTTCAAAGTTCGGGTCTGGAATTCATATTGTGTTAATTAATAAACCGAACAGTGATTGATAAATTGCTTTATAATAAACAAACAATCAGCACGTAACTACTTATGCACTTTCATTAACAATATATTTATCTGCGCTGATGTAAACAGCGTAGAAGTAACGACCCTAGATGTATTTCAATGGCAGATATTACAATCAGTTTTAATAATACGACCGTCGAACTATTTCGTTATTTCTAGATAATTTATTTTTACGTTGATATATTAGGTATGGGGAAGATTATGCGACTGATGATAAGAGTTACATCAGCCCTTGAAGGTCATAAAGGTAGTACCTAACTAAGAAAATTAAACCTGTTGCCTAACTATAGGAAATTAAACTTCTTTTTATTTTTTTTTTTTTTTTTTACCTGAAGGTTGTCTGGAAGAAATCATTTAGGTACTGACGATAAGAACACCCAAATTTCATCATATTATGTCTGAAATAACCTTTCTGTAAATGTCTGTATTTTGTGCAATACACTAGGTGTCTATCTAACTCTACCGCAACTTGATACTGGAATACTTACGAAATATTTTCCAGTGACTAGAAGATTCTAAATTTTAGAATTGCATTCATTTTAATTTCAGAGTTTATGTAGGTATGCCTACGATTAAACTCTGACCCTTTTAAAATCCGTTATCAAGCTTTTATAGTCGCCTGGCACTCTAAGTGACATTAGAATTATAACCGGGAATCAAACCGGAGACCTCTTGGCTTATTACAGCGTTTGCAATAAAAACAAGGCTCTTCTGAGTAGAATCCACTTTCTGGACACGGCAGTAGCATACCTATAATTCTTTTAATTTTACTTGACGATTCATGGCACTTATTCTAAAACTATATGAATAAAGCTATTTTCATTTCCTTTCAAAACAAAAACAAGCCGACTTTACTACCTAACCTACCTATAAACCTACATTTATATGAACCGGCGTTTTGGGTAATCTCACCCAAAATAAGTGCTCTAAATCATGACCTCCATATCACTTAACGGCAAACAATGTATGGCCAAGTTCGTATTTAAAAAACGTCTCAACATTCTGAGTATTCGTGGCGAGCATTGGGAAAGGCCTATGTCCAGCAGTGGACTGATGTGGGCTGATGATGATGATGATGATTCTGAGTATGAAAAGCAAACCTACATTATTCCGTCATCAAAGTTATTAAATAAAACATTTATATTTCTAAATACAACAACAACAATTGTACCAAATATATTACACAACAAACACAAATTTTCAAACTTAGTGTGAGGGTTGAACTTACGATCGTTGGTTTTCAAGATACGTTCACTACTAAGTGAGTCATCGGGCCTTATAAAAATACCGTTAATTTTTTTTTCTTATTTCAAATCCACCAGACAATTAGTTAAATAACCAAGCGCGTATTTTAATAAAGTCAAACTATATAAGAGCTTTAAGCCCTAAGTTGTGGACTTTCACATTAAATAACGAACTAATTGACTTTAAAAGCACATATTCAAAGCCAGTCAGAAGTCTAGATTTTCACACACAATAATTAATAACTGTATTTGAATTTCAAAAGTACATAATAGGATATGCCATCGAAAATTCATTCCTCTATCCAACTAGAACTCCTTTCACCTCAACTAAACTGAAAACGTAAAAAACTTTCACGAACACATCTAATAATCCACCAACCTGAAATCCCTTTTCCTCGTCCGTCATGGTCACTCAGACGATCTCAACTTTCAAGCTGCCAGATAGGCCGGGCACCGGATAACGTGTTAACTGCCAGTTAAGCTGGAGGATACGGCCTCTCACCGGGAGCGGCCGGAGTGCAGTGAGGGCAGAGTCACTCGGACGGCGCACGTGGTCCAAAGGAACCGCGCACTGGGCTGTTTTGGTAATATTGCGCTTATTTTTTATCAGCCATACGCTTATAAAAGTTTATATAAAAGAGGACGGTTAGGATCATGCATCAAAGTACCCCTGCGTACTTAAATTGGAGATTGGCCGCTGTGCCACCACCATTTGGCATCACCCTTCGCCCTCTACACAAAAAGAAATGGAATTCTCTGCCTGCTCATGTGTTTCCGCCTTCTTATAGTATGGGATCCTTTAAACAAAGCGTGAAGAAGCATCTTGTAGACCGGCATGGCTGTGGTGACTGACTGGAAACTGAGGTTTCCCGCCCGTGGCCAAAGCGACTTGGGCTTCCTTTTCAGCTATCCATTAGGCGAGAGAAAGCCACTATGCCGAGCCAATATGTAAGCCTGTAATACGGGTTTATAGATAAACCTATCTCAGGCACCAGTCTCTCACACTCAGGGTATTAAGGATGTACAGATTCTGTTATCCCAATATCTTTTTTGTGAGAGAAAATAAAAAATAAAATAAAAAATATAAAAAAAAGTTCCACATCATATGTGCGGAGAAATTACCTGGCGTACGAAGTTAGATACTGGCGTAGAAAACGACTAAGGAAATATCTGGAAACGGGCAGGCAGCAGCGTTTACCTGGGTACAAATAAAACCTACTGCGATCACCAACCCACCAAGCGCGTTGATTAAGGGTGATCCCACCAGATGACAATCGTCATGGGATGAAAGGGAGCGGCCTATTATCTTTTCGCCCCAAGCCAACCTCACCTGCCCGTGGTGCATCCTGCCGAATAACAAACGAGGCGCTGGCAACCAACTGGTGGCGGTATAACCATCACAATTGAAGGCGTAGCTAAATACCACAGACCGATGGCGGGCAGCAGCGTCACAGGAGCGTGAAGCTACGCCCTGCGATCGCCAACCCGCCTGCCCAGCGCGGCGATTATGGGTATATCCTCCAGATGTTTGTCCAAGTGGCGAACAACTGGATAGGCCTATATCCAGCAGTGGACTGCAATAGGCTGATGATGCTGATGATGATGATGACAATCGTCATTGGGGGAGGCCTATGTCTAGCAGTGGACGTTCGCAGGCTGATGATGATGTGGTAATATCTCCTTTAATTTCTAGTGTTTGCAAAGACCACTTAATGTCTGTTAAGACCCTGATAGGGTAAAGTGTTTGTCCCGTACATAGGACATGAGTTTGACTGTAGCAAACAAAGTTAAATGTGGGTGAAGCCCCATGGAAAACAATGAAACCTTGACCTGACTATTTTCATTAATCGGGTGTTAGTTGCGATATGGCTTCTCTTAACATAGCATTAATTGCGCTAGTCAATTTATAAAATGTAATTAACTCGTGGACACTCACGGTACGGCTAGTCCACAAGTTGAAGGTCTCTCAGCGAGCTATGGAAAGAGCTATGCTCGGCGTCTCTCTGCGAGATCGGATCCGAAATGAGGTGATCCGGCAGAGAACCAAAGTTACCGACATAGCTCACCGGATCAGCAAGCTAAAGTGGCAGTGGGCTGGCCACATCAGCCGCGAAAGCGGCAACCACAGTAGCAGACGACTCCCCATGACCACGACCACTCTGTCAAGAGTGAACGACTGAGAAGAAGTCAATTGCGGGCCTATCTACATATCTTTGGGATGAACTTTGAATCGGCCAAATTGCTAGAGCTGCAAACCCCAAAAAATGTTTTCATTTAAAAATACTTTCACGTTTTTATTGACCAGTGTGCGTTGATCTCGAAACACATGATATTTGTTTATAGGTTAGCCGAAAATCGGCGCAGTCGAATGAACCAAATGTTTGCGCAGTTATTATGATGCGAATCGCGAAGTTATAGCTACTTGCGTAGGTACATGTACCTGCCGGCGAAGTTAATAATGTTATCGGCAGTGATATGCTGCTAATTACATGTCTGTTATTGTTAATAAACTATTATTAATCTTTATTCTTTTGATTTTAATAACTCGTCAGAGTTTCGAGAGTATCTTAACATCAGCTTTAACGTTCACTGCTGGACATAAGCCTTTTTTTCTAGAGGGGAATGCATTAGGCACCGTCATGCCACCTCCGGGGGGAGGTGACATGGTGTGTGGGACTTACACCTCCCGAAATGGGAGGGTATACCCACTAAACCTCCTGTGTCGCCAGTGGGCAGCAAGTTGCAGGGACACGGGTAACGCCGAAGCATACGGCCGCATCCCTGCATGCCCTGGCCAGCCGCAGATGACAAGCGGCCGGGACTCCTGGTCCGGGGAGGGCAGATACCCCTACCCTTCCGGGGAGCAATAGGGTGCTCCCCGGGCGGACCTCGTGCAACAGTGTGGTTGCACCCACCACACCGTTTCGCCCCTATAAGTGGATCGCGCCCCCGCCCTCACCACTCGGGGCACGAAGGAGAGGCTCAGAGGGAAGGAGAGGCTCAGAGGGAAGGAGAGGCACACGATGCGCTGGACATAAGCCTTCCCCAATGACAACTTTCATATGGTTTGCCTTAGTCACCAAGTTAGGCCGGCAGGTTGATCATAATATGTTTTATTTATACCCAAGTAAATGCTACTGCCCGTTTCCTGATATTCCCTTATAGCCTCTCATAGACAATGCCTTTAAAGATTTCCTAAATATTTTCTTTCTTCGTATTATTCTGTGGCTACTAACATCCAAGCGTTTAATTTGCTCACCCATCCGCCTCAATTCCATAGGAAAAGGACATTTCTCCTATAAAGTCATATAAAACAGTTTTCACCCGAAGGCCGCAAAGTTACGCGAAATCTGCCGAGAGTCGGGAATCACATTTAGCCCGTCCCGATACATAACTCTATTAGGACCGCCTTAGGCCCTCCCGACACGGTACACTTGTATATTTAGGGAAGAAGCTGAAGCTGAAGTATGAAAAATTGTAGTAAGGGATCCTTTGAATGAACCGTGAATAAGCATCTTCTGGGCTGTAGTTAACTCACTAAAAACTGAAATTTTACGCTTGTTGCTTGACATAATGGCTTCTCTACCCCTGATGAAAAGCGAAAGAGAAACCCATGTCGCTGTGACAACGGGCAGGTAACTGGTCAGTTACCTGTCAGTTGCTACCGCCATGCTAGCCCAACCCTAACCCCCCATGAGCTCCGGAAACCTACTCACCGGCAGAAACTCGACCCGGAGGTCATTTGGTTGCGGTATTCTATAGGGTGGAGGTCTTTCTCCGAACGGGGGGCTCAATTCGTGCGAAAATTCGTTATGCCTTACTTCTCTTAAAATGTTTGCTCATTACCACGAGGATATAAGGCTCTTCGCTCCAAACCATCTTCACCTACCCAGGGTGCATCGTACCGAATAACAAATGAGGCTCCGGCAACGGTTTGATGGCGATATAACCATATCAATGAATATTGACAGCAGCGTCACCGGAGCGAGAAGCTACGTCCTGCGATCGCCAACCCGCCTGCCCAGCGTGGCGATCATGGGCAAAAGCTCCAGGTGATTGACCAAAATGGCAAGCAATTTGAGAGGCTTATGACCAGTATGCACCTATCTCAATATACTGATGATATCATATCGGCCTTTTGGTCAGGATGTCATTTTAGGAAATTATCACTTTATTGCTCCTGTGTAGACCGACCGTAACTTTCACGCCCCGCCCACGCATTGAGCGATAACTTCATACCCTTAATTGTATTGACCTACTAACTGCCACGAGACCATACAGCATGGGGCATATCAATTGTCTGCCATAACCATTAATTGACAATCAACAGAAGAGGTAGGTACTAGGGGTTCATAATCATCATCATCAGCCTATTACAGTCCACTGCTGGACATAGGCCTCTCCAGTTGTTCGCCAATTAGAGCAAACATCTGGAGGATATACCCATAATCGCCACGCTGGGCAGGCGGGTTAGCGATCGCAGGGCGTAGCTTCTTGCTCCGGTGACGCTGCTGCCCGTCACCGGTCTTTAGTATTTAGCTACGCCTGCAATTGTGATGGTTATACCGCCACCAGTCGGTTGCCAGCGCCTCGTTTGTTATTCGGCAGGATGCACCATGGGCAGGTGAGGTTGGCTTGGAGCGAAAAGATGATAGGCCGCTCCCTTACATCCCACTAGGACTAGGGGTTATTGCTTTTCAAATTGTGTTAAAAGTGTAAATATAAACATCGTCATCATCTGACTGACTTTGGACTGGCTCGATGGCTCATTTGGTGACCTCTGCCTTCTGAGCCTAGGGTCGTGGGTTCGATTTCCGCACAGTACAAACATTTCTGTTCATGAACCTGTCTGTTGGTATTGGTCTGGGTGTTTACTATGTATAATTTGTATTTATTTACAAAAAAAATGTATCTAAGTAAGTTTATCAGTTGTCTAGTACCCATAGTACAAGCCTCGGCTTAGGGCTCGGCTCGGTTTTTTTCTAGCTTTGAAGCGAAGAGCTAGGTCGCTCCCTTATATCCTCATGGTAATGAGCATACATTTGTATTTATTTACAAAAAAAAATGTTTCTAAGTAAGTTTATCAATTGTCTAGTACCCATAGTACAAGCTTCGGCTTAGTTTGGGGCTAGGTGGCGCTGTGTGGCCCAGCGTGGCATGTCTTGGGTTATTTTTTTTTATTTTTTTTTTAACATTTTAAGTGAAGTAAGGCATAGCGAATCTTCGCCAGCAAATGACCTCCGGGTAGTGTTTCTGCCGGTGAGTAGGGTTTCCGGAGCTTGTGGGCAACTGACAGGTAACTGTCCAGTTACTTGCTTGTTGTCACAGCGACTTGAGCTTCTCTTTCGCTTTCCATCAAGCGTAGGGAAGCCATTACTAGCTACTATAAAAAAAGAAGTCATACTAACTGACCACAGTCCACTATTCTCCGTTGAACGATGTCTTGAGTGGAAGGAAGTGTCGCAATTAGAGCGACCCAATTATGAGCCAATTGAGCGGTGGGCGCGGATATGCGCCTCGGAGAATGGACTTCGTCTGCATTTGTACCTACTTTTCATACACCTACTCCTCATGACCGAATTTGGGAAGCTTTTTTATGAAAAAGGGGGCAGACGAGCAGACGGCTCACCTGATGGTAAGTGATAACCGCCGCCCATGTACATCTGCAATATCAGGAGTTACAGCTGCGCTGCCGGCCTTTAAGAAAGAGGTACGCTCTTTTCTTGAAGATTTGGGGATCGTAACGGCCGGATATACCGCTGGATAGTTTAGTTGTGCGCGGCAGAAAATTGCTAAGTTCTTATAATAAACGCGTCTTAATTTAGCTCATTATACCTAGCGCCATCTCACACGGCGCGTCAAAACTACCTGAAAGCTTAGCAGATCGAAGTTCGTTATGGAATCAATATCGCGATAGTTCCTGAATTTTCCGCTAGGCGGCTCTACTTCGCTCGGGAAATATTTACCTTCTTTGCCTTTGTTTAAAACGTTATCGCGTATACGTGGAAGATCAAAACGTTCTGGATTCGATACCGGGGCGGATTAGTTACGGAAATGAAGTTTTTAAAGGCCTCGGCAGCTTAACTTAACTATTCAGAGCACTAAGCTTTAGGCGAAAGCTTAAGAATCGTCTGTCTAAAGCTTAGGCTAAGCTTTCTTTTTAATTAAAAGAGTCTTTTTAATCCGAAGATTCCAGGCTCAATTCCCAGCTGGGGCAATTTAGATAATGGAGATTTCTGAATTGCCTCGGTTCTGGGTGTTCTAGTCGGCGACCCCAGTCATCTTAAGGTACTCATATTCAAGGAAAAACTTTAGTTTGAAATGAAATGGTTCAGTGTGAAATATTATAAAGAAGAAAGATTTGATTGCTTTTTGTTTATTTGCATTGAATAGGCTCCGAAACTACTGGACCGATTTGATTAACTCCTTCACTGTTGAAAAGATACACTATCTCCGACGAACATAGGCTATATTAAATTTTAAAAAAGTTGGTAATCCATATTAAAACGCCAATAATGTAACCCAGGGTGTGAAAAAAATACCATAAAACTTCCTCACATCGCGAGCGCTGCAAAAACTATTGATTTATAGAACAAAATAATGTACTTACTACGACTTATGATGTACAAAAATATCGAAACAATTTTATTCTTTGATAGTACTTAGGTACTTTTATAGCACGTCATAATGGCTTTCCAACGCCTAAGTCGCTGTGACAACGGGAAAGTAACTGGTCAGCTGCCACCGCCATTCCGATCCAACCCTAACCCCCCACGAGCTCCGGAAACCCTACTCACCGGCAGAAACACGACCCAGAGGTCATTTGACTGCGGCATTCTTTAGGGTGGAGGTCCTTCCCCGGAAGGGCAGCTCAATTCGAGCAAAGATTCGCTATGCCCTATCTCTCTTAGTAAGTCTATCTGGTATAGTTGCGTCGCGATAATCTTAAATATCCAAAGTCGGGTCGCTAGTTTTATCTGTATTTTTTTTTCATATAAATTTCACCAAACTCGGTCTTGACCAGTGTTATAAATAACAGCCGTCCATCGCATCACAATGGGAGAGGAAAACTTCAGTTGCATAACAATGCGAGCGCAGCACGCGGCCGCCGCGCATCCTGCTTACGGGACGTCGTCTCAACAGCCACCAAAGAGCAGAAGACGAGAGGTAGGGCATAGCGAATAAGAGAGGTAGGGCATAGCGAATAAGAGAGGTAGGTCATAGCGAATAGGAGAGGTAAGGCATAGCGAATAAGAGAAGTAGGGCATAGCGAATAAGAGAGGTAGGGCATAGCGAATAAAAGAGGTAGGGCATAGCGAATAAGAGAGGTAGGGCATAGCGAATAGGAGAGGTAGGGCATAGTGAATAAGAGAGGTAGGGCATAGCGAATAAGAGAGGTAGGGCATAGCGAATAAGAGAGGTAGGGCATAGCGAATAAGAGATGTAGGGCATAGCGAATAAGAGAGGTAGGGCATGGCGAATAAGAGAGGTAGGGCATAGCGAATAGGAGAGGTAGGGCATAGCGAATAAGAGAGGTAGGGCATAGCGAATAGGAGAGGTAGGGCATAGCGAATAAGAGAGGTAGGGCATAGCGAATAGGAGAGGTAGGGCATAGCGAATAGGAGAGGTAGGGCATAGCGAATAGGAGAGGTAGGGCATAGCGAATAAGAGAGGTAGGGTATAGCGAATATCGTAAATAGTCCACTTATTTTAAAACTCGCCTGACTGCACAATATTATAATAATATCGTCTGTTTATCAAAGCTATGTAAATTGTACCAATTTGGCAACGTAGTATGTTGTTCATTTTGAAGATATTTATTGTAGAGCAGTCTATTCGTTATTCTTGAAGAAGATAAGAACTGTGAACTAATTCACAAAATACGGATCCAGATATTTACTAGATATTAATTATATAGTATACATTAACATACACGCTCACATACACGCACCTCATATATGTATATTACACTTTAAAATTGTTTTGTCTTTTGTTTTTACCTCATAAATAAAGTAATGTTCGTAAAAAAATACACTTTGTTTGTATACGCTCATTAAGCTCCTAGGGTATTCCGATATTATAAGATGTCGCCTTTTAATAGAATGGTATTTAGGCATTGTTGCGTCCAGCCAGTGGCCATCCTAATTCCAAATATTGGTGTAAAGTTTGTAATAATTGATACGAATAAATACTTATAAGCATTACAATACCAAAAAATTAGACTTTTATCCTTTTTATTAAGTTAATAAGTAGATACCCTCGTATATTCCGGTATCATTTTTAGGTTGCATTGTGAAATGTTATATTTCTCGCCGCGTCTGCGATTCCCCGGGCTCCAGTCTTTGGCGGATCTAGACGGATCTAAATAGATATACTTAGGTGCAATTGAGGGGGCTCGTCCGTCCGTCTAAACGGTCTATTCTTAGCTCTGGAGACGTAGTCGTATACCTAATGCATCGTAATGGCGCCCACGTGGGTGACATGTAGGTGCAAATATGATGCAATATAGATAAACTAGCTTTCGCCGCACGCTCTTCGCGCGTGCGTGCTTAAGCTAGGTCTGCGACGCTGGACGCTCCGGGCTTCGCCCTACGCGGAGCTCGGCCTGCGGCCTCGCGATACGCAGCTCGGCCTGCGGCCTCGCGAAATTACTTTTCTGGGTTGTACCGTTCCGCGTGGGCGGGTGTTGGGCTTTTTTTGCGGCTTGTTGATTAGGTTTTGTGTGGGGGCTCCTTGGGGCGCCAGCCGCTCCGGGCTTCGCCCTCCGCGGCGTTGTTTTGGCGGCTTGGGTTGGCTCGCTCGGCCTGCGGCCTCGCAAAATTTTTTTTTCATTAGTGGGCGCATACTCCTTGGGGCACTGCTCCGGGCTTCACCCAGCGCAGGGCTCGACCTTCGGTCTCGCGTATTTTAGTAGCGTGACAAAAAGAAGGTGGGCTGCTCGGCCTTCGGCCTCGCAAACTTTTTTTTTTCATTATTGAATGAATATGCTCCGGGCTTCGCCCTGCGCAGGGCTCGACCTACGGTCTCGCTTATTTTGGTAGTGTAACAAAAAGAGGGTGGGCTCGCTCGGCCTTCGGCCTCGCATAGTTTTTTTTTCTTTAGTAGGTAACTACTCCTTGGGGCACTGCTCCGGGCTTCGCCCTACGCAGGGCTCGACCTTCGGTCTCGCCTGTTACAGTAGCGTAACTGAAAGAGCTTGGGCTCGCTCGGCCTGCGGCCTCGCATAGTTTTTTTTCATAAGTAGGTGAATATTCCTTGGGGCACTGCTACGGGCTTCGCCCTACGCAGGGCTCGACCTTCGGTCTCGCGTATTATGGTAGCGTAACTAAAAGAGGATGGGCTCGCTCGGCCTACGGCCTCGCATAGTTTTTTTTTCATAAGTAGGTGATTATTCCTTGGGGCACTGCTACGGGCTTCGCCCTACGCAGGGCTCGACCTTCGGTCTCGCGTGTTATGGTAGCGTAACTAAAAGAGGATGGGCTCGCTCGGCCTTCGGCCTCGCATAGTTTTTTTTTTCATAAGTAGGTGATTATTCCTTGGGGCACTGCTACGGGCTTCGTCCTATGCAGGACTCGACCTTCGGTCTCGCGTATTATGGTAGCGTAACTAAAAGAAGATGGGCTTGCTCGGCCTACGGCCTCGCATAGTTTTTATTTTTTCATAAGTGGATGAATACTCTTTGGGGCACTGCTCCGGGCTTCGCCCTACGCAGGGCTCGACCTTCGGTCTCGCGTATTACAGTAATGTAACTAAAAGAAGATGGGCACGCTCGGCCTGCGGCCTCTCATAGTTTTTTTTTCATTAGTGGGCGCATAATCCTTGGGGCACTGCTCCGGGCTTCGCCCTGCGCAGGGCTCGACCTTCGCATGTCATAGTAGATACCATAAGAATGTTCGTCACGTTAAGTAATGTAAGTATGTTCGTCACATCAAGTATCGTAAGTATGTTCGTCACATCAAGTATCGTAAGTATGTTCGTCACATCAAGTATCGTAAGTATGTTCGTCACTTGTATGGGAAATCGTGATTTTTGAGTTGGCTTTTTTTTTATTCCTGCTGAATTTATGAGGTCATTTGGGGCCTCAATGGAGTCTGTGGACCATTTTTGACAGGACCTCATACTTGGTTTTTAAAAAATCGCGAATTTACGTTTCGGGATAAATCTCAGAAATTACCCTAAAAATGGGGTAAATTTTTACACAAGTTCATAGGTTATTAGGAGATCTCCAAAAGAGCCCCCGGACATTCTTTTCTCAGACGCACCCTTCTGCCCTTAAAATCACTTTGAATTTTTCGGAAACCTAACTTTTTTACAAAATGGCCGCCTGCTCATACGCCATTTTGTTTTTCCAACTTTTGGTACCCAGTAGTCAGTAACAACTATATTACACACTAAATGGCATTCACACATTTTTTTCGCGTCATACAAAGTGGGCGACCAGGACCCCTCGAAGGGACCCCTTTGAAAAAAGTTTGAGCCACCGTCCATCCCAGTGTTGCCAGATGACAGAGATAAAATTAGTCAAATGTCATTTTAATGGGCCCCATCTCTATGCTTCTGGGAATAATTTTTGCGAAATGTCATTATTTCTATTTTCGACTATTTCGGGGCATTTCTCAAAAACTACCAAAAATGTCGAAATTATTTTTTTACCTGGCAATACATCATTATCATAGACACATTGGCCTAGTACATTGCACCCCGCTCAAATGTTGCCATCTACCCGAAAATCCATTTTTTAACTTTCGAAAACGCGATTTTTTTACAAAATGGCCGCCACCGCAGCCGCCATCTTGAAAATCTGTCATTTCATATTTTTCCCATATACTACACTATATATGACGTCGATTGGCAATTTTACTTTTTTTATGCCAAGCATCTTGGCGGCCAGACAACTCGGCGAAAAAGGCACTGCCAAAAAAATTGTTTTCCCCGCCGTGCCGAGTGTTGCCAGGCCACCAACATAAAAATGGTCAAATGTCATTCTAATGGACCAAACCTGTAAGTGCATGACCACTTTTTATTTAAAATGTTGGTCCTTCTACTTTCGACCTTTTTGGGCCATATCTCAAAAATTATCAAAAAAGTCGAAAATATTTTTATACCTGGCAACACACAATAGCCCAACGGATAACCGACCAGTACATTGCAATTCTGTAAAATGTTGCCATCATACTAAAATTCCATTTTGAAATTTTCGAAAATCAATTTTTTTCACAAAATGGCCGCCAGCGCTGACGCCATCTTGAAAATCGAAAAAATCGGAATTTTCCCATATACCTGACTATATATGGCAACATTTGGCATTTTTACTTTTTTTCTGCCATTTGCCGGAATTGCTCAAAGTATAAGCCAAAAAAGGGTCTGCCAAAAAATTATTTTGCCCGCCAAAACCAGTGTTGCCAGAATTTTTGTTCAAAACTACCTTGAGGCTAATACCAGTCGGGGTTACCATAAATCTGCATACTCGGAATTTGGATACAAGTCAAAAATTTTTCACCAATATTTAGGGGCCTGTGCCAAAAACTACCATGAATTTGGTAGAAATTAAAAAACCTTCCGATAGACCGATAAATATCCTACCACCGCCCGATACTAACCAAATCGATTCAGTGTTGCCATCAGTAAGAAAAATCAGTTTAAAAAAGGAAAAAAAATTCACGGAACAAAATGGCCGCCAACGGCGCCGCCATCTTGTTTTTCTATAATCTATGGTCACTGGTTGACAGTTGACTATACCTGTGGCGATATTCTAAAGAAAATTTGCCGTTATCTCTGCGCATCGCGACAGTACGACCACGCAAACATGGGTCCAAAACCAATTTTCAATCCAAGATGGCGGCGCGGACATGTTGTTTTTTTAATTTTTTACAACTTTGACGTTTCTCTTTTCCATAGACAATTCCAACACGCTATGCGCCGCTTGGGCATTCTGTACATTTTTTTTAACTTTTTTTCCGAAAAACCGCCGCCATCTTGGATTTTTTGAAAAAAAAATAAAAAAAGCTGGATCGATTAAAAAAATACACAACCCCCTCATACAACAAAAAAACGAATTCAACCCCCTTCAACCCGAAAAAAGCCCCCGATGAGTCAGTCAGTGAGTCAGTGGTAATTTAGCTTTATATATTATAGATAGATAGACTAGCTTTCGCCGCACGCTCTTCGCGCGTGCGTGCTCAAGCTAGGTCTGCGACGCCGGACGCTCCGGGCTTCGCCCTACGCGGAGCTCGGCCTGCGGCCTCGCGATACGCAGCTCGGCCCTGCGGCCTCGCGAAATTACTTTTCTGGGTTGTACCGTCCGCGTGGGCGGGCGCGGTGGACTTTTTTGTGGTTCGTTGATTCGGTTTTGTGTGGGGGCTCCTTGGGGCGCCAGCCGCTCCGGGCTTCGCCCTCCGCGGCGTTGCTTTGGCGGCTTGGGTTGGCTCGCTCGGCCTGCGGCCTCGCAAACTATTTTTTTTTTCATTATTGTATGAATAATTCTTGGGGCACTGCTCCGGGCTTCGCCCTACGCAGGGCTCGACCTTCGGTCTCGCATATTTTAGTAGCGTAAAAAAAAGGTGGGCTCCGGGCTTCGCCCTGCGCAGGGCTCGACCTACGGTCTCGCTTATTTTAGTAGTGTAACAAAAAGGGGGCGGGCTCGCTCGGCCTTCGGCCTCGCATAGTTTTTTTTTCATTAGTAGATAAATACTCCTTGGTGCACTGCTCCGGGCTTCGCCCTACGCAGGGCTCGACCTTCGGTCTCGCATATTTTAGTAGCGTAAAAAGAAGGTGGGCTCGCTCGGCCTTTGGCCTCGCAAACTGTTTTTTTTTTCATTATTGAATGAATAATCCTAGGGGCACTGCTCCGGGCTTCGCCCTGCGCAGGGCTCGACCTGCGGTCTCGCTTATTTTAGTAGTGTAACAAAAAGAGGGTGGGCTCGCTCGGCCTTCGGCCTCGCATAGTTTTTTTTTCATTAGTAGGTAAATACTCCTTGGTGCACTGCTCCGGGCTTCGCCCTACGCAGGGCTCGACCTTCGGTCTCGCATATTTTAGTAGCGTAAAAAGAAGGTGGGCTCGCTCGGCCTTTGGCCTCGCAAACTGTTTTTTTTTTCATTATTGAATGAATAATCCTAGGGGCACTGCTCCGGGCTTCGCCCTGCGCAGGGCTCGACCTGCGGTCTCGCTTATTTTAGTAGTGTAACAAAAAGAGGGTGGGCTCGCTCGGCCTTCGGCCTCGCATAGTTTTTTTTTCATTAGTAGGTAAATACTCCTTGGGGCACTGCTCCGGGCTTCGCCCTACGCAGGGCTCGACCTTCGGTCTCGCCTGTTACAGTAGCGTAACTAAGAGAGCTTGGGCTCGCTTAGCCTTCGGCCTCGCATAGTTTTTTTTTGTTTAGTAGGTAAATACTCCTTGGGGCACTGCTCCGGACTTCGCCCTACGCAGGGCTCGACCTTCGGTCTCGCCTGTTACAGAAGCGTAACTAAAAGAGGATTGGCTCGCTCGGCCTACGGCCTCGCATAGTTTTTTTTTCATAAGTAAGTAGGTGATTATTCCTTGGGGCACTGCTACGGGCTTCGCCCTACGCAGGGCTCGACCTTCGGTCTCGCGTATTAAGGTAGCGTAACTAAAAGAGGATGGGCTCGCTCGGCCTACGGCCTCGCATAGTTTTTTTTTTCATAAGTAGGTGATTATTCCTTGGGGCACTGCTACGGGCTTCGCCCTACGCAGGGCTCGACCTTCGGTCTCGCGTATTATGGTAGCGTAACTGAAAGAGGATGGGCTCGCTCGGCCTGCGGCCTCGCATAGTTTTTATTTTTTCATAAGTGGGTGAATACTCTTTGGGGCACTGTTCCGGGCTTCGCCCTACGCAGGGCTCGACCTTCGGTCTCGCGTATTACAGTAATGTAACTAAAAGAAGATGGGCTCGCTCGGCCTGCGGCCTCGCATAGTTTTTTTTTTCATTAGCGGGCGCATACTCCTTGGGGCACTGCTTCGGGCTTCGCCCTGCGCAGGGCTCGACCTTTGGTCTCGCATGTCATAGTAGATACCATAAGAATGTTCGTCATGTTAAGTAATGTAAGTATGTTCGTCACATCAACTATCGTAAGTATGTTCGTCACACCAAGTATTGTAAGTATGTTCGTCACATCAAGTATCGTAAGTATGTTCGTCACGTCAAGTAACGTGAGTATGTTCGTCACTTGTATGGAAAGCGTGATTTTTGAGTTGGCTGTTTTTTTATTCCTGCTGAATTTATGAGGTCATTTAGGGCCTCAATGGAGTCTGTGGACCATTTTTGACAGGACCTCATACTTTATTTTTAAGATTTCGCGAATTTACGATTCGGGGTAAATCTCGGAAATTACCCTAAAATTGGGGTAAATTTTTGCACCATCAAATAAGTAATTAGGAGACCTTTAAAAGAGCCCCCGGACTTTTATTTCTCAGACGCACCCTTCTGCCCCAAAAGCCACTTCGAAATTTTCAAAAACCTAACTTTTTTACAAAATGGCCGCCTGTTTATCCGCCATTTTGGTTTTCCAACTTTTGGTACCCAGTGCTTAGTAATAACTATATTACTCACCAAATGGCATTCACAGATTTTTTTCGCGTCATACAAAGTGGGCGACCAGGACCCCTCGAAGGGACCCCTTTGAAAAAAGTTTGAGCCACCGTCCATCCCAGTGTTGCCAGATGACGGAGATAAAAATAGTCAAATGTCATTTTAATGGGCCCTTTCTCTATGCTCCCGGGAATAATTTTTTGCGAAATGTCTTTATTTCTATTTTCGACTTTTTCGGGGCATTTCTCAAAAACTACCAAAATTGCCAGAATTATTTTTTTTCCTGGCAATACATTATGACCATACACACATTGGCCTAGTACTTTGCACCCCGCTCAAATGTTGCCATCTACCCAAAAATCCATTTTTTAACTTTCGAAAAAGCAATTTTTTCACAAAATGGCCGCCAGCGCGGCCGCCATCTTGAAAGTCTGACGTTTCGGATTTTTCCCATATACTACACTATATATGGCGCCGATTGATATTTTTACTTTTTTTCTGCCAAGCGTCCTGGCGGCCAGACAGCTCGGCGAAAAAGGCATTGCCAAAAAATTTCTTCTCCCCGCCGTGCCGAGTGTTGCCAGGCCACCAAGATAAAAATGGTCAAATGTCATTCTAATGGGCCAAGCCTATGAGCACATGGCAACTTTTTATTTAAAATGTTGGTCCTTCTTCTTTCGACATTTTTGGGCCATATCTCGAAAACTATCAAAAAAGTCAAAAATATTTTTATACCTGGCAACACACAATGACCCAACTGATAACCGACCAGTACATTGGAATTCTGTAAATTGTTGCCATCACACTGAAAATCCATTTTGAAATTTTCGAAAACCAAACTTTTTTACAAAATGGCCGCCAGCGCCGCCGCCATCTTGGATATCAAAATGCCTATAGTTTTCCTGTATTTTAGACTATATACCGGACCAGAGCCAATTTTTACTTTTTTTTTTAATAAATACCCCGGACCCAGAGAGACTTTGGAAATGACTACTGCAAAAACACATTTTTACCCGCCAAAACCAGTGTTGCCAGAATTTTTCTCCAAAACTACCATGAGGCCAATACCAGCCAGGGTTGCCATAAAACTGCATACTCGGAATTTGAATTCACGTCACACTTTTGCCACTCATATTTGGGGCCCTGTGGCAAAAACTACCATCAATTTGGTAGAAATTAAAAAACCTACCAATAGACCGATAAATAACCTACCAACACTCCATACTAACCCAATCGATTTAGTGTTGCCATCAGGGAGAAAAATCAATTTAAAAAATGCAAAAATTTTCCTTGGGACAAAATGGCCGCCAGCGGCGCCGCCATATTGTTTTTCTATAGTCTATGGTCACTGGTCGACACTCGACTATATCCGTGACAGTTTAAAAAAAAAAGTTTGCCAATATCTCAATAGACCGCGACGCTATGACCACGCAAACATGGGTCTCGAAACAGTCGAAATCGCATTTTCGATCCAAGATGGCGGCGCCGCCATTTTGTTTTTTCGACATTTTATTTTTTTTAATTCAATGATTTAACCCACTCTACGGACCCCAAAAATTTGACAGCGATCCGATAAATAGATAAGGAGATACAACCACCAACATGGCCGCCATCTTGGATTTTGAAAAAAAAAACCACAAAAACCTGTTTCGATTGGCGCCCGATTTATACTCACCCTACATCATTTTCCCATTTTATCCCTCTAAATACCCGAAAAACACCCCTGATCAGTGAGTCAGTCAGTGGTAATCGAGCTTTATATAATATAGACTAGCTTTCGCCGCACGCTCTTCGCGCGTGCGTGCTCAAGCTAGGTCTGCGACGCTGGACGCTCCGGGCTTCGCCCTACGCGGAGCTCGGCCTGCGGCCTCGCGATACGCAGCTCGGCCTGCGGCCTCGCGAAATTACTATTCTGGGTTGTACCGTCCGCGTGGGCGGACGCGGTGGGCTTTTTTGTAGTTCGTTGATTCGGTTTTGCGGGGCTCCTTGGGGCGCCAGCCGCTCCGGGCTTCGCCCTCCGCGGCGTTGCTTTGGCGGCTTGGGTTGGCTCGCTCGGCCTGCGGCCTCGCAAACTATTTTTTTTTTCATTATTTATAGAATCATTCTTGGGGCACTGCTCCGGGCTTCGCCCTACGCAGGGCTAAACCTTCGGTCTCGCTTATTTTAGTAGTGTAACAAAAAGGGGGTAGGCTCGCTCGGCCTTCGGCCTCGCATAGTTTTTTTTTTCATTAGTAGGTAAATACTCCTTGGAGCACTGCTCCGGGCTTCGCCCTACGCAGGGCTCGACCTTCGGTCTCGCCTGTTACAGTAGCGTAACTAAAAGAGCTTGGGCTCGCTCGGCCTGCGGCCTCGCATAGTTTTTTTTTTCATAAGTAGGTGAATATTCCTTAGGGCACTGCTACGGGCTTCGCCCTACGCAGGGCTCGACCTTCGGTCTCGCGTATTATGGTAGCGTAACTAAAAGAGGATGGGCTCGCTCGGCCAGCGGCCTCGCATAGTTTTTTTTTCATAAGTAGGTGATTATTCCTTGGGGCACTGCTACGGGCTTCGCCCTACGCAGGGCTCGACCTTCGGTCTCGCGTATTATGGTAGCGTAACTATAAGAAGGTGGGCTTGCTCGGCCTGCGGCCTCGCGTTGTTTTTTTTTCATAAGTAGGTGAATATTCCTTGGGGCACTGCTACGGGCTTCGCCTTACGCAGGGCTCGACCTTCGGTCTCGCGTATTATGGTAGCGTAACTAAAAGAAGATGGGCTCGCTCGGCCTACGGCCTCGCATTGTTTTTTTTTTTCATAAGTGGGTGAATACTCTTTGGGGCACTGCTCCGGGCTTCGCCCTGCGCAGGGCTCGACCTTCGGTCTCGCGTATTATGGTAGCGTAACTAAAAGAAGATGGGCTCGCTCGGCCTGCGGCCTCGCATAGTTTTTTTTTTTCATAAGTAGGTGATTATTCCTTGGGGCACTGCTCCGGGCTACGCCCTACGCAGGGCTCGACCTTCGGTCTCACGTATTATGGTAGCGTCACTAAAAGAAGATGGGCTCGCTCGGCCTGCGGCCTCGCGTTGTTTTTTTTTTCATAAGTGGGTGAATACTCTTTGGGGCACTGCTCCGGGCTTCGCCCTGCGCAGGGCTCGACCTTCGGTCTCGCGTATTATGGTAGCGTAACTAAAACAGGATGGGCTCGCTCGGCCTGCGGCCTTGCATAGTTTTTTTTTTTCATTAGTGGGCGCATACTCCTTGGGGCACTGCTCCGGGCTTCGCCCTACGCAGGGCTCGACCTTCGGTCTCGCATGTCATAGGAGATACCATAAGAATGTTAGTCACGTTATACTTAACGTTCCCATACAAGTGACGAACATTCTTACACAGTAACGTAAGTATGTTCGTCAAGTCAAGTAGGTAATGTAAGAATATTCGTCACTTGTACGGGAAATCGTGATTTTTGAGTCGCGTTTAAAAAATCTTAATTGTAATATGTGTGTAGGTAACTTTATTTTAGTGGCTGTATTACTATTTTAGATAGGTACCTACCTACCTAAACTTAATGATGAAATTAAGATCATATTATTTCAAAACATAAAACGTCCCTATAATAAAATGTCTGAAACTTTATTTCCTATTGGCAGATTCTGGCCAAGCGTGTATTTAGAATTCCGCGTGTGCTTCGGCGCTACGGGAAGTGCAGCCCCTCTGCCCTAGCGTAACAAAGTGCAGGCACCCACGCTCTCCTTCGCAACCTCGGCTTGTTGGTCGCCTTCGGCCGAGAGCCCGGGCGCCTGGACCTTGTTACAGCGGGCAGGGGCTGCCTCCCTCCGCGCCTCCGCCTTTTTGGAATTACACCCTAGGGGTAGGGCAGACCAGTACCACGTGTAGTCGGGGTTGGCCGATTCGGTTCTGTCACAAATTTGATAATGAAATCTTAATTACCTATATCAAGATAACCCTACTATTAACAATTAGTATAACCATCATTCGGATTAACATGGTTTATCAATGTAGTACCTGAACATGTGACTTTATAGCAAGAAAAATATTAGGATATCTAATTAATAAAGCACTAAGATTTTAGTGTTATGTTCCTACAACTATTTCGTGTCGTTTTGATTTTCACCTACCTAGGTACCTATTTGAATATGAGCAGTCAATATAGCAATTGTGTAGGATGTGTGTAAAGTGGTTAATATATTTATAGATCAAAATATTCTACGAACAATGAAAATAAAAATTGACTAAAAAATGGGCGAGAGACATGTATGTAGTCGCTGAAAGTAAATCTTGAGAGATCAAGAAAACAGATTTTTGCACATCGATCGTGCTGCCAACTGGTGTCATAAAATTGAATGTTTTACCCTAATTTATACTACCTACGTAGTGCTGCCACCTATAGTTTGTGCACGGTCCCTATAGTTTGGCGCGCACGGTACGTGACGTCATCCGCCACGGCGGATCTCTCTAACTAAGCATTAACTTTAAACAGGAATATAAAAGATCTCTCCATAAATCCATAAAAATGCATATTCCCTATTCTCTTATATTAAAACCATTTGGAAAACTGCAGACATTGATGTTGTTTTCCTCCCTATATTGAAATTGAAAATTTTATAGAATAAAATAAATCGAGTTTGTTATAATAAAAACATACATTTATTGACCAAAAGAAAAGCCTATTAACTACACAGCATTGTTGTTGAAAGCTAACACGTTGATAAATAATCATTGATTAATTTAAATAAATAAATATTGTTTAGAGATGTAACAAACTACAATATTGATGTACCGTGAAGGATAAATTTGTAGATATTTTTGTAATCTTAATTCACTATTTAATCGATTAAAGGAACAAGTGTTTTTGTATAAAGAATAGACAAATCAAGATATTTTTATAACATAAGGGTAGCTATATTAATCTTATTGAATGTAGTCAACTATTACAAACATCAAGACTTTTTTGCCTATACAAATAAATTAACTTCATTGCGATCATCATAATTCGTGGAAATTTTGGGAATATGTTCGGTTTTTTTAAGAAGTTTAGTAATTTAAATTAGCATTATAAATAAATTACAAAATTACAAAAATATCTACTTAATATTTATGTAATAATAAAGAAGGTTTTCTATGGCCATATTCCATGTCTTTTGGATGTTTCACTTATTGGTGTTTCATTAGTCGGTTATCCAAAATGGCGCCATATTCTGCATACACATCTGAAAATAACAAACAATAATTAGTAAAAATAATCACATTTCATATGTATAGACATAGGATATGAACCAAAATAGGTACCATAGATAATTCCTAAGCTAAATATCATCCCATAAATATAGCCCGAACCAATTCATTCTAATTGAATATGCTAGTTAATTCAGTTATTTATTTAAGATGATGATTAGCATTACAGGCGATGGTTATGGTTAATTGCAAGGCGTTTTTAAAATTACAAATTAAGTTAGAGGACAAGATCAGAATGCTATACTAATGTAGGTCAAATAATTACTAATGCTGTCAAATATTTTATTTATTGAAGGGAAATTGAAGTCAGGTCACATTATTAGACATTATTCTTTTGACTGACCCGATGGCTCATTTGGTAGTGACCTCTGCCTTATTAGTCATGGGTTGTGGGTTCAATTCCCACACAGTACAAACATTTATGTGCATGAACATGTCTGTTTGTATTGGTCAGGTGTAAGTCATCATCATCAGCCTATTGCAGTCCACTGCTGGACATAGGCCTCTCCAGTGGTTCGCCACTCAGAGCCAACATCTGGAGGATATACCTATAATCGCCACGCTGGACAGGCGGGTTGGCGATCGCAGGGCGTAGCTTCTCGCTCCGGTGACGCTGCTGCCCATCATCGGTCTGTGGTATTTAGCTCCGCCTTCAATTGTGATGGTTATACCGCCACCAGTCGGTTGCCAGCGCCTCGTTTGTTATTCGGCAGGATGCACCACGTGCAGGTGAGGTTGGCTTGGAGCAAAAAGATGACGGGTCGCTCCCTTACATCCCAGGTGTAAGTAAGTTTATCATTGTCTAGTACCCATAGTACAAGCTTCAGCTTACGGTGTGTGGCCCAATGTGGTTTCATGGGTTACTCTCACTTTTATTATGACTCATAAAATCATAGTAATTTTAATGTAATATATTATTAGAAAATGAATAGCTACCTTTGTATGTGGCTATGTTGCACATATTTGCTAGATGTATATTGTATACTCTCGTAGAATTTTCGTTTGGAGTGGTGTTTCTCTGGATTGATTATCGTCATCAGTCACCATAATTAGGAGATTTCTTATGGAGTTTATCTTGAAGATAAGTCTGAAAGAAAATAAATCATTTAAAAAATATGTTTTTACAATGATGATTGTTATGAACTCGCATGTAGGCGTAAAATGACTTTGCTATCTTGTTAAGTAAGGCTAACATGTGACATTCAAAGTCGAAATTCTAAAAAATATGCTCTGAGACCATCTTATTTGTATTGTCAATGTCTAAGCTTTAAACTAATGTGTTCAAATTTGACAAGCGCACTGACCGAATTATGTATGGTTTCATGGATAAATTAAGTAAGTTACTCTTTTAATGTATACTAAACCGCTCTATCATTGATACATTTATGAGAGTGTCTTTATTTATTTTAGTCTTGGGCAATGTCTGTTGGTAAAAATGAGAAGGTAATGTACTAAGTATGAAGGTACTATGAATGTATAATGTGAACTATGCTAAAAATTGGTTCAGGTAAGTAAATAATTTGCTGGCCATCCATCATCAGCCTATTGCAGTCCACTGCTGGACATAGGCTTCTCCAGTTGTTCGTTACTTAGGGCTAACATTCATATTAGCGGCTAACGTTATCAATAAAATCGTTAACTACAATATTAAAGCTTGTACTGTTTTTTATCCTAACGTATTTATCCCTAAACATAATTACCATAATATTTTCATATTTCTTAATATTTACATGGATTTATATATGAAAAAAAAACCGTGTGTATATTAGTGGATAAATAATATTGGGCGTGTGAATTAAGAAGCAACAAAAAGTATAAGTGTAAGGCGAGATTAGGTAATCACCACTTTCGATAAGGAAATCAATAAGTATATATTACTGAAAGGACCGCATCAAGAACATAATCATGAACCAGATGCTTTGTTGGAAAAGGTTTGTTATAAACTTTTTCTTGTGATTTTGACGGGATCGTTTAGCTAGCGGGATTTCTGGCACTTCGCCGGCCGCTGCCGCGGCACGCTCGCTTCGCTCGCTCGGCTCGTGCGTTGCGTGGTCACAGTTCTAACCTAACCTAACCAAGAACTATAAATATAACCTATTCGTTATATAAAATTATATTTCTGGCACTTCGCCGGCCGCTGCCGCGGCACGCTCGCTTCGCTCGCTCGCCTCGTGCGTTGTGTGGTCACAGTTCTAACCTAACCTAACCAAGAACTATAAATATAACCTATTCGTTATATAAAATTATATTTCTGGCACTTCGCCGGCCGCTGCCGCGGCACGCTCGCTTCGCTCGCTCGGCTCGTGCGTTGTGTGGTCACAGTTCTAACCTAACCTAACCAAGAACTATAAATATAACCTATTCGTTATATAAAATTATATTTCTGGCACTTCGCCGGCCGCTGCCGCGGCACGCTCGCTTCGCTCGCTCGCCTCGTGCGTTGTGTGGTCACAGTTCTAACCTAACCTAACCAAGAACTATAAATATAACCTATTCGTTATATAAAATTATATTTCTGGCACTTCGCCGGCCGCTGCCGCGGCACGCTCGCTTCGCTCGCTCGGCTCGTGCGTTGTGTGGTCACAGTTCTAACCTAACCTAACCAAGAACTATAAATATAACCTATTTGTTAAATAAAATTATATTTCTGGCACTTCGCCGGCCGCTGCCGCGGCACGCTCGCTTCGCTCGCTCGGCTCGTGCGTTGTGTGGTCACAGTTCTAACCTAACCTAACCAAGAACTATAAATATAACCTATTCGTTATATAAAATTATATTTCTGGCACTTCGCCGGCCGCTGCCGCGGCACGCTCGCTTCGCTCGCTCGGCTCGTGCGTTGTGTGGTCACAGTTCTAACCTAACCAAGAACTATAAATATAACCTATTCGTTATATAAAATTATATTTCTGGCACTTCGCCGGCCGCTGCCGCGGCACGCTCGCTTCGCTCGCTCGGCTCGTGCGTTGTGTGGTCACAGTTCTAACCTAACCTAACCAAGAACTATAAATATAACCTATTCGTTATATAAAATTATATTTCTGGCACTTCGCCGGCCGCTGCCGCGGCACGCTCGCTTCGCTCGCTCGGCTCGTGCGTTGTGTGGTCACAGTTCTAACCTAACCTAACCAAGAACTATAAATATAACCTATTCGTTATGTATATAAAATTATATATGGGGTATACCTGTTCTTCACCACCTAAATATGAACCATGCCTATGGAGCACGTATGTTTTAAACGAGGTAAACATACCACGTACTCAAAATAGTGCTGAATCATAGCATAATCGTTTTCAACAATTCGTAGATCAGCACCATGTAGGATTTTATTTGTTATCTAAGAAAATTGTTCTAGAATTACCTACAGCATCAAGCTGCAGAAATCCAAAAACATCTTAACGGGGCTCCCCCTGCCGCCAAGAAAAGAAAATACAACGACAAAGATGATTTGAAAATTTAGGTGAACTTTGGCGCACCCGATCGTAGGATGTAGCTCCGCGCTCCGGCGACGACTGTCCGTCTGCCTGTGGTATTTATAATTTGTTGATGAAAAGCAATATTATACTTACACATTAAGGATTTTTCCATTTCGAACCCGGGTCGACGACGTAGGCATTGCGGTCTTCATGATCTGAAAGAAATTTACTTATTATTAAATTAGAGCAAAATAAGTTAATATTAATATCGTTAATATTTCTTTTTAATAAAAGAATGGGGAAGATATATTTAATACTATTTCTTAGTTGTTTTTCGTATCGCTTTTGTCATTTCATAAGTTCTTTCTGGCGTTTATGTCAACCTAACACGCTCAGCTGTCGAAATTTGTTACAGGATTTGGTCACAATAAATTAGTAATAACGAGATTTATATGAAAGGATTGTATATGGAATGAACATAATAAAATTACATGTCATTTTACCAAAGTTTATAGGAACCAATCATGAGAGAGGTAGGGCATAGCGAATAACCCTATACAATACCGCAGCCAAATGACCTCCGGGTCGTGTTTCTGCTGGTGAGTAGGGTCTCCGGAGCTCGTGGGGGGTAAGGGTTGGGCCGGCATGGCAGTGGCAACTGTCAAGTAACTAACCAGTTGCTTGCCAGTTGTCACAGCGACTTGGGCTTCTCTTTGGCTTTCCATCAGGCGCAGAGAAGCCATTATGTAGAACTACTATAAAAAAAAATTGAAAAAAAAAACAATTATAATATTATCATACTTACAGTTTTATTATTCCTTGCTTATCATCATCATTCTTTTCTGCCATTATGTCTGTGTGTGTATGTCATGTTATAATATCTTCAACGAAAATTGCATTTCTCTGATCATCTAAACACCAGAAAACAAGGCCATCGTAATTCTTATAAAGTGGTTCAAGCTTCCTTGGTTTCTTAGTTGGTCTCTTTAATTATTTATTTGATATTGATTTTTCACCACCTGCAATACATTGGACATAATTAAAAAATTACAATATAATATTTTGTAAATATTTATTACTCTCAATGTAATATAAAAGCCAGCGCCTCGTTGGTTACGCAGCAGGGAGCACCGCGGGCAGGTGAGGTTGGCACATGGGATATGATACATGGCGTCGTATCGCTAAGGATTCTAACGGATAAACAATAATATAAAAAGCTTTAAGTCAAAACCCTTCTAATTATTAGTATTTTAATAAATTCCACATCCACACAATTAAACCAAAATTATTTTTTAAACCAAACCTTTTATGAGAGTAGTGATGAGATGCCATGCATATGTTGTGGGTGTACAGGATTAAAAAGCAAATATCATGCGAAAATGTTACCAATTCAATATTACATGTTACACAAGTTATATTGAAAAGGTTGTCAAAAATACATTTAACTAAAAAAAAAGTGCTGGGTTAAAACACATGGTTAAATGATAATGTGTTAGAGCAAAATTAAACATAATTTAATAAGCATTAGTGACAAATTGATATTTTTTTTCTATGGGTTAGTTAATCCTGTAGGCACTTATGACAGTTTATTATTTTACTATTGCCGATAAAGTATGTAATAGTAAAATAAATAAAATGTCATATACATCAGGTTTGCTGAGATTTGGTAATATATTTTTTATTTTGCAATTTTACAATCAAATAGGTACGTTATATGCACTATTTATAATAAAAAAAAATCACATATCTCAACAAATCTGAACACAATCCCTTTTACTCCCCAGTGTATAGTGTAACTGAGTGTGTGTACAAATGCATTAAAATTGGTTGGTTTAGTGCTGCAGGTATCATCAAATAACATGCATTACGAATGAGTAGTGTGAATGAGATACACGGTGGTATTTTGGGACATCCAGTAGGAGACTCCACGTGGTCCGGGACACCGTCAGTGTGACGGCGTCACTCGAAGTGGTCAGTCCACTGTCATTGGTACATGTCTGGAGAACAGAAGAATCCTTGCGGCTGTCTGACCGGATGGGGAATGCAAGAATGTAGATCGAACAGGCCGAGCGACGAGTAGACGCTTCGTTTGAACGAAGAGCTGTATTGCACGCAATGAGACGCTACTGCCACTTGATAAAATGCAATCACAATATGATAACGTAGGGTTGCCATCCCCGTCCGGGTTTCCCCGGATTTGTCCTAGTTTGAAGGGCGTCCGGGGTCCGTCCGGCTGGGGCTTTTAAATGTGCCCGGGTAAAATCCGGACACTTTTGAAATCGAAACTCAAATTCTAATAGATAAGCGATAAGCCCACTATCAAGCAGGCACGGCAAAATAATAAAAAGTGAATGATAAAATTCTGATGTGTCCGGGGAAAAACCATATTTCGCCCAAATGTCCGGAATTTTAGCGGTGTTATCTAGCGCCGGCAAGCATTAAGTGATGGCAACCCTACACGCACTCATGTACACTCGCACACATTACTAACAAGTTCATATTAGGCGCACAATTGAATTTAGGGCTATTTAATAACAGGTTTTTTGTTTTACCTAGTCTAAAAAATAGTTGTAAACTTACAATTCTCAATGACTAAATATTAAAATTAATAAACATTGTATTCATTTATTTATACGGAAATTATAAGTGACAAATCGTTCTCTTTGAATATTAAAACCTAAGTGAGAACTCCAGTGGAGTACAAACATGTACAGTAGTAGTACCACGTTAATAAGTTACATCGATTTATCTGATATAATATATTTATTTATTAAAATGATTCTACTGTGCTTACATTTTAATTCATACAGAATTTATAATTGAATGTACGATTATGTAAAACTACAATTGAAAATTGTTATTCGCCAAAAAATACATAACTATTAAGTCCTGTTGAATTTATAACATTTTAAATATGAAATATATGCATAATTAGTAGTATACATACTTAATAAGGTACATAATTTTTTTATTATTTTTTTTGTATTTTTTTGTTTTTTTTTATTATTATTTTTTGTATTTTTAATTTTTTTTTGTATTTTTTTTATTTTTTTTTGTATTTTTTTTTTCTTTTTGTTTTTTTTTCTTTTTTTTAAATTCTTTTTTTTTACGTTTTTTTTTTCTCTTTTTATGTACCTTAGTCTTTACATAAATAAATATCTAACTAACAAATTAAAATTATTTTCTTAGAACAATAAAATTGAAAATTGGTGAAGGATGACTCGCATAACATGTTCATTCAGGGCATTGCTGTAGACAACATGTTCGGGGCGTTGCTGTAGATAGAAGAGTTTGGTTGAATACGTAGATTTCGTTCTTGAAGGCTGATCCTGATTTTATAGTGATTCGGTGGTGGTCATTCAATTACAACGTGTCCAAACCAATATGGAAACATCTTATGAGGCAAAGAAATATAATTTCTTTAATGAACCAATGTTCGTTTGTTGTACATAAAATAACTTTTATAAGTGCATTTTACGTTTCTGTTGTGGTTTGAAAATTAATCGATGGTTTCCATTTTTAAATTATTCACCGCTCTTCTTTTCGAAGTTTGATGATTTAGAAGTGCTTGAACTCTTGTGCCTGAATGGGCAGTAATAGATATAGGCAGTACCGAATGCGACTGCGCCGGTGGTCCAAAATCAGAATGTTACTGCAATAAACACCACCGCAGAAGTTTCATATAAAGTTGGTAAAGGTTCTGTGCACGTTTGGGCAAGGCTGTTGATGTTACAACTGATGCAAGGCGAATGCATGAAAAGTCAGTGTCTTTAGCGCTCTTCTCTTCGTAATTTGATGATTTAGTAGTGCATAAACACTCTTGCGCCTGAATGGTCTAAAATCCGCAGTAGTAGATAGGTAGACCAACTGCGACTGCACCGGTGATATAAAATCAGAATGTTACGGCATTAAGCACCACAGTAGAAGTTTCTTCTAAATCTGGTCGAGGTTCGCTGCACGTTTGGTGAATGCTGTTGATGTTAAAACTGATGCAGGGTGAACCCATGTAGGTAGTCAAAGTGCTTCAACCGATGTACTTCAGTTTCAATACAGTTAAAAGTCTTCTCTTGATTTGTCGTACAATGTACATGCTTTTCACAACAACCCGATACGATATAAGTGTAACACTTTTGCCCAAATTGATTATGTTCTTGGGCAACAATTACTTATAATTATTTAATCTAGTGTCAACGTCGATTTTGTTAAAATTATTTTATCGACGTTGACGTTACAATTTTTTTTTTGCATCCTATCAAGTGGCGCCCACCCTCCATTCCCTCACGCCACATTGCGTGCTGGAGCTCCTCGTTCAACGAAGCGTCCACTCATCTCTCGGCCTGTTCGATCGACATTCTTGCACTCCCCATCGGTCAGACAACCGCAAGGATTCTTCTGTTCTCCTGACATGTACCAATGACAGTGGACTAACCTCCTCGAGTGACGCCGTTATACTGACAGTGTCCCGGACCACGTGGTAAGTCCCCTACTGGTTAGTCCCAAAAACCATCGTGCATTCACATTCATACCACTCATTCGTAGTACATGTTATTCGATAATACCTGCGTAGCAACCAAACCTACCAACCTAATGCATTTTGTGTGTATAGCGCATGTTCAGTGTAGTAATATATAAATCTATATATATAAAAGGAGAAACTGACTGACTGACTGACTGACTGACATATCAACGCACAGCCCAAACGGCTAAACGTAGGCACTTGAAATTTGGAAGGGACGTAGCTTAGGTACCGTAGGGGTGCACTAAGAAAGGAATTCCCGAAATTCCCACGGGAACGGGAATTAGCGGGAAAATCCTTTTGTATGAAAAATCTAAACCGCTTAAGTTAGACGCTTGAAATTTGGCATGCAGGTACCTTAGTAAATATAAAGTTTAGTTATGGCTGTATTTTGAGAAATTCCCACGGGAACGGGAGTTAGCGGGAAAAAACTTTTGTATGTATAAATTTAAACACGCGGACGAAGTCGCGGGCAAAAGCTAGTAAATATAATATAATAAGATAAATAATTAAATGTAATAGATATATACTATAATTAAATGTAATACATAAGATACTTATATACAAAGATAGAATAGATAATTAAATATAATAAATAGATAAGTAAATGTAATACATAGATACAATAGATAATTAAATGTAATAAATAGATACCTATATACAAAATAACTAATTAAACATAATAAATAGATAATTAAATGTAATAGATAACATAATTAAATTTAATACATAGATACTTATATACAAAGATAGATAATTAAACATAATACATAGATACTTATCCACACAGCCAGATAATTAAATGTAATAAATACATATATACAAAATAGGCATGATAAAAAAAGTCGCAACGCAATTAAAAAGTAAAAAAAAAGTAATATAAAAAAACGCAACAATGTATAGAGTTGTCGGCATGATTCCCAATGATTTTAATATAATTAAAATTGATTTTATTTACAATAAGTTTGCCATCGGAACGAAGTGAACAATTTTATCACAGAAAGCTGCCAGAGATTCCTAATCATCTAATAACTCACGGAAGACAATATTGGACGCAAAGAATTTACCGTTAACTATTCTATCCTGAGAAACTAAAACTTTTAAACTATCCCTACTCTGAACTCTACCTAAGGCCACATATAGTTGACCGTGACTAAAAACATCAGATCTTAAATCGACACCTACTCGGCCTATGGTCTGTCCCTGGCTCTTATGTATGGTCATAGCATAACATAATTGCAATGGGAACTGACGACGCGTCATCTCGATAGGGCTGTTTGGCTCTATCGGTGATTTGAATAAGATCCGCGGAATAAAGTACTCAGTCCATTCCCCCGGCTTTCGAACTGTGACTAAGCGTGGGGTAGTACGGACAACGATTACTTTACTACCGTTGACCAACCTATCAGCAAAACTTAAATTGCGGATAATCATGCACACACACCCAACCTTCAGGACTAAATCGTGGTCTGGTACCCCCTTCGGTTGCAATTTATTTAAAGAATCCGCGCCTAAAAATATATCGTCAGTATTGTCAGTATTGTCAGAAACTACTTCGTCAATGGAATAAAAATGCAAAACATCACCGGGTAATCTTTCCAAAATGAAAGAATTAATTTCGCGGACGTTACTATTGTGGGTGGTCAAAATGGCTCGATGTGCGCAAACATCAGGTTCGTCTATGACGACATTAGGGAAAACAAAGTCTATGAGTTCATTAAGTTTAGTGACATAAGGTACCGATGTACTCAAGTCTACTAAATTTAATGTACTTCTGTTAATTTTAACAGACTGAATGGGCAAATGATTGGAACCTAATTTCAGAAGGAAATCAGAGAATCCGGGATCGTCTCTACAACGTTGTGATGTTTTGAGAGGGAAAGTTTTGATTCGAGGCCAAATGGGGGAAGACTTTACTGAACAATTAACTATGTCCGAATTAGTTTTGGCATTAATAACCACCGGTGGTATTTGGCGAAAGTCGCCTGCAAAAATTATTATTTTGCCGCCAAAAAGCTTATCTGACTTCATCAGATCTTGAAGAGATCTGTTGAGCAGATTTATGAGAAATTTGTGAGCCATTGGGGCCTCGTCGTAAATAATAATGGCGGCATTACTAATCAACTCGGCCCTTTGCGAACCGTTGGTGATATTCCAGTAGCCATGATCGTCAGCTGGGTTGAGCGGAAACCGGAACATACTATGTGCTGTGGTGCCTCCCGGATAGTTCTGGGCCGCAATACCCGAACTGGCAGTACACAACACGATAGCGTCCAAGTGACCGCGTGCGTGTGCAGTGATTACATTTAATAAGAGCGTTTTCCCTGTTCCGGCAGGGCCGTCTATAAAAATGGCTGTATCATGCGAGTCGCGGAAATTCTGGTCCCGTAAAAGATTCTCGACATATTCGTAAACCGAATTCTGATCGTCCGATAATTTCGGTAACCAATCAGAGACGAAACCCGCTAATTCATTTCGGTCATATTCAAACCGTTCCCGGCCTACTTCGGTGGTATCGTCTACTATTTCGGGTAAACCTTGTTCAACAAGAGTCGTCCCGTGCCTACGCATTAACCTATCAATGTAAACTAAACTGAGATTGTACGCGCGGGTTTCGTCATTCGGAAAACGATTTAAGAGATCCTGACTAAGCTCATGTTTAAATTTTTCCCATAGTGCTACTACCCTAATTCCATTAACAGCTAACAATACGAAAAAACTACGCAGGCGCGGTCCGGTCAAAAATGAAGATGCTTCCTGCATAGCTGTTTCGTATTCTGTCTCGTCGTTAGCGATCCCTAAAGCTTTGGCAGCCTCCTGGAAAGTATTACAATTCGGACCTCCAAGACTATACAAGTCCCGATAACTGCGACAAGGCTGTGAAATTAACAGAAGACGCAAATAAAATTGTTCACCTCTGTTTGGCGCGACCCAGAATAAGCGAGCGACCAACTCGCCCCTTTGACGCCTAGTTAGAAATTTACCATTGCTCAATTGATATATCTGTACATTTTTAGTAGTGGGACGTCTACTATGTACGATATACTGCTCGTAAAAATCTAAGTAGGTCAACTGATCGAAATCGTCACCAGGAGGACGGTGGAAATACGTGATGAGATCAGAATCGCGACGAGTAGTCGCAGCCTCCGATTCAGAACCCGGTTTAAAAAATATCGATTGTTGCCCTTCCAAATGAACGGCCAGCTGTTTTACGTTAGGTTCGCGCGCGGTGATATCAAACTCTAAAATGCGCCATGTCGCCTCGCAAGAACCAAGGTAACGTTTGGTGACATACTGCTCGATTTCATTATTCTTATCAGAGTCCGGGATCACCGCTATGCGTGATTCATCCGGACCTTTCGTCATGTATTTAAATAGATATTTTACTATAGCTCGGGCAGAATATACTAATAAATTAATATGACAATCGTATTTCAAAAGAAGGGCGGCATTATACGGAACAACCCACAAATCGTTAATAGTTACATCCCTACCCCGATATTTAATGGTACCCTCGTTAGTGCTATTACGGCGTAAATGAACAAAACCTCTATCATCGCAATAGGTGGTGGTAGTCTCCCGTTTCGGGAAGAACTTTGAACATTTCTGTTTGTCGTGATCCCAGCACGGCAAATCAGTCCTATTGGGAGGTCCACATGGGCCATGTATCATGTGATCAATCACGGCCTTGCGTAGTCTACCACCCGCTTCGGATGGATCGGGAAGGTCTGCCCTCACAAATTGATCAATGTCCGTATTTTGGACAGGACCACCACCCTCAACTCTAAAGCAAATGTGCGCGTGGGGCAGACCGCGTTTTTGAAACTCAATGACATGCATTATGTACACACTATTGCCAAACCACGCACCTGTTCTGATATCTTTTAACAATTGAGTTAACTTTAAATTGAAAACGCGAGCACAAATGAGGGGATTTGGCCTTTGTCCTTGTGGAATAGATTGTTGGATTTCAGGCCATTTTGGGTTGCATGTCATCGTTAAAAAGAAAGATGGGGTACCTGCTCTATTGACTAACGCAATTGCATCCATATATTTAGTTTTCATATAACGTGGACCTCCAGTAAAAGTATTAGGCAAATAAATACGTCCCGGTACAACGCCACCCTCCCCTTGAATAGTTTCGTCAGAATTTACTGTCTCTAAATTACGTTGTAATTCCTGCAACGGTGCAGATCTAATAGCAGTATCAGAGTGATGCTGCATGTTATTAATATAGCGGAGACGTTCCTCCGAAATTCGACAATACATGTCGACTATCCATTCTTCGGATAGTCTGCCCAATTCTGAAAATCTACATTCTGATAGTAAAAGGCATCTAATGTATTTATTTTGTGTTAATTTAGAGCCTTTATTGTCTACTTTATTCGGTAACCATCCGGGATTACCATGAGGATACAATAGAGGAAACTGGAAACTCTCATAAAGTGGGTGTAAAATGTCCACAGTATGGGGTTTTCTAGCACCTATCCTCCAAATTACTATAGCCTTGGGTACGAAACGTTCTCGTTCCGTACTTAAAATAGCGGCTACTTCAGCACCGAGTGGTAAGTCACCTAAAATATTACCATGGGAGCGACGCGACGTGGGTTCAAAAATCAAATGAGCTTCCTCAGAAACCTCCCGATGTAACCGTTTAAAGCATTCTATATACGGATTCACCTCGTGCATATAATGAGTAATGGAACGGACAATGTCAACATTCAAATGTTGACCCCTAGCTAAGCGATCCCTCTCATCGTTATCGTAAATATATAATCCAATAGGATTAGTGGTATCTGTATAAGCTAAATCAAAAACGCGATGGTAAGTACGGCCTTGGATTTTTAAAAAAGAAATGCCAGTGTCTGGGTGATGAAAACCGTGCGATACACCCAAAGCACTAAAGGCAAATAGATTATTATATGCACGGGACCTATCAAGAAAAGATCTATGGGAATAAAAATCTTCGGTTACGGGTTCGAATTCTTGGACGTTATACGCACCATTGCCGCAACACCATTTTACTCTACTTTTTTCTTCATGGAAAAGACGTCCATGACAATGGGGGCATGTTAAGCTATTATTTAAGGAATTTCTAAGGGAAAACAAAGGGACTGACTCTAATTGATCTGAATGCTTTTGGCCAATTAAATTATCGGATCTACGTAGGCTACTGTCTACATTTCTAACGGAATTATAACGCTGTGCAGTAGCTCTACTAATTTCAGTGTGTGTTTGCGTATAACGCCTCACTGACTCCCTATTAACATCCGGATGTTCCTGACTATAGCGTGCTACGGCTTTTTGGTTGACTTCGGGATGTTTTTGAGAATACTTTTTTGTAGCTTTACGATTTACAGTGGGATTACGAAGAGAATACCGCTTCACCGCCTCCTGATTACGTTTCTTTTTAGATAAGATATCATGTGTTGGGGACTCTACATTGACTCTTTTCAAAACAACTGCTGGACGCATCAACAACTTTGGGTCAGAATAATTTATTTCATACCCTTCGGATGTCGTCTTCCGTTTTTTAGGCCGACCACGAACAGTCTTGGTCACGTCTGTCGGTTGTGTCTTTTCGATATCAACAAGCCTATTAAGTACTACAACCGGATCCATTTTTAACTTCGGATCAGAGGGATCCGACTTGGAATTAACTACCCGTTTCTTACTATCGCGGTGGCTCGCGGCGGTAGCCACTTGTTTCCTTTTTGGTGGTCGACCTTTCGGCTTGACGACTTTGGGTAAAGTAGAGGAATCTAATCGTTCAAGAACAACTATTGGTTGCAGTTTCATTAAGGATGAGTCCAGCTCGGTATCAATGTTAACATTCTGAATGTTAACATTAACGCCTTGATCTACGATAGAATGATGCAAAACTCTAAGTTTATTTATTGAATATTCGGCACCATCAGAAGGATGACTACAAAGCAATAAGCCGGCAAGATCTTTAACAGTATTACAGGAAAACAATCGGGCTTTATTAAGCATTCCATCAGGGTTGTGGAGATTTTGCCTATCAACTGCATGACTATTAAATAAATAAAAAATATTATTAAATCTCCAGAACGATACTGTGGAATTATGCCCCGTGAAAAGGTAACTATCGGATTGATCTAGATGAGATCCATCAAAAATTACGTTCGTTAATTGGTTGGAAAGCTCCAAGATCTTTACACGTAAAGATCTCAGAGATTCGGGGAAAAGACCGTTCATTTTCCAGCTGTCTTCAGTGTTAGCAATACGGACTGAAAAATGACCTACACGAAATTCCGATGGCAAGTCCTCCTCGGGAAGTAAAAACGTATGTTGAGCTGGTTTTACGCGTAAATACAACGAATCTCCACTATGTAAAATAGTGTCGATATCTTCGGTGGAAAATATGGCTCTACCTTTAATGACGGAAAAGCTGGACGCACATGCCGACATTGCTACACATTGAGCGTTGTTACCTTTGAAGACGCCACGATCGCCTTGATGGGTCGTGCCTACAAAAAATGTTAGTAAATAATATATTACTAACATGCATTTATTTATTGGTTAATTGGACAATGTCCAACATCATCATCAAAATCAGGAGCAGAGGTCATGCTAGAAGCAAACATTCAAACCATTGATCGAAGCCGTCAAACGTATTTTAGTGAGTATATACCTATAAGCTCTGGATACCTAAACAGATTTTAATCGAAAATTCAAATTCAAAAATATTTATTTGGAACAAAAACGATTTAAAACTAATACAAATAAACGTTAACAGTTGTGATAGTCTAGGACTGTGTTACAACTTAATTTATAAATATTTTAATAAATATTAAAAAATTAATACATTTTTAATGAGGTTAATATGTTCCACTCTTCCTAAACAATGTGTGCATAAAATTATTGTAAATTTTATGTGCAAGCCTAAAAATGTACCGAATCCAGAAAATATAACCAAAAGTTTGCAAGGTGATCCATTCTGCCCTCACGAAATGTAAAGATTATACAATAAGCTCAAAATATTTAACAAAGCCTTTATTCAAACCAAGGAAAAAAGCACATTCACTTAAAAAATAACACAAACGTCAAACTTAATTAACAGGTCATGCTGTTGTATTGGTAGTGCTTAAAGATAATTATTAGTACCCCATTCAGAAAGCATTAAAATTTAAAAGCAACAATTAAAATTATCTTCCTAAATAATAACATACCTAATCATAAATGAAAAGCAGACATCCTGAGTAGTGGTGATATACCGCACTTCCTTTTAAAGGAAAATAATTCTTGAAAGTCATATATTAAAACTATAATTATTATGGTATGATATTCATTTATATCCCTATTAAATTAAATAATAAATAAAGCAAACCTGAAAAGTTAAACAAAATAAAATAAATCGATTACATATAGGATATAATTTCTCTAAAAGCCAATAATTATTAAAGTACCTAGTACCAAATTGCATTGAAGTATTCTTTTCTTTCCATTACTTATTAATGATGAACTAATAATAAAAGTAAGCGAGTAGTTTTATTTATGGTATGTATTAATTATGTCACTTGAATTTTAATAAAATGGCATTAATTTTGTATGGTTTGTTTCATGAAATTAAAATTGTATTTGAAGTGGTAAGTACCTACTATGTCAAGTTTCATATAAACAAAGGCAAGAACTTGAAACTATAAAATTAATGCACCATTTACCTAATTTATTTCAAGATGAAACAAGTGACCTCCCCAAGTATCCAAGTTCTGTAGTTTGACTAATGTACTCGTACCTACTACCTATGTTTTAAAATTAATGTTGAATAAAAAATGAATAATATTTCATATTCTTATGTATGTACCTACTTATACTCTGAAGATTATTGCATAATATAGGTAAGTGTTATTACTATTATGTGCAAGAATAGTATAAAAAAATTACTATCACATCATTAAATGATGTGTAGGCAGTCCCACAATACAATAGTATATCTAAAAAATAATAATTTAAAATTAGAGATCAATACTTATGGAAGCCATGCCAGGCATTTAAAGAATGTGCATATTTTGTTATATATACTTATACAAGTAATTACTGTGTAGAATTTAATAATTTCTTTGAACCAAAGATTTACTCATTATCCGCAGACTATAATGGTGACTTTACTGGCATTGTCTCTAAGAACACTTAGACCTGAGCCAATTCAAAAAAGCTTACTGGGAATTGAACCCGGAACATAGGATTTATCATGGCTGTAAGTGAGAATACTTTTATACAATGAACCTTTATGATTGCAGTAAAAATAAATTTCAAAGCACAAAACCAACCCGATGAATCTTTTTTAAGTTCTGATGGTTGTGACTAATATTATAAATCATTATTTAATGTATCTATCTGTATTTGCTTTCTTCATTGTAATGACTAAAACTGGCCACTTTTATACACAATTAAGTACCTACTGTGTTGGTCACAATAATATTTTTATAACCCAACCCGCAGAGGAGCTTTCATGTTAGTGTAAATAAATAAACCGACAAATGAGATAAACATCGTTTATATAAAAAATCACAGCTAGACACTTTTTTAAAGAACAATTCACTCACCTTTAATTAAGTAGGTATAATAATCAAGGAAATAACTTTACTTTATAAATGATTTTTTTATAAATCTCATTAAGTATGTACCTACATCCAATGTCTATTTCATAATTTAATGGTATGTTGAAACATAAGTCAGGTAGGTAGGTATCTATCTACTATGGTACATAATTAACATCACTTTACTCATTACAACCTATAAATTTAAACTGAAAACGGAGTAGGTAATACCAATCTCTGACAGCCCAGGTTCATTTTAGTTGCATAAGTACTGAAATACATTAGCAAACATAATCAAATAGACATAGACCTAATATATTCTATTCTTCTATTCGAAAAGATCGCTATTAGCCGCTGATAAAACGCCTAAATTGTACCTACTTTGTTAATTTTGTTATATGTGTGTTAGGTATGCAATAAAAAAATATCTACCTATCTATTATACCTACTTATATCTAATGCGGAAATCAAAATAGACAATAAATAGGTACCTAGGTACCCAAGAAACGTTCCTATTATACCTAAATTGTTATACTTTCAGAGACTTCCCAAGATTTTTAATATACCTGGGTAGGTACCTAATATTTATACGATTTTACTCTGGAACTAAAAACTTTAATAGGTATTAATATCTAACTTTAATATCTAAAGTACTATGTAAACGTGTTTAAGTTAAGTAGGTAGGTATTACACTACTAACCTGAAACAATGCAGGAAAATGAAGGGGTGAATGAAGTTGCAGGTGCAGCCATTTCGGGATCGAATCTAAAATATGAAAAATCATATTAAAGTCCACACAAACGTTAATTTACAACCTGTTATGAAATAGTTAAATCCTATTAGGTACCTATATTGATGAGTATCAATGTAAAATAAGTAGGTACCTTGATAGGTATAATAGGCACCTCTCGAATTAGTTAACCACGTGCATTTTACACAAACAATTGAAAGTGACGCCATTTTCAAATTGGACCAGTGTACCTACTTTTCAGATAACCCCTACACACTCGAATTTGTATTTTAGGCTAAATGACGTTGTCGATTTGATTAGGACAAATGTGAGTGAGGATGTTATTATAATGGGCAACATAGAAAAGTATCTTAAAAGAATAACCACAATGAATGAAAATTTAAAAACTACTATGTACCTATTTGTTAATCAAACCTGTATGTACAGCAACCAGCAGCTAAAATACTTATTAATACTTGGGTTCTCTGAAGATATTAATTGTTTAAGATAGGTAATTACACATTTAGAAAACAAATATTTTAGTCAGATGCCTTTCGCCATTATGATGCTAACACAGTCAAAATCCGTTAGGATTACATGATCAATAATTATTAGTCTTCTTCTCTATTATTACCTATGTGTACAAACTACACTCATGCCAAATTATTTACTTCCAACTTATATTAATGAAAATTAACTCACAATGAAAAATAACTAAAAAAACTCTTGAAGTAGAAAATCTAAAACTCGTACATACCTTGACCGAAGAGAGCAAGACGCAGAATGAAGGGCAATTGGGCGAACACAAAAAACTTCAAAAAAGGCGCGTAGAAAAGCCGTTACATAAGGATGGCGAACAGATTTATTCGTTTATCGATTTAATTAATCGATATGTACATAACCATGTCATTAAAAATTAATTTAAAATTATTTTAATAAGTATAATATTATTGTAATTTTAATAAGTCTAATATTTTTTATAATTAGGTATATTAGCTCTAAGGAAAATAATTATAATCTGAATAATAAATCGTTTTACTATAATAATGAATCGTGCTGTAATTGTAAGAACACGAGTAACTGCGCTAAATTAAATAAACGTTATAATCATCATCATCAGCCCGTGTCAGTCCACTGCTGGACATAGGCCTCTCCTAATGTTCGCCACTTAGGTCGATTTTGGGCTTCTCGCATCCAGCACTTGCCAGCTGTCCGGCGCAAATCGTCATCAATCTCCACTTGGCCTGAGGGCGTCCTACATTACGTTTTCCGATACACAGTCTCCACTCCAGAACTCGTTTACTCCAAAGGTTATCGGTTCTACGACTGATGTGGTCAGTCCACTGCCACATCAGGTTACTGATCCGGTGAGCTATGAGCTACGTTAATAAGTAAAAACCGGCCAAGTGCGAGTCGGACTCTCGCACGTAGGGTTCCGTACCACTATACAGCTAAATAAATGTTTTTCTTTACGTTTTATTATATTGGAGTTAATTAAATGAAAAAATTAGGTAATTTGATTTATGACATTTAAAAAAAAACTACTGGCTAGATTTGATTAAAACCAAATTTCGTTAGTAGTTTGCATAGATCATGAGATCATCATAGAGATTGCATCATGATACACATGATATATTTTTTTCAGTTTTATCATATTTTAGAAGTTACGGGGGGGGGGGGGGGGGGACGACACCCATTTTACCACTTTGGAAGAGTCTCTCGCGCAAACTATTCAGTTTAGAAAAAAATGATATTAGTAACCTCAACATCATTTTCAAATACCTATCCATAGATACCCCACACATATAGGTTCGACGAAAAAATTTTTTTTCAGTTTCAGTTCTATGTATGGGGAACCCTAAAAATTTTGGATTTTTTCTGATTTTATTTTAAAACCTTAATGCGGTTTACAGAATACATCTACGTACCAAATTTCAATAATATAGCTCTTATAGTTTCGGAATAAACTGGCTGTGACATACGGACAGACAGACAGACATGACGAATCTCTAAGGGTTCCGTTTTTGCCATTTTGGCTACGGAACCCTAAAAACCAACCATTCGCAAGCAAAAGATAGATTCTTCCTTTTCATAAATCTCATATTGTCCAATCGAGTTATTCTGTTGCATTAAAAACCCTCCTAAGTACTTCCTTAATTCCTAAAATTATAACCATAATTTATTTAAATCATAATATCAATATCAATTGAAAAAAAAGTGGAAAACAACAAAACATCGATAAATTTTTAATATGATCTAATTTATAACATTCGATTTGCTGCATCTGGCTGCATCCCTATCATAGCGTCCCTAAGTTTTTTTTTTGTAAGTACGTTGTTGATTTTTAGCCCTGGTTTTTATAAAGCTGCACTCAAATTATTATCATATTAAAATTCAAAATTAAGACAGTTTAGAAAACGTAATTGAACTTTTATTAATAATAAGATGATCTATTTTGTATGAATAATGTACTTAAAATAAAAAAGCACAATAATAATGATAGTCATGCTTCTGACCGTTAACTCTTTTTAATTTAAAAAATATGACTACTCAGCAAAATATTATATTTTGTTTAAAAATTTCGAATAGACTTTTTTCGGCGAAAACATATTATTTTATTACTTTTAGAAATAATATTAAATTACAAACAATGACTGCCGTAGAGTAATTTTGGTTTGGTTATTGCTGTTTAGCTGATATCCATTGCTATTATTACTATTGACAGGTATGTTATGTCAAAACTATCTACTGTCAGAAAAGTAAAGTTTGTTTTGAATCAACAAAGTTAATGTGGAATTGAGGGCTGATTTCAGAAAATTATAAACATACAAATAGAAAATCTTAATTGTGTATTAACAAATAAGTGTTAATAATCTTAAGTATATATGTAAGTATGAAGTTCTTTAGTACCTAATATATCTTATTCATAGTTAAGTTTATCTTTATCCTTCTACGGGTTTAAAATCATTTCTATGCCCGTTAGTAAATGTGTCAGAATGAATGTCAAGGGGTGACCCATCATCTTTTCGCTACAAGCCACCCTCACCTGCCCGTGGTGCATCCTGCTGAGTCACAGACGAGGCTCTGGCAACCGATTGATGGCCGTCCACGAACCATAACCAAAGCATAGTTTAAATATCACATACCGTAATCGAAGCGAGAAATTACGCCCTACGATCGCCAACCCGCTTATCCAGGGTCGCGCTCCAGGTATTTGCCCAAAGTGGCGAACAACTGGAGAGACCTGTGTCCAGAGGTGGACTGCAATATGCAAATGATGATTCATGCAAATGTAATAAATCTGTATCACTGTACCGTTCTGCTATCAGTATCAAAAACTATTTAGATGACAAATTTATAATCATTATCAGCCTATTCAGTCCACTGCTGAACATAGGCCTATCCAGTTGTTCGCCACTTAGGGCAAACATCTGAAGGATATACCCATAATCGCCACGCTGGGCAGGTGGGTTTGCGATCACAGTGGGTAGCTTCTCGCTCTGGTGACATTGCTGCCCGTCATCGGTCTGTGGTATTTAGCTACGCCTTCGCTTGTGATGGTTATACCGCCACCAGTCAGTTGCCAGCGCCTCATTTGTTATTCGGCAGGATGCACCACGGGCAGGTGAGGTTGGCTTGGAGCTAAAAGATGATAGGCCGCTCCCTTACATCCCAAGTTTATAATGAACAGAGATAATTAATTTTTATTGTCCATTGAAACTCATTTCAATGGGTACTTACATGAACTGCATAACATATTTTAATTTAAAATGACTCCACAAAAGTGGGTGTGAAACTTACTCGGTTAATTCATTTAATATAAATATTATATTCATGAATAAACAATATGGTGAAATAACCATATTCTCTACCTCCTTTCTAAATAGATTCTACTAATAATCATTTTTCAACAATGATGTATAACTGTAAATAAAGTTGAAATCATCTTACATTTTTTGTTATTATGTACATATTCAGACTAAATTATCCTACACAGTAAAAAGAATTTATGATCCTTGTTTAAATTCATTAACTTCATTGACATGAATGATTTTGTTTCAGTTACCTACAAGTTGAGATCCAATAGATATTAGATAAATTACTGGGAAGAAAACTAAATAAAGCAATGATGACACTGTAAGGAAAATGGATGGAGAAAACAACCAAATTTAGTTAAAAAACAAGTAATATTATGTCACTTTCAAATGAACAGCTCAACGATTTAACAGTGATACTGACTGTGGATGATATAATAACATACAATTTTAAAAGCTAATAAAATTTATCAATATTCAAATTTCTTTCTTTTATTTATGTTATTCTACTTTAGAAATGAAACAGTTTGTTAAACAAACAATTGGCACGTTGACTCATTGAGACCCTGCTGTGCAAGCAAGGGCTATAAAATGTTTGACTCTATATGTTTGAACTGAACACCTGAAATAGATAGGTGCCTACTTAAACTCTACAATATAATCTGATTAGTAAATTTGAACTCCCAAAATAAAGAGTTGTATTTGATATTTTTAATGAAGCATCTTTGATTAGTCTTAATGACTAATTATAGGTAAAAGTATTAAGGAATTATTTTCATCATGTTATCAATGGAAAAAAGTATCTTCTGTCATAGTAGGTAAAGTTGTTTTTGGACAGATTAATGTACTGATCCTACCAAACACTGTTGTGCATTACAGAGATAGGTCATCTATAGCAACAAAAATTATAGCATAAAAAAAAGATGCATTTTGCCATGACTTGATTAATACATTATTAAATCATAACTTTAAAATTACATTTTAATTTTACATGAAGAAAACATTTGACCGATCTTCTTAAACATTGTGTCGTTTTTAAATTAGTTAGGTCGGCATAGCGTCATCGAATAATTGTATGAATTAAATCATTTAAATACCTATACATACCATTTCTTTTCCTAGAGGGGAATGAATGCATTAGGCACCTTCATGCCGCCTCCGGGGGGAGTCGGCATAGTGTGTGGGACTCACACCTCCCAAAATGGGAGGGCCTACCCACTAAACCTTCCTACGTCGCCAGTGGGCAGCAAGTTGCAGGGACACGGGTAATGCCGAAGCATACGGCCACATCCCCGCTAAGTAGGTACCTATACCTGACCTAACTTTACGTTTTATACCATCTGAATGTAGGTATATTACCAATTTCTAAACTACATATTCAATTAAAAGTACCTACATAGGTACATCGACCTAGTGGACTGTTCTCAATTAATTTTGTTTGCTACCTAACCTACGGGACAGGCCCACACTTATTGTAAATTTACCTACATCATAAATTATCTTAAAAAATAAGGGAATCCTTAATTTATTTTCTTTTCTTGGTGATGTAAGTCGACATCATACCTATTTAGTCTAAGTATTTAGTCAAAATTCAGATTTTGTTAACGTGATAACTTTTGAAAAATACCTACCCAAAAACTGGAGTAAATTTCTACACGATTGTATTGGTAATTTGAAAGCTTCCATCACTTTTTTTCTAAAAGGGTTCTACCCCAAAAATAAGAATGAAGTCGCGTTGCATACTAAATAGTAGGTAAGTATGCAACGGATTTTCCATACATTTAGACCACAGGGTCAAACTTCAGTACAAAATGTATGGGGCACCTTAATTTTTGAGTTGCCTTTTTTTTTCTTCCTGGTGGATTTATGGGGTTTTTTGGGGCTTCTACGTAATCTGTGGATAATTTTTGACAGGACCTCATACTTGGTTTTCAAGATTTCGTGAATTTACGTTTCGAGGTAAATCTCGGAAATTACCCTAAAAATGGGGTAAATTTTTTCACCATTTCATAGCTTATTAGAAGACCTCCAAAAGAGCCCCCGGACTTTTATTTCTCAGACGCACCCTTCCACCCCAAAAACTACATTTAAATTTTCGCAAACCTAACTTTTTTACAAAATGGCCGCCCGTCTATCCGCCATTTTGTTTTTCCAACTTTTAGTACCCGGTGCTCAGTAACAACTATATTACACACCAAATGGCATTCACAGTTTTTTTTCGCGTCATACAAAGTGGGCGACCAGGGCTCCTGGTAGGGACCCCTTTGAAAAAAGTTTGAGCCACCGTCTATCCCAGTGTTGCCAGATGACGAAGATAAAAATAGTCAAATGTCATTTTAATGGGCCCCTCTTCTATGCTCCTGGGAATAATTTTTACGAAATGTCATTATTTCTATTTTCGACTTTTTCGGGGCATTTCTCAAAAACTACCAAAATTGCCAGAATTATTTTTTTTCCTGGCAATACATAATGACCATACACACATTGGCCTAGTACATTGCACCCCGCTCAAATGCTGCTATATACCCGAAAATCCATTTTTTAACTTTCGAAAATGCAATTTTTTCACAAAATGGCCGCCAGCGCGGCCGCCATCTTGAAAGTCTGACGTTTCGGATTTTTCCCATATACTACACTATATATGGCGTCGATTGGCATTTTTACTTTTTTTCTGCCAAGCGTCCTGGCGGCCAGACAGCTCGGCGAAAAAGGCATTGCCAAAAAATTTCTTCTCCCCGCCGTGCCGAGTGTTGCCAGGCCACCAAGATAAAAATGGTCAAATGTCATTCTAATGAGCCAAGCCTGTGAGCACATGGCAACTTTTTATTTAAAATGTTGGTCCTTCTACTTTCGACCTTTTTGGGCCATATCTCAAAAACTACCAAAAAATTTAGAAATATTTTTTCACCTGGCAACACACAATAATCCAACAAATAACCGACCAGTACATTGGAATTCTGTAAATTGTTGCCATCACACTGAAAATCCATTTTTAAATTTTCGAAAACCAAACTTTTTTACAAAATGGCTGCCAGCGCCGCCGCCATCTTGGATATCGACTTGGCCGTATTTTTCCTGTATTCTAGACTATATACCGGACCAGAGCCAATTTTCACTTTTTTTTTTAATCGATACCCCGGACCCAGAGAGACTTTGGAAAATGACTACTGCGAAAACACATTTTTGCCCGCCAAAACCAGTGTTGCCAGAATTTTTTTCTAAAACTACCCTGAGGTCAATACCAGCCGGGGTTGCCATAAAACTGCATACTTGGAATTTGAATACACGTCACAATTTTGCCACTCATATATGGGGCCCTGTGGCAAAAACTACCATTAATTTGGTAGAAATTAAAAAACCTACCAATAGACCGATAAATAACCTATCAACGCTTCATACAATCCGAATCGATCCAGTGTTGCCATCAGGGAGAAAAATCAATTTAAAAAATGCAAAAATTTTTCATGGGACAAAATGGCCGCCAGCACCGCCGCCATATTGTTTTTCTATAGTCTATGGTCACTGGTCGACACTCGACTATATCTCTGACAGTTACAAGAAAAAAGTTCACCATAATCTCCATAGACCGCGACACTATGGCTACGCAAACATGGGTCTCGAAACGGTCGAAATCGCATTTTCAATCCAAGATGGCGGCGCCGCCATTTTGTTTTTTCGACATTTTATTTTTTTAAATTCAATGGTTTAACCCACTCTACGGACCCAAAAAATTTGACAGCGATCCGATAGATAGTTAGAGAGATACAACCACCAACATGGCCGCCATCTTGGATTTTGAAAAAAAAAACCACAAAAACCTGCTTCGATTGGCGCCCGATTTACAGTCACCCTACATCATTTTCCCATTTTATCCCTCTAAATGACCGAAAAACACCCCCGATGAGTGAGTGAGTGAGTGGTAATCGAGCTTTATATAATATAGATAGATAGATATGTAGAGGACGAGAAGTGACAATGTTAAAATGACATTTCGGTTTTAAATTAAGTTAATTTAAGACTTTGGAGGCAAATTTTACTTAAACTATTCATACTAGGCGTTTTATCGCTATGAGTAATCTCTTCCAGACAACCTTTGGGTAGAGGACAGCAAGATAGGAATGGTGAGATACAGAGTAGTAATAAACTAAACATATCTATATATATAAAAGGAGAAACTGACTGACTGACTGACTGACTGACTGACTGACTGACATATCAACGCACAGCCCAAACGGCTAAACGTAGGCACTTGAAATTTGGAAGGGACGTAGCTTAGGTACCGTAGGGGTGCACTAAGAAAGGAATTCCCGAAATTCCCACGGGAACGGGAATTAGCGGGAAAATCCTTTTGTATGAAAAATCTAAACCGCTTAAGTTAGACGCTTGAAATTTGGCATGCAGGTACCTTAGTAAATATAAAGTTTAGTTATGGCTGTATTTTGAGAAATTCCCACGGGAACGGGAGTTAGCGGGAAAAAACTTTTGTATGTATAAATTTAAACACGCGGACGAAGTCGCGGGCAAAAGCTAGTTAAATATAAATATGTAATATATTGTTAATAATTAATAACAAATCAAACAAATAAGTATACCTATAAAGTAAAACTAAATTAAATAATACTTAATAACGCGCCTAGCATGATTAACTACCTTAAACATTTTAAAATAGAAATAAATTACCCGCCAAATGAACTAAAAAAAACCTAATATTTTATTGGTAATTATATTCCAGTCGCTATAAGTGTGCTGTTTAAAAATAAGTTTAAAAAAATACTTGTGAAACGACAAAACGGTCTGATGCACTTGGCAAGCCGACGTGTAAACGTGTGATATCGCAATACTGACATTGTTTGTAAACAACATTTACCAATTGTGATTATTGTTTTAAGTTTTATAATTGTTTGTGATTTGTTTATCTACCTCTACTTAAGATACGTTCAATGACTACTAATGAGGTCAGATAACTTAGTAAACCTCTAGATGTCATTAATTAACCCTAGAGTGGGCGCGCTATGAGCATTTTGCCGCCCGCGCTAAAAAAACGTTAATAATTCCAAAAACATTTGCCTGTTAGTCTTGCGCTTTTCAGTAGCTGGTCCTCTATTTATTTTCAATGCGTGCCGAAAAGCAGGTCGTCAACAGTGCGCGGGGGTCGGCTTAAGGAGAAGTTTTCTACCATCAGGTGTCGGCGGGCGGCAAATTGCTCACCGCGCGCCCACTCGCGTAAGTAAAAATTATATCATGTATTTTTTGTAAAGTTGAAATAGAGACCATATTTTATGCTGCATTTATTGTGAATACTAAATAAAAACTATTATTTTCAGGATTTAAAAGTATCTATTGATTATAACGAAAATTAATGACAAAATGGACGATTTTATAAGGTACAAGTACGACGACGAAGAATAGAAGGAATGACTAAATTTGAATGTGCAAGTGCACAGTTTATACACGAGAGTGTGTCAGAAAGTGATTAATCTAGTTATTACAGTCAAAATAACACTGATACAGAACAATCTGTAGATGATTCTGAGAAGGATCTGATTCTGACCAAATCGTCTCCATGGCCACTCCATGGAGACGTCGAAGACCAAATGAATGAAGAGTATTCTATTGGGAGAATGATGCGCAGATGCCAATGCAATCTATAATGATGAATATAGATGAGAGAAATAATTAATTATGTAGGATAAGTAAAAAAAAGCCAGTTGAAATGTTACGTTTCCTTAAACCTTTTGTAAATCAAAGTTCTTAAAGCAGAGTTTAATAAATATATTGATTTATCATTACTCATTTGTGTATTATTGAAATCATAAGAAAATAAAATTATTTAATTGCATTACTCCTACTTAAAATTGTCAAAGAAAAGCGGCGGCAAAATGCTCCCCACGCGCCCACTGACGTTACACAAAAAGGCGCGCCCACTCTAGGGTTAAGAAGATCAAAACCTATGACTAAAGTTGAATTATTAAATTTCAGTCAGTAAAATGATAAGCGTAACTAACCAGTTACTTGCCCGTTGTCACAGCGACTTGGGCTTCTCTTTCGCTTTCCATCAGGCGTAGGGAAGCCATTATGTCGAGCTACTATACAACTTCGGGAAGAGTTCCTGGTGTCCAAGAAAACCACGAAAGAGATATAACACCCGGTCTTATTGTAACTTTTCTTGTCAAATATTCAATTAACATATTTTGATAAAATAGAACTTATACAGGTTTAATGGCAACCATCCTCTGTTGGTTGCCCGTAATTTTAGTGTCCCACTGAGGCACTTCTAAGTGGGCAGCGAGACCTAATTGGCTAACGGGTACTTTTAGGCGGTAGGTACTCTTATACCCAGGGGCGAGATCCTTCCAAAGTTCATTGTCAGATGTATCGTATCGTAACAAAATCATTCATTTGCCTGCCCTGTTCCCATTATCTGGGGTCGGCGCAATATGTTTTCTTCTTCCATTCATCCCTATCACCCGTCATCGTCCCATTCACTCCTTTCTCTGCCATGTCATCATTCACGCAGTCCATCCATCTTTTCTTCGGGCGGCCTCGCCCTCTCCACCCATTCACATTCATCTTATCGTAACAAAATACAAAACAAAAATAATTTTCGATGATATTCGTAAATACGAATACATTATAAGAATCAAATCTGCTTTCGGAAAAAAGTGGCGCAAGTTTTAAAAAATAAATTATTGAAACGGAGGGATGGTGAAATGACAAATTTATCAAAAGAAATTAATCATCTGTAAGTAACAATTATTTCATTACACAGTTTCATTAGCAGGCCGGGTCTAGATGTTGTGTAAGATAATCCCAGTAATAGCCATGATCAGGTACAATCATCATACCCTAGAGCCTGGTTGGTCGCGTACGGTACGTTTCAACAGAAACTTCTTGCCGCGTACACTCAGGCTTTGGAATGAGCTCCCCGCCGAGGCTCTCCCCGAGACTACAGTATGGGGTCCTTCAAAAAGGTTGTGAAGAGGTTTCTAAAGGGTAGGCAACGCGCGTGTGATACCCCTAATGTCGCAGGCGTCCATAGGCTACGGTAACCGCTTAACATCAGGCGGGCCTTGTAGATTTGTTTGCCACCCTAGTGGTATAAAAAGAACTATTAGTTAAAGTAAAAAAGAGATGACCACTCGCAAAAAGTCAGGTGCATTTAAAAATCGTACTATCTCACTAATTATTATCAATGCGAAAGTTTGTTCAGATGGATGCTTGTTCCACACACGAAAACTGCTACTTCACAGTTTCTGGAAAATCGGTTCTTTTAGGTTATAATTTAAAGATAATTTTACGTGCAAAGCCGCTGATTGCAGCTAGTGATACATAAAGACAACGGCTTCCATTTTTTATGAACATTTTTCGCTCTTGTCAAGAGGACTACAAAAGTTTGGCAGTAGTTGTGACAGATCGTGACTAAGAACAAGAGAAATGTTTTCTAATACACGAGCCGGTGTGTCGACTACTTACACCGCGGCTAAACGGTGAGACTTGAGTGTCGCGATTCGCGCCGCTATAAATAGAGACATCGGTCACAGTACTGCGAACGACAGTGTTACCGCTTACCTACTAACCATTTAACTTTCCCATTTAAAGTATGAAGAAGCATCTTACGGGTCGGCATGGCCACCGCCATTCCATCTATGAGCAGTGATACTTAGGCTTCTCTCTCGCTTTCTATCAGGCGTAGAGAAGCCATTAAAAATATACTTTATGAATAATGTCAAATGGTTGTTTTCGCATAGGTAAAATGAGTCTCGATGGTAAAATCTAATTATTATAAGTAATTACGTCGGGTTTAGTTACTTTAAACACAGTCCTACCGGCAATCGACGCGAGAAGTCATCGCAACAAACAATCAACTGCCTATTTTTAACTTTAAGTGAAGAAAAATCATATTACAAATTATTCTTATACTTTTATTGCAAACCCTTTTTAATTTTTATTTTATTTATGTATGGTTAGACTTATTGGTTGAATCGTTTTGGTGCTCCCGTACCAAAGAGCTATTAAACATTACGGTTATGTTCCGTACGAATGACGAAAATATAAATAAATGTGTAGATTTTGTGAAGGTATATAAGAAGTGGAAAAAGGTAAATCTTTTCACAACGACTGTTAGAGATGAATCGATAGAGAAATATATTGCGCTGATATACATACTAATGATAGAGATGATCAATGACTTATGTGCCACGTGTTTGACAGTGGCAACTGACAATAAATTGATGACTACTCAAACACTTAACTACTAACTAAATACAAGCGATTTCATAATTAATAGTCATAGTATTAGGTGTCAATGGTAGGAACCATTAGTTGGGTTGAAACTGCTATGACATTTTTCAGAATTTACGTACAAATCATCAAAAACCATACCTAAGGCCTTAGTCAACCAAGATAAGTGCGGTTTCCTTAGAAACCTCGGAATTTCTACGCAGGTTCCCTCACGATGTTTTCCTTCACCGTGAGAGTATCGACTTATGGTACTTTAGCAATGGCAGGCGGTGGCGCGGCGTGCGTAGGTGTAGGTCGGAAGGTAAATAATAAAATGGTTCTTATTTGTACACTATAATACATTAATAAAATATTTACAATTTACAGTGAGATATAAAAATAAAGAAAACTACAAAACAGAATGTGACATAAAAATTTTGTGACGTTTGTCAATGAATAAATTTTGCTTTTAATATTTACAAATAAACCTGTAAGGAGGTTCCGCTACAGTACATTGAATTCCAAATTCAAAAACATATTGATACGTGGTGGAGTTTGAGCTGCTGCCCTCCACATGGAAGTCCATCACCGACGCTCCAAATCTAATGCTAGTTTAGAATGGAGATCGCATACTGTCGTGTATTGTACTGTAATTTCGCGCGCAATTACTACGCGAGTGCGCAGTGCGTTAGCCTCGGGTATTATTGTGTGGTGTCGAGGGACGTCAAAAATATCACAACAATACACTTTCATTTTCGGTTTGGATAAGAAAAGTATAAGTAGATATTGTACAATATTGTGCCATGAACACTTCCTTTTATTATTAAACTAGCTGCGTCGCACGCGTGGTTTCAAAAATAACGGACTCCTATAAAATGGTGCCTAAATTTTAAGTTAGACCTCTAGAAATACATTGGTGAAATCCGCATTCAATATGCAATAGTTTTTGCGTGACGCGCGTTCAAACATAAAAATATTATAATAAAATATTATAAATAATAAATAATTTTTTTTGCAAACTTTCCCTTCACTGCTTTGCTCCTATTGATTGTAGCGTGATTCAGAGAAGTATACTATAACCTGCCTAGGAGTATAAAGAATAGTTGTACCAAGTTTCGTCAAAATTCGTTGAGTAGTTTTTGTTTCTATAACGAACAGAGAGACAGATAGACAGACTGACAGACAAAAATTTTACTGATTGCATTTGGCATCAGTATCGATCACTAATCACCCCCTGATACTTAGTTATTTTCAAAATATAATCCATGTACCTACAGAATTGACTCTACAGATCCTACTAGTAATATTATAAACGGGAAAGTTTGGTTGGATAGATGGATGGATGGATGTTTGTTCCACTTTCACGCAAAAACTACTGAACGGATTTTAATGAAATTTTACAGGAATATAGTTTGTACATCAGATTAACACATAGGCTATGTTTTATACGAATATTCACGCGGGCAGAGCCGCGGGCAGCAGCTAGTGTGTTATAAGTATAGATATAAATTTTCAATTGCCGTTTCCTACGCATGAAACTTTTGTCCGAACACTTACTTAAGTGACTTCACTTATCCAAATAAAGTGACGGAACTTACAAATTCGCTGTGTAACCGATGATGTTAATTTCCCCAAAAAATGTAAATAGGTTGTTAATGAACTCTTTAGGCGATTAATTGTGGGAGTTTGTATTCAATTGTGGGAGGTATCTTCCTAGTCCTACCCCCGCCGACATATGCTGTCAACGTTTCCACGTGAAGGTTGTCAAGGGATTTTCAAAGGGACGGCAACGCGCGTGTGATATTTCCTGGTGTTGCAAGTGTCCATGGATAGGCTGAAGTAACCACTTAACATCAGTCAGGCCGTAGTCTTGTTTTTCACCCTAGTGGTATAAAAAAAAAGTGTCCATCTGTGTACAGACACATAGGCTAATGGTCGCACATGATGCGTGAGCGCGTTCTGCCACATCAATACTGTTCATTTATAATCGCCCGCGCAATTTCCTCAGCCGACGGTGACGTGTGTGAACAAAATACGCTTATGACAAATGCTGCAACGCCAACTGTACACAGATTAAACATTTGACAAATTGGAAGTGACTCGGTCACCTAATTGAACAAGTGAAGATGGTTCGGTGTTATTGATAGGTGTTTCAAGGGACGTTCAACGAACGATCGTTTTCGTTTTCTGTAGTAGGGCTACTACAGAAAACGAAAACGATCGTTCGTTGAACGGATCGCGTATTTTTGCCCCAGAAATCCCTCTCATTTGTCCCTCCCGTGTTCGAATATATCAATCAAATTATTGAAAATAGATTTTGACGAATTTTAGATCGTATATTCGAACACGGGAGGGACAAATGGGCGGGATTTATAGTACCAAAGTACGCGATCCGTTCAACGAACAATCGTTTTCGTTTTTTGTAGTAGGGCCCCTTGAAACACCTATCAATAACACCGAACCATCTTCACTTGTTCAATTAGGCCCAAGGACTGATGCGTAGAAATGTGGTGCCAGCCGTCTAGGGCGAGCCATGTTTGTTGCCCAGCTCTAGTTTTAAGATCCCGTGACACCACGCTGTGGGCGTTTGAAGGGGGACCGGGTTTCTAGTGAGTATTTTCTACCTTTCTACCATCTTCAGGCAGGATGCCGTCCTCCCTTCCTGGGACGGCGTGAGTCTCACATACCTCGGCGTTCCCCCGAACATCGGGGATGCGTAAACGCATTTTTTCCAGATAAAAAAGGGCTCTGAGGTGTCGTAGTACAGCATTATCATGAATAGCTCACTTGTGTCCCATCAAGGAGCTCAAGCCTTCCCGAAACTACCACGTCCTTCGGGCGGGTTAGTAGAATTTACACAAACTGAGAATTTCTTCATAGGTGTGCAGTTTCCTTTACCACAAGAGCGTAAAATTTTGACATTCGGAGTTTTGGCGTTTGAAGGGCACCCCTTTCAGGGTCAAACAGCAATTGAAGAGAGGACGCTCATAATTATTACAACCAGACTGATTATTCGTTCAGAAAAATCCTAATCATTTTAGATCCAACTACAGGATGATGTACGACCTATCATCTTTTCACTCCAAGCCAACTTCATCTGACTGTGGTGAATCCTGCCTCATAACAAAGAGGAGCTCGCAACCGACAAGTGGCGGTATAACCAGCAGAATTGAAGGCGTAGTTAAAGACCACCGGCCGATGATGGGCAGCAGCGTCACGGGAGCGAGAAGCTACGGCCTGGCGGTCGCCAACCCGCCTGCCCAGATGACGATTATGGATTATTTGCCTATCCATTATGATTATTTGCCCTAAGTGGCGAACAACTGGAGAGGCCTATATCCAGCAGTGAACCAAAATTGCCTTAGGGCAATTTTAAGAAGATAGCACAAAGAAATTCTCAAGGTCTTGAAATATCACACAATAGCTTAGAATGCCAACAGTTCTTTCCTCAAAGAACAAACACTTTTCCACTAATCGCATATCATTAGGCATATTTCTCAATAGCTTAAGAATACAAAATCTTTAGTGTGAAATTAAAATGGTTGTTTACATAACGCGCGAGTGATGAATGAGAAACTATCGTAGACAGGCGCACGTGCTGTGTGCCATTTTCCTCATCTCTGCCAAAAGTTAAATGTAAACATGCATGAGAAAGTGGTCAGGTAACGAGGTACGATTCGGTGTTGGCGACGCGGTGGTAACGCTACACCTGAGCTTATAATATAAGGAAAACTGTACTAAATGATCATGACAAAAATCCATCAGTTTGATAAATTAGTGAGGGAAAGAATAGCGAATGTATCGTTATGGCTGCGATAATTCAGATCCTCGACGTCTTTCCACTAAGACAACATGTTGGACCTACAGGTCTTAGTTGGCCGATGACCTTTGTGGCAGCTTTTTAGACAGGTAGTTTATATGTTTAATCCACTTTTAGCGCGATATTTAGTTTCTTACTTAGTCTCCTAAAAGCCTAGTCAGAGAGTAGATCAGTCAGAGATTAATCAGTTTTATCAAAAAAAAAATATTTACATAATGCGACCAATATTTGCATTTACCATAGAGGACCTACAATTTGCGCCACATTTCTCTATCTCGGAAATAGAAATGAAATCCTAAAAAAAAGGAAATCCTAGATAGAGAGCTGCTGGATAAGTCCAGCCAGCAGTTGTTCTAAACTTCATCAGCCCAACAGGTTGCAGGGTTACGCCAATAGAAAAACAAAGGAAAGAACATTAAAATATTATTCCCAACTATCTACCTATAATCCGTGTTTTAAAACCTTTACATCACCGGCCGCAGGTGTATCCCGTCGTTAGCGGTTCCTATCGGCATAGCCGTGTATTCAATATATTTCATACGTCGTAACTCAAGACAATTCCTCCCACGTGCGGTTTGCCCGTAAACTTTATATTTCACTAGCTTTTGCCCGCGACTTCGTCCGCGTGTTTAAATTTATACATACAAAAGTTTTTTCCCGCTAACTCCCGTTCCCGTGGGAATTTCTCAAAATACAGCCATAACTAAACTTTATATTTACTAAGGTACCTGCATGCCAAATTTCAAGCGTCTAACTTAAGCGGTTTAGATTTTTCATACAAAAGGATTTTCCCGCTAATTCCCGTTCCCGTGGGAATTTCGGGAATTCCTTTCTTAGTGCACCCCTACGGTACCTAAGCTACGTCCCTTCCAAATTTCAAGTGCCTACGTTTAGCCGTTTGGGCTGTGCGTTGATATGTCAGTCAGTCAGTCAGTCAGTCAGTCAGTCAGTCAGTTTCTCCTTTTATATATATATAATAGATTAATTACGCCGACTATCGCACCGGTGATCGTGTTGGCGATATCTCAAATCTACGTGTGAATATTTACTATGACATTGGATTACATAGGATTATATCTATAGAGACTAACTAGCTTTTGCCCGCGACTTCGTCCGCGTGTTTAAATTTATACATACAAAAGTTTTTTCCCGCTAACTCCCGTTCCCGTGGGAATTTCTCAAAATACAGCCATAACTAAACTTTATATTTACTAAGGTACCTGCATGCCAAATTTCAAGCGTCTAACTTAAGCGGTTTAGATTTTTCATACAAAAGGATTTTCCCGCTAATTCCCGTTCCCGTGGGAATTTCGGGAATTCCTTTCTTAGTGCACCCCTACGGTACCTAAGCTACGTCCCTTCCAAATTTCAAGTGCCTACGTTTAGCCGTTTGGGCTGTGCGTTGATATGTCAGTCAGTCAGTCAGTCAGTCAGTCAGTTTCTCCTTTTATATATTATATAGATGAATAAAATTTAAGTAGGTATATTTTGGTAACGTTAATACTTATAATACGTCGTACAGGTTGCTAAATGCAATAAAATCCGAATGTGCTATTTCGAAATACATGAAATATATTTAGTCAAATTGATATTACGCTTTGACCTTTTTTGATATAATCTTCTTGACAGTGACTAAAGATAGATAGCAGTAGATATTGAATACGTTTCTAAAAGGAGAGTGATAATAGAGTCATTTCACTGCATTAAACGAGGTGTTCGTCCCAAGTATTGATATCTAGATAAATAAAGATATTTCTATTTGATTCGGATTGTTCTAAGAGATTGATCTCTCTTCGGTGAAAAATTAACAACACAGTGCACAATTGTGTACCTACTATAATGTGTGCCTTTTTTCAGTCTGACCTTCGCGGTATCAAGAGACTTGACATAAAAATTACCTTCGCTACAAACATTTTCGGCCGGTGATCAACACTTATCATAATATAATGTCGACTGTCTGAATCGAAATAGATACAAAAATTGACGTCAACATTGTGTAACTGAGGATATATATACGAATATAATAATGATTATGTTTAATATCACTCTGTCGATATACCTACCTTGATACCTATCAGAATATTGTGATCTTGCTATCTCTAACTGAGCCACAAGTGTATGTTTAATGTTAGAAAATTAATAAGTAATTGTTTTAAGCTGGTGTGCTAGGTGACTGGTGTAATTGAAATGAAAAATAAGGTTCGAGGTAGGTACCTTAGATAGATAGGTATCTACAATCATAAACATATATTTTTTTTAATTCTTCATTCCAATTTAAATACCTAGTTAGTAGGTATTTACAAAGAAATCGGTTCTTCCCGTGATCATGGACCTTGTAATGTAACACAATCCCGAAATATCGTAGACACCCCGTATATAAATAGGTATATTTGGGCACGTCTTTCTTTTCCGTCTATAATTGATTAACAATAAATTATTGAAACTAGAGTTTATATTATAAATGGTGGAATTCATTCGTTGTTGACACCGTCCTAGTATGATTCTAGCTTGTTAAATTAAAGTTAGTTACAACTTGGACCAAAAGAAGTAAAATACTCATGTTTGGTATCAATCACATGACTTTACTACAATGAATGCACGCGGTGTTTTTCAACCTCTGCAACAATTACTTCGCTTCATCACCGCGTCGATCGCACCGTTCAAAATAATTCGCACAATCGTTTTACGGGCAGTAAAGCTGTTTAACGCCGTTCCGTAAAAACATCTGAACGGTCACCTCTCCCACAAACGAACAACAAAGGCGTAACAAAGAGCGAGGATATGCTTTACGTCATAACACGGCGCGGTAAGAGACTCGAGTCCTACAAGAAATAAAATAGATAAACCCAAAACATGCCGCCCTTGCCCATACAGGGTCATCTAGTCGCAAACCAAGCCGAAGCTTGTACTACGGGGGCTAGACAAGTAATATGGCTTCATCATCATCAGCCTATTGCAGTCCACTGCTGGATATATCCAGAGGACTATAGTCCTCTCCAGTTGTTCGCCACTTAGGGCAAACATCTTTAGGATATACCCATAATCGCCACGCTGGGCAGGCGGGTTGGCGATCGCAGGGCGTAGCTTCTTGCTCCGGTGACGCTGCTGCCCGTCATCGGTCTATGGTATTTAGCTACGCATTCAATTGTGATGGTTATACCGTCACCAGTCGGTTGCCAGAGCCTCGTTTATTATTCAGAAGGACGCACCACAGGCAGGTGTGGGTGGCTTGGAGCGAAGAGATGATACATTCCGTGGGACTTGGTTAATTAATTGTATGTGATGTTGTCTGATATTTATATTAATTAAGGGCCAATATTGGCTACGGCGCCAATCGTTCAACTGCGTTTCACTCATAGCTCGTATTTAACATAAATCGCTTCAAATGCCTATTGTCGTGACAGATTTAGCGGAGCAGTCAGGGCCAGGGCGGAGTGACGCGGTCTCGTAACAATTGTTTATATCGTACGGTGGCCGTTTAATTTCTAAAGCTACAGTGTATTGTATAGTTGCAAGTAGTTTGTAGATATTTGATTATACTAAATTATAAGGTTTAATTTATAGATTATGGGTATACCCTTTAGAAGTTTGCCCTAGGTGGCGAACAACTGGAGAGGCCTATGTCCAGCAATGGACTACAATAGGCTGATGATGATGATGATGAAATTATAAGACACCTTAATTACGAATACTTAGGTATCAAACGAAAAAGTGTAGAAGACGAAAAGTGTAATACCGATCCGATTTCCACTAAACACAGCGTTAATTGTGTGCTGGGTGCATTTAAAATAATCTCAAGTATCGTATGTAGCTATCATTGTAGCGCGGTTCGGGCGGGCCTAGTAGTTCGGATAAGCGGTCGTTCGGTTAATCGACGTTCGGATAATCGACGCTCTACAGTAACATGTTTCCTGGAAAGCACTTTCATTCTGTTTCCAAGAACTGCGTCAAGAAAGCTTGGCTACAATCACGTCAGAATATGACATAAACTGTCTGCTCAACAAGTCTGACGCATTACTGACGAAGATGGAGTGCTCGCCTCAACGGGATGGCTTGTTTAGTCTGGCTCGATATTTCAAACAATGCGTTTTGTATGACCTCGCGAATGCATTAGGTTAGGAGACTCAGAGACTGATACTGATATGTTTATGTGCCGACACATATTTTGGTAAACTTTTGTTATTACGATAGTCATAGTCGGATGGACTCAAAAGACTAACACTCTCGAGTCATATAAAGATGACCCCGAATCTCGAAGAAGTCGCTGGATGGACTGTGTGAATAATGATATGGCTGAGAAAGGAGTGAATGGGACCATGACGGCTGATAAGGATGAATGGAAGGAGAAAACATATTGTGCCGACCCCAGATAATGGGAACATGACAGGCAAATGATGATGATCCACACTTATACTGATACTAAATCTGACAGTGCAGTAGATACTCTAATGAAGAAGTTGTTAAACAGGGGCAGTTTAGAACTTCAGTACTTACAAAGTAAAATGTATCCTATAAAATCAAACACCGTCAAAAATAAATTTACAAAGCACTTTGTTAATTTATTCACGTTCGAATTGTAAAATTCGTGGTTTGTGTTGGTAACACTGATGCTGCCACTGGTTATTATTTTCAAGTTAGGTAAAAGTGTAAGAATTTAAAGAGTAAACAGCGATATTTTCAGGACATCTACTAAACTTGTACAAAAACCAAAGAAAACGTTTTCGAAAGAAATCATCGCAGACAACCTAAACAAAAATGCGAAAAAAACACATAAACAATAGGAACCTAATAACGTAAAAACCTGCATTGCAAAAAAATCACATCACTTAAGTAATATCAATTAATCAAAACATTGCACATATCATTTAGTAAGCTTTGTTCATCACTGTCCAAACGAATCAAGCTAAGCTAGAATTGCATAGGCAAGTTATGCGCGTAGAAACGTCCACAAAAAATTATGAATTATATTTAGCACTCTTTTTGATAAGATTGTAAAATTATCCATTAACCTGTTGTACAATATCTGGTGATGTAACGACAGTCATAAACTTAATTGGCGTAAAATATAATAATATCATAGATTTTTAGAGGACTAAACTAACAAATGACTAAGTTTTATTTCTCAACTTTTGAGGGCATTTGAACCAACCATTAAATTGCTTCTGAAATTATAACTTTAATAGGTTTAAGTAAATTTACGCCAAATGAGTTTCAGACTCTCGATATAATGTTTAAGTTATAAAATGTTTAAAACTTACTTACGTTAACACACACATTTAAAGAATTTCTTCAACGCGGCGGACGTAAGCGTCTCCTACATCGGTGCGTTGCGACAAGATATTTGTTGGGGATTTGTTATTTAACTTATCCAAACTGGATGTACCTAACGAACATGAAGATAACTAAGGCAATACCAGGAAACGGGCAGTAACGTTCACCTGAGTACAGATGAAACATACTCAGGTCGCTAACCCTCCTGTCAAGGGTGGTGACTAAGGTAAAATTCTCCAAGCAACAATAATTGTCATTGAAACCGTATTGTAAGAGTTTAAAAACTTTACGAAGTATATACCAGAGAGTATAACAGATTTTTGTGAGCGTGTAGAACTACCTACAAAATAAAAGTGATACTTTTGTTATAAATTCATATCGAAAAGACAGACCAAAACTTTTCACTGTGTTTGTCTCTAGGAAAGTACACCGCTGTTAGGTAAACGTGATGTAGGACGCTTCCAACCCGTTGAGCTGATGACCATAGCAGAATGCTGGCATTGGCTGTATGGAGGTATATCGGGATGGAGGAATGTGGCGCCAATGTAGGAGGCCTGCGGTCAGCAGTGAGCGGGCCAGGGTTGTTGACTGATTGATTGAGTACATAGGGAAAATGGACCAATGGACAGCGTCGCAACGCACCGACCGCGCCCAAGCTAGCGTTGCCAATCGCTTACACGCACGACACTCGACAGCGACCGTACCTGGTTGCAGCAGTTTCTCGGGCAGGGTACCAAATGGTAAATGTGGCTCACCGGAGTCAGCGGGCTCGGGATGCTGGCCGTGCGCAGCATGGACAGCTTGCGCCGCTGCTCGGCCGACAGCGAGGCGCGGCGGCTCCTGGCGATGCCATAACCGGACACGTCAGCGGCGTCCACGCTCGCGCCGCGGATCAGCGACGGACGGAACATCGTTACGTTACGTTACGTTAAGCAGGATGGTGTGCGACAAGTAGTTACTACACGTGTTAAGGTTGCTTCTGAAAGTCAACTGTGAAAGGCACGTCTGAGAATGAGACTTGTGGAACTAGGAACATTGTTACGTTACGTTACGTTAAGCGGTGGTGTGCGAGTCGTTAGGTTAACCGCCTAGCAATGTAGTTAAGGACACGTGTTATTGCTGAAAATTAACTGTATTAGATTCGACATTTAATTTTGACTACGAATTCCAGAACTATTTACCCTACCATTCAATGACATTAAGTTAATTGCTGAACAACGTTCAATCCTTGAAAAAACGGCTAATATTCCAAAACTACTGTAGTCTTGGGATATTAGCCATCTTCTGCATGCACATGACACCTCGGCTGGCTTCTCATGGCAATGCCAAAATGTCGTGACTATTGTGGTATAGACCATTGCGGTATGCGTTAAGTGAGATGATGTAAGGAAGAGTTGTTAAATAAAGAGCCTAGTAGTAGCCGGTGACGTGTGTTAAAGTTGCTTCTGAAAGTCAACTACGAGTATGATGGGCTGATGAAACAAACTGAATTTAATATGACTGTTAATTCGCTTCGAAAAGCTGGTTGTGGTGGGTGCGTGGAAGGAAAAAGGGCCCGCGGCCGCTCACCAACCAGATGGTCCGACCAAGTGAAGGAAGCCACTGCCCTGGACGAATTTCATCAGGTGGTGAGGCCAATTTCGGACAGAGACAAGTGGAGACAGTTGATTAGGGCTGCGAAATCAACTTGTGATCACGATCCTTAGTAATGAGGGAACGACTTAAGAGAAGAGAGTTAATTCGCTTGCTTTGACCGTAATGATTATGATGCTATTGTATTAATACCTACTTCTGAGAGTCAACTGTTTGTGTCGAAATAATGTCTAGATATTTTAGGAGCTTTAATTATGTTTTATCGAAGTCAACTCCATAACATACTCTAAAGACAAGGATAACAAAGCCAACGAATGAAAATAAAACGCCCCTTTCCATGTTTTCCATATTATTGTGTGATCATGATTCAGAATTGACAATGTATGTAGCAATAGCATAAACACATAAAACTTGGAAGACTTTCAAAAGAAATCGTAAATAGTTCCGTGTCCAATGTACGACATGGAATCACCTTTTCCTCTCCATCTCGTGTCCAACAGTACTATATGCACTTGACTTGTGTGCACTGTTCACCGGCTACTTTAAGCACATTTCTGTTCACCGCACTCAGAAATAACCTACACAATTGTTCGTTGGTGCCAAAAGGGGCAATTTATATCACCCTTTACAATAATGACGCAAGCTGTGATTTGATTTTGGTATTCGTCGTATCTTTCTATGGATAAATTCATATAGGAAGTCATTAGTCCTATCTATTATGTATTATTATTAGTTTTATTTGGAAACACAGATGCTCAGAGTTTCTAATCAATGTGGGCGGAATTGAGTGCGACTGTTTTGATTCCAGTAAAATTGAGCGTCTTGGCCTTTCCCTTACTAACGCCGTTATGGCGTCAGCTGAGTGAACACTTTTCAAGTGGACGCAGGCGCAGCTAAATACTACAGGGCGATGGAGGGCAGCAGCGTCACCGGAGCAAGAACTACGCCCTGCGATCGCCACCCCGCCTGCCCAGCGTGACGATTATGGGTATAATCTCCAGGTGTTTACCCAAAGTGGCGAACACCTTATGTGCGAGAGGACCACATAAGAGGCTTATGTCCAGCAGTGGACTGCGATAGGCTGATGATGATACACCAGGGCCTTGGGTACAGCACACCAGGGTTAAATTACCATTTTATGGTAACTAACTAGATTGGCGCGACCCAAACTGTTTTATAAACGATTCTAATCGATACTATTACCGATTCTAAACAATCAGGTGTTGAGTAATCCGAAATAGCATTGCATTTATTGCATCGTTAAATATGTGGAGCACGAAGGTACTCTCGACGTTTAAAGCCGTCATTTACACCAGACTCAATTAGAGTTATGACATTATTAAAATGAAATGAAAGTGGCTCATTTTATATCTTAAACGCCCTAGTTTGGGGCTACGTAAAGCGCCAAATGTCATTATATGGGGCACATTAATTATAACTTCCGTTACAGACACTAAACAGGTTTCAAACCACTTTTCACTTTTTCATTTTCATGGATTGGTGTTTCGATGGTTACGACTGGACTTTCTTCAAACGGAGTCTTTAGAGAGTTCTTCCCTCACGGTAGGAAACGGCTTGGCTAAACCTCGGTATAGTCTAAGAGCAACGGATACCTAATCGTTTAAAATCAAACGAGCCGCTTGCTAAGTCTCTTCATTATTCAAAGGGATTTTTTAAATCAAGCTTGCATCACTATAGTAATGAGAGTGATAAACTAACTTCTTATTCATTTACTCTTTATTTTCCTAAATAAATTGTGTTCAGGTAGTGTCACTTTTTTTTTAAATATCAAATCAATCGAAGTATTAAATATCTTTGCATTCAATCATTGATTTTGATTGCACTTATTTAGAATAAATCGACGATAAGTATTCGACATGCAGTCCATCTTAAATGTAACACTTTCTAACCAAATTGTCACGCGTCGCAATCAATCAATTAAAAAATAAACAACAAATGCATAAATTATCATTAAAAAACAGTTGTCCAATTTACTTTATAACATTTCTATCACAGTACAAACACGTGTGACGTCACGTTAGCCAAATTACGGAAACAATTGACGAGCGCTCTACGGATTTTCCGATTTCGTAAAGTTTCCCGCGCGTTTTTTGGCCGCCCAAACGGCCGGTGGGTCGGTGCCGACGGCTAAAACACGCGCACTGAAGTATTTCAGTGGCGGAGACAGGTCTGTAGCCGTTGACTGTTCGCCAGACCGTTGCACAATTATCTATCTGACATTTAAAATTGGATCAGACGATGCGTACGTTAGCGCGGGAGCTGGGTGACTGAACGCTTTCTTTTTTTCGATTTGTGGAATCGAGAGTGGTATTAAGAGACTCCTGCCTGACATAGTACGTATTATTATAATGCTTGGTTATCTTTATATTTCTTTTACTATTTAAATAGATTTACTTTCTTTTATTATTACCTAAGTTTTTTCAAATATATCACCTCACCGTTTTCATCTTGCTATCCTCTACCCAAAAGTTGTCTGGGAGAGATCGATCATGGAAATTTCTATGTAGATGGGTAACGGGTTTTAGTTGAACATTACCATCCTGAGGTAACCAATAAAAAAAGTCAGTTAAATTGGGTACATCCCTCTTTTTGTATTATCGAAGTCGTTTAAAAATTGGACGGATTCCTTCCGAAATTACCTACTCATAACAAAACGTATTTGAATATATTTATAAGTACACCTCCTGTACTTACTCCGTGTACGGTCGACAATGAAAGACCATAATCAGGTGCATCCAAAAGTAAACCTTACTTTATTGACTCAAGAATAACTATCAGCTGTTGCTGCTGACTGTACCTACCCTGAATATTGCGGTCACCTGTTGTGCTTAGGTAAGCAGAAGTTACAAGGCTTCACGAATCAGCCTTTGTAATCTGTCTGCTACTGTGATTTTATCTACTTATCGTCTACTCCTACTTATGTGTAAAATTAGGTGATTATTTATTTACTTAATCTTTCCTGTACAAAAGAAATTGTTTACCAACAAAAGGCGGACCTGTGAACTTTTGGGCTAAGCAGAAATACGAAATTTATATGGAAAGACCTACACGATACTCGTCTATGGTGTCTAGGTATAGAAAGAAAGAAAGAAAGAAAAGGTTACAAAATTTTCTTATATGCAATTTTGATAGACGTAACCTCTTGTACTCAATTTCTTAAGTCAACTATTTTGTGTGTTGATTCCTGACCTAGAAGTACGCATTTGGCGCGACTGTAGATCGCAGGCGCCATACAACAAACTTTGTAGTCGCATTGGCAGAAGATAACAGAAAACAGAAGTAAATCAGGAGCTAAGTGCTCCTTATGTCCACCGAGGGGCTCGTCATCATCACCAGCCTATCGCCGTCCACAGGTGGACAAAGGCATCTCCAGCTGTTCGGCACTTTAAGCAAACACCTGGAGGTTTACCAATAATCGCCACGCTGGGCAGGCGGGTTGGCAATCGAGGAGCCACTCCTCGCTCCGGTGACGCTGCTGCCCGTCATCGGCCTGTGGTATTTAGTTACGCCTTCAATTGGGATGATGACTAAAAAATAATTTAATGTCCATCAGATAGATTAATGAAAAATATTGGATACGTATTTTTTATTTTGCCTCTTGTTCAAAAACTTACGAAGATACATTGATTTTAAATGTCACATGACGTCACGTTAGAGTACAAAATATACTCTAACGTGACGTAGTTAGCCTCCACTCCGTAACTTTAATGCGCTATATCTAAGTATTTTCTTGTTATTTCGACAAAACAAAAAATACGGGTCTTATATTTTTTTATTATCTAAGAGACGGACTAATTATTTTCTTCATTTTCATACCTTGTCATCATCCGTATTGTGATGGTTATACCAGTTAGTTGCCAGCGCCTCGTTTGTTATTCGGTAGGATACACCACGAGCAGGTGAAGTTGGCTTGGAGCGAAAAGATTACAGGCCGCTCCCTTACCCTCCCCGTATACCGTACCATTACACATGCGATTTGTCACCAATACTTCAGACATAGGTAGGTATGTACTTCAATATCTGCACTACCCACTCCCGTCCGCGCAATAGTTTGTTGACACCGCTTGTGCACGAATGATATTAATAATTTACATTCTAAAACGGTGGTCGTTTATTTTAATAAACGGCACGGCTTCTTTGAGAAGCACATTGTTTAGAGCGACGTACGGGACGGCAGGGAGCGTGGGCGTTGCGCAGGGCTGCGCTTGGGACACCTGTTGTATAATTGGAATGTCGCAGTCTGATGGGGCATCCTTCACATTCCAGACACAATTTGACATCTATTTTTTTTTCTCGTTGCGACCACAATTCACCTGATGTTAGATAAATGATATTGAAGCCTACGATGGAATGTGCTTACAACAATCTCGATTGCAACACTGATGCATTGAACGCCCGAACATTACATACATGGCCCGGGGATGAGAGCTTTCCGCTCACCTTACGTTCCACACACACAAATAAATGTATAACAAATACTTTTTTTTGTCGTGTGGATTTGCCGACCACGCGCGTCATACAACACAACAGTCTACGTTACGACTCCAAAAATAAGTGATAATTGTAAATATTTAAATAATTATAGTTATACATATAATATGTACTTATTAAGTAGATAATTACTTAAGTTATTTATCGCTTTTTAGTTATGCAGGTACAGTTTTTCTCATATTAAAGATTTGGTCGTTTGTGCTTTTTGAAGTCGGTTTAATACTTTTTTTAAAGAGTTTAAATTTTAAATTACCTCACAATCGAACCCGGAAACTTCTGAATCATTTATATCGTTGACAACCTTGTGCGTTAAAGAAACGGCCCCAAAGATTGATTGATCGTTACACAAACATCCATTAAATGACCGCTTATAGTTCAAAGACGATCTGTTCTACATATTATTTTATGTCAGGTTATAAATGTTTTCATAAAAACAATATTTTTTTCTTACAGGTGATCTCTCGCCCGGTCTCTAAGCCAATCCTATGTTTATCACTTCTGGCAACAAATTGGATAGGTTCCTAGTAACGTAGGATTAGGCCCGTTTCCCTGTATGCATCAAAACTATGCTATGAATAGTGAAAACAAAATCTAAAATGGCTGATTAATCAAAATCATTTAATTACCTATATCAGTCACAAAGCACGTAAATATATCCGTCACTCTCACACAAAATACATTTTACACTATACTTTTCTGGCTCGCCCAATGGTTGACTGTTAGAGACTGTCACTGGTGTAATAAATAAATAAACTCGTACCTATTCTTTTTTATACTTAACATGAAATAAAAAGAATTATACTTGTGTATAATGGAAAAGATATTGTAAAAATTCGTCGATACCGGTTACCTATCTGTGTGGTTAAAGATTTAAATAAATAAAAATAAAAAAAGTAATGTATCTAAGTAAGCGTCGGTCTGCCGACCGAATATTCGAAGATGTGCGTCGTGTGCGTTGAGTCTCTGAAATATCCGCAACGGATTTTTGCGCGTCGTGTGCGTTACTGGGGCCCTACTAAAAAAAAACGAAAACCCATTTGGCCCATAAATCCTTCTCATTTGTCTCTCCCGTGTTCGAATACACGAACTAAAATTCGTCAACGTCGATTTTCAACAATTTAATTGATATATTAGAACACGGGAGGGACAAATGAGAGGGATGTATGGGGCAAAAATACGCAATCCGTTCAACGAACGATCGTTTTCGTTTTCTGTAGTTGGGCCCCTGCATATAATTGCAAAAATGTGCGTCACGGATAGTCTGTCGTCTGCGCTGCCCCTTAAAGATACTTAAATACGCGCTATAAGATCATCATGTAGTTCTATCACTTTGTTTAGACAACTTTATACCTAGGTTAAGGAAACATTTATTAGTAATCTTTAAGTGTTACAAAAGGGATATGTTTTCAAAACAAAATGGTTCAAACGTTCAAACGGTCCGTGTTACATTAGCCACCAATGAGAAAGACACTCACCCTTTCAATATTAGGTCGTCTCCTCCGAAAAAAGTCAGAAACACTGCACAAATACATCACAAAAGAACAATTAATCAGTACTTTGGTCACCACGGAACGTATGGGCACTGTCCACTGATTGTGCGGGTACGTGAGAAACTCGGTGACATCGCGAGCGGCGCGTGCCTCCGAGACGATTTGTTATTATTGAAGTGCGGGTATCTAAAACATACGGGGAGTGTTCTTTTTTTTAAATGAGCAAAGAACAGAAATTAAACATCCAGACAAAATAGGGTTTGAAAGAAGATTTTAAACTTTCGTGTTCCATTACATTTAAACTTTATTGTGCTGCTGTGTATTTTGGGTACTTAATTAACATTAAGTATTTTTCTTTCTTTCTTTACATTGTTATTGACTGGCTCAATGGCTCATTAGGTCTTCCGAACCATTCTGATTGTGGACCTCTGCCCTCTGAGCAAAGCGTCGTGGGTTCGATTCCCGCACAGTACAAACTTTTGTGTTCATGAACATGTCTGTTTGTATTAGTTTGGGTGTTTTCTATGTATTTATTTACAAAAAAAATGTATTTAAGTAAGTTTATCAGTTGTCTAGTACCCATAGTACAAGTTTTGGCTTAGTTTGGGGCTAGGTGGAGCTGTGTGACCCAGCGCAGCATGTCTTGGGTTATTTATTTATCTTAACTTAATATATTATATTTATATAATTTTATATTATATTATTTAATTATTTATTATTATTATTTTAATATTATAAAGCTGAAGAGTTTGTTTGTTTGTTTGTTTGAACGCGCTAATCTCAGGAACTACTGGTCCGAATTGAAAAATTCTTTTTGAGTTAACTAGACCATTTATCGAGGAAGGCTATAGGCCATATAACATCACGCTGCAACTATTAGGAGGGAAGAAATAATGGGAAATGTAAAAAAAACGGGGGAAAAATAACTATTCCACGCGGACGAAGTCGCAAGCACAGCTATATAGTTATTAATATAGTTCCCGTCTCCTCACATGCCCATAACAGCACAAACGATTCTCTCAACTTTTCACGTCCGCGGCTACTACAACTAAACGAAACTGGTCATCAAAAATAAGAAATGGATACGTTTATTAGGTCTCAGAGCATCCTGTAGCCTCGAGGCGCAGTGGCTCAGTAGTTCAAACCGCCTCGATCCCGCGGGAACCGCCGCCGTTAATTGTTTACAATCGACGCCGGCGCAGCCCCCAGCGACGCTACAATGCAATGAGGTACTTTGTCATCATCATGGAAATTGCACGAGAATTTGGTCTACCCACAATGTATCTACCTACGGTACCTAGATATATAGATAGTTATCTACCTATATGAGTTACGTTCACGTACCTAATACGTGTTACTTTTTTTGTAATTTTTTTGGTAGCTTCGACGATTCATATGTGTATTTTTTAAAAACCTATACAAATAAAGACTATTTTGACTGTGACTTTGACTTAACATCACTACATAGGTAGTAGGTAACTAGTAGGTAGGCTACATAGGTACATAAATAAAACAAAGTCCCTTTTTGTGTATGTCTGTCTGTCCCGATGTACCTATGCACTATGCACAGATCTTGACCTTGATAACTACACAACGGATTTTGGTGCGTTTTTTATTATAAATAGATAGTGATTCAAGAGGAAGGTTTACATTATGTACCTATAACACTGAAGCGAAGCGAGGGCAGGTCGCTAGTATTATAATAAAACAGTAAAAAACGTGGCGGTTTGTAAGTACTCCTAATGACTTTTAAACTTTCACATTTCATCATTATTATGATCTTGTAAGTGCACGTCATATTCCGAATATTACTTATCTACATATCTAACACTCGGAGGAGCTCGGCGGCGCCGCGGTCTTGTTCGCTTAACAATGATCGCAACGTTGTGCAACCATTGGCGCGGTCAATCCGATGATGGGTGACCAAAATTTGACACCGATTTCCTCCATACTTCGGAAGGCACGTTAAGCTGTTGGGCCTGTTGGTCCCGGGTGCTATCTCTACCAACTCAGATAGCAGTCGTTACATCATATCAGAGATGATGATAACTCTGACGCCTAAACTGGGAATGGGTATAGCCACAGATATCTCCAATAGATACCGCACTTAAGATATCGCGCGAGAGGTAATACATCAGTGTCATCATCAGTGCAATGCAGGCGCGAAATACGCATGCGCTTAAAGTGCGTCAGTACCACGGTCAGTACTGACCAGAAGTCAGACCCGTGTGTATCGGAGACACTTTTAATAGTTTGTAGAACATAAACGTATGAATCTTAGTATTGAACTCCTTGGCGCCGGAGCTCAAGTTACGATGGAAAATATTTGACAGATGTTAGCTCGCGTTGATGTCTTTTTTCATGATCCCTTTCTTTCATTACCAATTTCACTATTTTTATCCCTTTCTAGCATAGACACGTTTGACAATAGTGTTACAATGTATTACTTTCAAGTATATCGATAATGCAAGATGAGAAAAATTTTAGTGTTTCTACTTTAGATTTCCAAAGTGTCCTGAGAGAACATTAAAATGGACAAATGCCGCACCCTGCTGTTAGAGACATTTACATAGGATAGTTTTCAATGTATGAAGGATAGAAGACGAGTAAATGAAAACTACTGTGATTACTTCACCTAACCATATTTATAACTATACTCATTTGAATTTTTTTTTCCCAAGACATGCCACGCTGGGCCACACAGCGCCACCTAGCCCCAAACTAAGCCGAAGCTTGTACTATGGGTACTAGACAACTGATAAACTTACTTAGATACATTTAAATATACTTATAATGTCAAAACGGCAGTTGAAATGTATTATTTAACGTATGTATTTTAGTAAATTGATCATTTTACGGGATCTTGCCGTAAAATCATCCGACGAAGGTGAGGTGAACGTTGATTGGTTCAATGGCTCACGTGGCGTTATCCCGGCAACCAATCAGGGAACAGTGTATTAAGTTACGGGTAATAGTGCACCGTTAAATAGTACATTGAGCAACGATTGGCCCATTTGAGGACGATTTTACTTGTGTCAAAATCGTAAATTATTAAATGACTGTCAGGCTACCGTAAGTTGATTAACTAACTGAAATCCATTGCGTTAAATAATACATTTCCACTACCGTTTGTTATATTCCGAAAGATAATCAACTACCTAGGAAATTGATCAACTTACGATTCTTGCTATTTTCCAGTGACATATATAAACATATATTTATATACATACATAGATAAATATCCAGTATTGCACAAAATACTGAAAAGGTGATACAGACATAATCTAGTCTAATATACCTGATTGGTAATTTTTCGATAAAATTATCGACATTGCACAATACAAATGTACATCACTTGAGAAATGAGTTACGTCCCCCGCACACCCTTCCATACCACCTGAAATTGACTCGCGAAACTCAAAGCAAAATGCCGAACATGCGGTATCTATTGGGGGTAATCTGTGGGTATAGCTTACCCTAAGTGTTTACCGTCAACATTTATTTATTATAAGTGTTGCGGAGGTCTGATGACAGTCGCTCTGTGTAAAAGCTTAGCCTTCGCCAAATCTCTTAGTTTGGGAAGCCGACCCTGAGACAATCGGGAAAAAGGCTAGGAGGATGATGACTTACATATCTAAATCTTAGTATAAATAAAATAAGGTCCGTGTACATTTAATACATATTTTACAAAAAAGATTTGGTAAATTTTTGTCACGTTCACGCGGCTTTACTTCATTCAGTAAAGCGGAAACACAGCCTAGGTAGGTACCTATTAATTTAATTTTTGTTATTGTCTTCACTTGTCATCACCGGGCTGTTGGGGGAGCGGAAGGCTCTCACCCCGAAACCCTATCTATAAAACCTAGCAGGCGGTCGCGTGGTGTGGTCCTTGTAATACTCGTCGTCGTTCTTGAGGCAGTAGGCCCTCACGGAGCCCCGCAGCGGGGTCAGGGACTTCGCCCTGCACACGACCACGAAGAAGTGGTGGCCGACGCCCCCGCGCAGCAGGATCGGGATGCCGCCGTCGGTCTCGATGGCCAGGTGGGTTATCTAATAAAATAAATAGGTAGGTATATTCCCCAAGATCTTATCTATGTCTATTTATCTCTCTCCTATCTTAATCTTAATCTTAATCTTAACTAATATTATAAAGCTGAAGAGTTTGTTTGTTTATTTGTTTGTTTGTTTGTTTGTTTGTTTGTTTGAACGCGCTAATCTCAGGAACTACTGGTCCGAATTGAAAAATTCTTTTTGTGTTGAATAGACCATTTATCGAGGAAGGCTTTAGGCTATAAAACATCACGTTGCAAATATCAGGAGCGAAGAAATAATGGAAAATGTAAAAAAAAAACGGGGAAAAAATAACTATTCCACGCGGACGAAGTCGCGAGCACAGCTAGTATAAAATATAGAGACACTATGTGGTCCAATGTATAAACGTCCAAGCATGACAATGTAGCACCCTCATTTCTGGTGTCACTGAAAACCAGCGTCGGGGCGCGCTCGCGCCGCGACTTATGCTGAGTGGCAGCCATTTTGGATGCATAATATTGTTTTTTATGTTATGTTTTTTTTTAAGTATTCATAAGTTTTATGTTCCTTAGGTTTTATGTTTTTTATGTTATTTCATTCATTCATTTCCAAGACAGGCTGGGCTACACAGCGCCGTCCAGTCCCAAACTAAGCTGAAGCTTGTACTATTGGTACCTACTAGCTAGACAACTGATAAACGTACTTAGATACATTTTTACATTTCTATCTGGAAGAGGATATTGTAACATGAGGCCGCAAAGTGGAGGACTGCGAAGGAGGGCGCAGTAGCGATTGCGGCGCGATTTACTCGATATGGAAAAAGATGATCGTGCGTGATGGTTGTAGGTACTAGCGTAGTCGCCACTGTGAAAGTCCAAACGGCCTAAAACGATCTATGAATTAGGTACCTACCTACTAACTAACCAGTCGTATTCAGTACGCCATGTTTTATAACTAAATTACCTATTTTTGTAATTTTTTATTATTTTATTATCAGTGAATTTGCTATTTAAATGTAACAGGCGCTTTGAAATCTACAATCAGTTTTGGTCACCTCGGATTGTAGAATGGAATTGATTAATATATTTTATTTATTGAAAAATTTAAGTAGGTACTAATTAAAGTAGGTAGGTAGGTATTGATTTAAAGTAGGTACTCACTGATCTCTCATCACCCTGACTTACCTACATGAACTTTACCAAACCAATCTTACCTATACACCTAAGTTTTGTTTAAAAGAGAATTTCAGGATAACCTCACTCCACCTGATGGTAAGCGGTAGAGGTAACAAACCTATTGTTACCTCTACCGCGCCTCTACCGCGCCTGTCGCCCTCACCCAGAATGACCCCTTGCCCACTGAGATGCTGCTTCACGCCCCGCGTAAAGAACCCAGGATTGTAAGAGAAAGGAAACACATGAACTGTAAGGGCTTTCTAAGACTTAATGTCAGTGGACAGAAACGAGGAAATAAACCTCTTGGTGGTATATTACTCACAATGCAATCAAAACTCCCTTCAACGAACACGTGATGTCCAGACTGCTTGGGGCCGTACTCGAACCGCCGGCGGTACACCCTCGTGTCGTTAGGCCGCCTGGAGCCCTGGTAGAGGTTCCGGTAGGGCTGCTGAAGGTTGGCCGGGGGCAGCGTCGAAGGCGGCAGCGGCTCGGGGTGCTCTTTCGCGTTGTAGAAGCGGCGGTAGTTTGGACTGCAACAATACAAGTCATCATCATCATCCTATCGTATTCCACTGCTGGATATAGGCCTCGCCAGCTGTTCACTACTCTGGGCAAGCATCTGGAGGCTTTACCCATAATCGCTACGCTGGGGTTGGCGATGGCAGAGCTTAGTTCCTCGCTCCGGTAATGCTGCTGCCTATCATCGACCTGTGGTAGGTATTTCATTATTAAGTAGGTACCTACAATTTTTGTACGTACAAAGGCACCAGTGTAGGGCTCATCATATTTGCTACGTGAATGAACGAGGAAAGCGGAAAAACGACCTAAAGTACTCACAATAAACTATTACTCTTTCGTAATCCATTCTGTATTGCTTCAAATATAAAAGTTTCACTAGATCCAACGAGAATAATTAATTCGAAATTTATAAAAAAGTAAATGAATGAAAGATTTACGGTTCGCTTCATAATTTACTAAAATTGCATTACGATGTAAAAAATGTGTTCAGTCTACGTTAAGTTCATTAATTTCACGTAAGTTATTGCACATCTGCAAAATGTAAGATTTTTAATGGTTTATTTTCATCTGGCAGTTTACGATCGGCGCGCTCTCGACACGCCTACATGAATTTTTACATAAATAATTTATGACTGTTATAAAGATTGTTATGGAGGACATGAAATTATATAAGTTAATAGGTTACATAACCCTTGTAAGACTTGGGCCGAAATTAGTTAGATTTACACACACCTTGACTGTGAGCTTTAGTAAGTAGTTAGGTTCATGTTTTCTTATCCGCAAGAAAACAATCTTTTTCGTACATACAAGACAGATTATATAAGGACCTATTGCCAATTAAATTGTAATAAAATAATGCAATTTACCAGGCAAGTAAGTAGATACTTGTATTTGTAAATAAATAAAACCAACGAGTAGTTAAGTATTTTCCCCTTTCCGTCAACTCGGTGGTTTATGAAATGTTTAATGGTAACTAAATAATAATTGAACAATAAGGTCAACAGGCAATTTCGGTTTTATTTCTGCCTAGAAAATGGATGCAAGTCACCGACTTGGTGAATCTATCGATCATGCATGATTTCTCGTAGCCGTGGTCGGAACAAAACGCACTGTGACTAAAAGGAATTCGTTTAACTAAACGCAAATGACAGTTGTTCATTGACAGATGCATTGATTGTTCTTCTTCTGCTATTTTATTTCAATTAAATTATAAATTAATTATTTTAAATGTAATAATGTATATGTAATGTAAAACTATCTCTTGTTTAAACTAATATTTCCTTCAAGTTGATGTAATCTCCTATATTCTTGTATCACCATGGATGGTAAGGCAATATCAACAAAATAAATTTTTAGGCCTTTTATTTATTTTAATTAACAATTCGTATGGTTCTAGGTTCTTCAGCAAAGAAATCCACCTCGTTAGAGACCCTAGTTATTCAAAACATCACCAATTTGAACGATTTAAAAGCGAAACTGAACGATATTATACGAAGTGGCAAAGATTACGAGTACGAAGTTTCCTCATGTCTCAAGACTCTTCTGACCAGTTCAGACCAAGACATTGTGGTGCTCACAGTCCAGGCAGTGTCGGAGCTAGCGAAATGCGAAGAAAAAAGAGAAACATACGCACAGAAAGAGGTTATAGAGCCGATTATAAACATTATTGATAAAGAGACATATTCGGATAGAACTGAGCTGATCAAGCAATGCTGGAGAGCGCTGGGCAACTTGTGTTGTGACTGCGATGCGGCACGGACGGTTATACAGGAAAGTAACGGTGTTTTTGTCTTGAAGAAATTCCTAGAACACATGTTAGACAAAAACGGTACTGTCTACGATGAAATTAAAATTGTAGCCAGTAAAACATTGTTGAACTTTGCCATCGGTGGGGCGGAATTCTCAGAACCAGTTGTACAAGAGGGTATAATAGATTTGTTGCATAAAATTTTATTGCTTGAGTTAGATAAAGATGATATGAATGATGAAATCGTGTCTACGGCTCTGCTGATAATGAGTGTTATTAACGATAACACACCGGAATTCCTATTTGAAGAAAAGGTGAACAAAGCTGTGCTGGATGTTCTCCGAGAGACTACCAATGTTGAGATATCTGAACTCTGTTTGGACCATTTACATGCTCAAGCGGAACATGGTAATTCTGACAATTTTATTGTTCATAAGCTCCATAGTAGAATAGAATCATCATCATCATCAGCCTATTACAGTCCGCTGCTGGACATAGGCCTCTCCAGTGGTTCGCCACCTAGAGCAAACATCTGGAGGGTATACCCATAATCGCCACGCTGGGCAGGCGGGTTGGCGATCGCAGGGCGTAGCTTCTTGCTCCGGTGACGCTGCTGCCAGTCACCGGTCTTTAGTATTTAGCTACGCCTTCATTTGTGATGGTTATACCGCCACCAGTCGGTTGCCAGCGCCTCGTTTGTTATTCGGCAGGATGCACCACGGGCAGGTGAGGTTGGGTTGGAGCGAAAAGATGATAGGCCTATATAGAATAGAATAGAAACAAATATTTTTGGTTATATTAACACAAGTAATAATTATACAGCATTTAACAATATGTACATAGGAGTAGCATCTCCAACAATACAATTGAAATGGGTGTCCACTGAGCTATTTTTAACATTAGCATATTTATTGTCTTGTTACAATTTATTGGATTATAACATTTGTGTGCATAAACATATTTGTAGGTTTCTATAGACATAATATGAGTACCTGTGTTTATAAAATAAACATTATCTTAACTTTAAACTGAAATTTTAGACTTGAGAACAATTTAAATTCCATCCATTGGACCTTATAAAAACTACACAGCCTGTGTTTAACCCTTTGAATGCCAGTGGTGCTTATATGCTACAAAGACAATAGATTTTCTATTGTTTGTGTCTCATTTCTTGGCAGTCAAAGGATTAAATAACAACTCTACAATTCTTTATACTTGAAAAACATGAAACTCAAGAACAGTTCTATCTTCTTTTCAGATTCAGTAAAAACTCTATTGGCCAATGAAGGTGGTGTGCAGCTGGTCTGCCTGCGGCTGGAGCAGCTGATGCTGAAGAGGGATGCCGGAGACCTCAGCTCCGAGGACTCGGAAATAGAAGCCCTCATCAAACAAGCTTGTGACCTCATTGTTATTGTTCTGACTGGAGGTAATATTACTTGTTATATCTTATCAGTCAGTAAAGACAAGTATAATATGAATGAATTTAACTTTAATCAAACTTCGTATCTATGAAAAGAGCGTTATAGTTAAAGAAGCTGCTTTAATTACAATGCTAATTAAAAATTAAGCAAATTTAAGTGGCCAGGTGTTGAAAGTTTACAACCATGGATGTCTTTCATTTCATATCGACAGCACTATTTAATTACGTTTATCACACATTTTTTATCATCAGAACATCAGGTCAGGTCGCCACTGTTGTAACAGGTCTCTAAACACATGACATTAACGAAATCTGTGGATCCTCCACATTATAAAAAAATGTTAAGATATAGCAAAAGTGAACTTGTTGGGTGAACAGGAACACGCTCCATCATAAACATCACATTCACGCAGTTAACCTTCAAGAAACATGTGTATTCATATTTAAAAGACCGTCAGTGTCTCAAAACACATAACTCAGACCTGCTCGTCTGCCCTGCTCGCGTAAAAAAAATCAAAAACATGGTAATTTTTTTGTTACAGATGAGGCAATGCACAAACTATACAACAATGGAACCGGGGAGGTGTACCTGACCATGGTCCGGTGGCTGGACTCTCCCGACCACCACCTGCTGACCACAGCTGTGCTGGCGATCGGCAACTTCGCGCGCCAAGACAGCTACTGCACTCAAATGATGAACGATAAGATCTTTGATAAGTTGCTTGGTAAGACGATTCATTTTTAGTCACTTTTTGATTTTTGTACAAATTTTTAAAGAATAAAATTATGTTAGAACTAGCTGTGCTCGCGACTTCGTCTGGAATAGTTATTTTTTCCCCTTTTTTTTTTCATTTTCCATTATTTCTTCGCTCCTAATAGTTGCAGTGTGATGTTATATAGTCTAAAGCCTTCCCCGATAAATGGTCTATTCAACACAAAAAGAATTTTTCAATTCGGACCAGTAGTTCCTGCGAATAGCGCGTTCAAACAAACAAACTCTGCAGCTTTATAATATTAGTTAAGATTTAAATTAAAAATTTAATTATCTTAGAATTTTGTAAACAATCGACAACATCAGCTTCATTGGGTTAGATGTTCGAGCAGTCTTTCCAAAAGGTGGCATCAACAGTGTGCCTAGCACGAACATTTTCGAAAAAGTATGCGTAACGTTACCGTAAACATTTGTATGAAACTTGGTACAGCGCCCCTATCGTGCGTAAGAGGTACTACGTTTACGTATGTTAACGTAGTGAAAAGCATCGCCCTGTTTACGGTTACGTTACGCATCCTTTTTCGAAAGTGTTCGTGCTAGGCACACTGTACTGTTTATTCGGCAGACATCTTCGAGATGTACCTCGGAGAGAGCGTCCGCGCGGCGCAGGAGCCGGGCGCGGCGGCGGAGGCAGACGCCGTCACCAAGATACAGCACGCCGCGCTGTCCGCCATCAGGAACCTCATTGTCTCCGTGCCTAATAAGGTATGGAGATAGCCTTCAGTTAGCTAGATATAATGACTAACTGGCTCAATTGGTAGTGACCTCTGCCTTCTGAGCCAAGGGTCGTGGGTTCGATCCCCACACATTACAAACATTTGTGTGCATGAACATGTCTGTTTGTATTGGTCGGGTGTTTTCTATGTATAATATGTATTTATTTACAAAAAAAAATGTATCTAAGTAAGTTTATCAGTTGTCTAGTACCCATACCCATGCCCATAATACAAATTTCGGCTTAGTTTGGGGCTAGATGGCGCTGTGTGGCCCAGCGTGACATGTCTTGGGTTATTTATTACTAGCTTTCCGCCCGCGACTTCGTCCGCGTAAAGTTTTTTTTCCAAAATAAAATTGTGCCTATGTTACTCGTGGATAATGTAGCTTTCGAATGGTGAAAGAATTTTTAAAAACGGTCCAGTAGTTTTTGAGCCTATTCATTACAACCAAACAAACAAAGTTTTCCTCTTTATAATATTAGTGTAGATTTATTTATTTTTAATATTGTGTGATGAGACTGATTGCCTGACCTAGGCAATTAAATGCCTGTGTTTCAGGTCATCAGGCTCAAACCGTCTCAACAAAGATTACGAGCTAAATAACATTGTCTAATTACATGCTACAACTTACATTTTGTGATACAGCTTAATTTAGAAGAATTGCAAACATTAATTTTAAATAGTTAGCTAGGTATTCGTTTTTCTCATTCTATGTTACCTGTCGGTCGACGCTTCTACCGTAAGGATGTCCGCACCTAGGCTTTAAAGGCTTAGCTTTGTTCTTTGTGTTGAGCTTTCGTAAGAACGATTTTGGAAACGAAGAAATATACCCTCACTAGCTTTTGCCCGCGACTTCGTCCGCGTGTTTAAATTTATACATACAAAAGTTTTTTCCCGCTAACTCCCGTTCCCGTGGGAATTTCTCAAAATACAGCCATAACTAAACTTTATATTTACTAAGGTACCTGCATGCCTAATTTCAAGCGTCTAACTTAAGCGGTTTAGATTTTTCATACAAAAGGATTTTCCCGCTAATTCCCGTTCCCGTGGGAATTTCGGGAATTCCTTTCTTAGTGCACCCCTACGGTACCTAAGCTACGTCCCTTCCAAATTTCAAGTGCCTACGTTTAGCCGTTTGGGCTGTGCGTTGATATGTCAGTCAGTCAGTCAGTCAGTCAGTCAGTTTCTCCTTTTATATATATAGACTAGCTGTGCCAGCGACTTCGTCCGCGTGGAATAGTTTCTTGGGTAGTGATTTTAATGACCCCCAGTGCCTGGCAGCTGGCAGCGGCGCGGCGCAGATCTCGGCGCGCTTTATATACCCGCGCAAACGTACAGCAGGCTCGACGTGATTAGTTAAATGGGCGTAACTTTTTTATTTATGGACCGATTAACATGAAACAAACACTAAATGTTAAGGGAAGCTTCCAGCAATATATTAATGGAAACCGCATCTTAATCGGATACGCTGTTTCTGAGATTAGCGTGCACAAACATACAGACAAACAGACAAACAGACAAACCGACAAACAGACAAAAATTCCAAAAATCATTGTTTTGGGTACTATTGCATTAATAAAGGCCTCCCATAATTTTTTTTCACATATATCTTCCATGTACAGACAGCGATTCGTTACATTTTTATTATATGTATAGATTATACCCTCATTATATGCGAAACGGCCATCCACATATTTGGCAAAGATGTTAAATTTGTGATTGTAGAATAATTGGGGGCGTGTAGAGTTGTAGTCAGCTTGGCCCTTCATGACATCTGATAACTTTTTGAGAAATTTTTATCAGTATGTTCGAACGCGCATCACGCGAAAACTACTGCATGAAATTGAATGCGGTTTTTAACCTATGTATTGCTACAGGTCTAACTTAAAGGGGCAGCGCAGACGGCACACTTTTTGTGCGATAGAGTCTGCGTTTGAGACATTTAAAAAGAGCATCTATGTCCTTAAAGCTCTGCCGACAGAATGATCGATGATGTGCGTTGAGTCTGTGAAATATCCGCGACAGATTTTTGCGCGTCGTGTGCGTTGTTGCATATAATTGCATCACAGATTAAAAAGTGCGTCACGGATAGTCTGTCGTCTGCGTTGCCCCAAAATATAGGAGGACTGAACTATTTTTATGGAAGTCCGTTATTTTTGAAACCCGATAACCACGCGTGCATCGCCGCCGGCACAGCTAGTTCATCATCAGCGTATTACATAGGCCTCTCCAGGTCACCACTTAGAGCAAACATCTGGAGGATATACCCATAATCGCCACGCTGGGCAGGCGGGTTGGCGATCGCAGGGCGTAGCTTCTTGCTCCGGTGACGCTGCTGCCCGTCACCGGTCTTTAGTATTTAGCTACGCCTTCCGCGCAGCTAGTTGTCTGACGTTTGTTTTGCCGGCAGCGCGCGGCGGCGGCGGGGTCGCGGGCGGCGCCGCTGCTGCTGCGCGCACTACCGCTGGCGCAGCGGCACCACGTGGCCTACAAGCTGCTCGCCGCTGTGCGCATGCTGGTCGACGGACAAGGTAGGTACCTCGGTGTCTGATACCCATAACACAAGTGCTTAAGCTACGTACTTTGGGATCGGAGCAATGTATGTAAGAGAGGTAGGGCATAGCAAATCTTCGCTCGAATTGAGCCGTGGGGTAGAAAAGACCGCGGGGAGAAAAATTTCGGGGAAGGAAAGACCTCCATCCTATAAAATACCACAGTCAAATGACCTCCGGGTCGAGTTTCCGGAGCTCGTGGGGGTTAGGGTTGGGCCGGCATGGTGGTGGCACCTGACAGGTAACTGACCAGTTACTTGCCCGTTGTCTCAGCGACTTGGGCTTCTCTTTCGCTTTCCGTCAGGCGTAGGGAAGCCATGATGTCGAGCCACTATATAAAAAAAATGTATCTGATATTTATGTTTATTGTGTCGTCAACCGTGATGCGCGTGCGCAACGCAGTAGCGAGACAAGACGTGACCATCTCGGACGTTTTATGCCCGTTCATATAGCTATAGATACCTTACTACCCTTAACAATAGGTCTGTTTCCGTAAAAAAATTAATTAGTCCGTCTTTTAGATTGTTCAAAAATAAAAGACACGTATTTTTTTTATTTGTAAATTAGACCAAAAATGACAAAGATATAGCCTGTTTAAAATACGCGTGACGTCACAGAGTGGGAGTTTTTTCGCCACTAAGTAATGTCAAAGACCCCCACTCCTAAATTTTGATACCTTGTATCTTTGTTATTTTTTGTTTAAATGAAAAAAGGAAAAATACGTGTCTAATATATTTTTATAACCTAAATCATCATCATCAGCCTATTGCAGTCCACTGCTGGACATAGGCCTTTCCAGTTGTTCGCCATATGGCAAACTTCTGGAGGATATATCCATAATCGCCACGCTGGGCAGGCGGGTTGGCGATCGCAGGGAGTAGCTTCTTGCTCCGGTGACGCTGCTGCCCGTCATCGGCCTGTGGTATTAAGCTACGCCTTCTATCGTGATGGTTTTACCGCCACCAGTCGGTTTGCCAGAGCCTCGTTTGTTGTTCGGCAGGATGCACCACGGGCAGGTGAGGATGGCTTGGAGCGAAAAGGTGATAGGTCGCTCCCTTACATCCCTAAAATCCCTTATAACCTAAAATACGGACTAAATATAATGTAATTATTTTGACCCTGGAAACATCCCCATTAATTGTTTTAATGTTGTTGCACGTAGAGAGCGTAGCCATGCAGTTGGCCAGCGACCGCGCGGCGCTGGCGGCGGTGGCGCGCTGGGGGCACGCGGGCGAGCACGCGGGCGCGGCGGGCGAGGCGCCGCGCCTGCTGGCCTGGGCCGCGCGCCAGCTGCGCCACCGGCCGCACACCGGCCTCATGCTACAGGTACCTGTGCGAAACCCTACTTTTTTTATAGAAGCACGACATAATGGGCCTGTTTCCGTAAAAAATGTAATTAGTCCGTCTTTTAGATTGTTCAAAAATAAAAGACACGTATTTTTTCATTTGTAAATAAGACCAAAATGACAAAGATATAACCCGTTAAAATTACGCGTGACGTCACAGAATGGGAGTTTTTTCGCCACTAAGTAACGTCAAAGACCACCACTCCTAAATTTTGATGCCTTGTTTCTTTGTTATTTTTTGTTTAAATAAAAAAAAGGAAAAATATGTGTCTAATATATTTTTATTGTCTAAAATGCGGACTAAATATAATGTAATTATTTTGACCCTGGAAACATCCCCATCAGCAGAAATGACTGACTCGATGGCTCCTTTGGTAGTGACCTCTGCCTTCGGAGCCAGGGTCGTGGGTTCGATTCCCGCACAGAGCAAACATTTGTATTCATGAACATGTCTTTTTGTATTGGTCTAGGAGTTTTCTATGTATAATATGTATTTATTTACAAAAAAAAGTATTTAAGTAAGCTTATCAGTTGTCTAGTACCCATAGTACAAGCTACGGCTTAGTTTGGGGCTAGATGGCGCTGTGTGGCCCAGCGTGGTATGTCTTAGGTTATTTATTTATTTAATCTACCTTCGTTTCGGCTGAGTTAAGCCGAATGCTTCTTATATTGTAGCTAATGTTTTGGGTTGGTCCTTTTTTCGCTAATCTTCTAATTACACAAAATGTTTGTATTTTGGTTGATGGATATGTTGGAAGATGTTTCTTTTACTGGCTTATCATAATCTACATGTATGATGTTTGGGTCATTCTTGAGTTGAGGATTACCATAATCATTGTGGTGTATTTTTTTTTATAGTAGCACGACATAATGGCTTCGCTACGCCTGATGGAAAGCGAAAGAGAAGCTGTGGCAACGGCAAGTAACTGGTCAGTTGCCACCACCATGCCGATCCAATCCTAACCCCCGGCTGCCGATGCAGCACTCACCCCACGAGCCCACCCTACTCACCCTAAACACGACCCGGAGGTCATTTGGCTGCGGTATTCTATAGGGTGGGTGGAGGTCCTTCCCCAGACGGGCAGCTCAATACGAGCGAACATTTGCTATGCCCTACCTCTCTTATCCTCCTGATGTTGTTCGATGTTAAAAAAATAGCTTTCCATTCCAGGTGGACGGCTGTGTGTCTAGCCTAGTAAACATGCTGGTAGTCTGCCACTCCGTCATGCAGAACGAAGCCATTCTCGCCCTTACGCTCCTCGCAATAGAGACCTTGAACAAGACCCCTCAGACCGAGACCCCCACCGACTTCGACTACGAAAAGAGCTACATCTCCCAGTTGATAAAGTCGGAAATCGGTAAGCACGTGAATGTACTTATAGAGACGAATTGTGCTAAAATGCCTATGGAGGTCGCCGAGAACCTACTGGCTTTCCTGGACATCACTTCGAAGAAGAATCTATTGGCAGCTGATTATAAAGAAGCTAATGTACACGAGTCCTTGAAGAAGTTCAGGGACGCGAGGACGGATTTCAGCGACAACCTTAAGATTTGTATCAGCGGTGTCGTGGCTGCGATTTCTAGTAATGGTCAGACGGAATGAGTCTTGAGATGTTAATTTTGTATTGAAACAAAATGACGTTTAAATATTTTGGTGGTTACGAATGATTTTCTTTGATAGATCAAGGTTAAATCGATTTTGTTAATTGCGTATAATAAAACAACATTCTGAACATAAAGAAGGACTTGATATGATATAGTTTACAACATACTGAAGTATTTATTTGGAAAGCGTTTATTACTTCTTATTTTAACGAACTTTAAAAATGTATTATTTCATCATGATTCAAAGTCATGAGTTGATATCGCCGAACGTTACCGTAAAGAGTTAAGATTTAAAATTGATATTTACCATTTTACAGAATGGGTGTAGACCCAGTACTACATGAAGTGGCATTAATATGGCCATTTGCTTGTTAATATAATAAAATTTTAACCTTTGTGTCAAACGCATGACAAAATTAGGGTACCAAAAGCAATGTTGCAGGAATATGGCATTCGCAGCTGTGCCGAAATATCGGAACCTCAAAAATCAGGTATACGGTAAACAGCCCGTCAATAAATATAAACAGTTATGATAGTAACCGTGAAAGCTTGAAACAAGTGTTCTACAGAAAGTAAAGACCAGAAGATAAAGTTTACCAGGTGACAACTTTAAAGTCCTAACATAGGATTGATAGATACCATATATTTAGGTAATAAGCTCTAATTTATTTTGAGATCTACTATATGCGTACTTTGATCGAGGTTGTATTTGGGAGTGCTTAAAGTTTTCGCTTCCTATCTAGTCATAGTTTTAATTAAGCTAATTTTAATCATTTTTGCTAGAATTTCCCTAATTATACCGTGTGTAATGTTAATTATTTTTTAAATTAACTTACGTATTTTTACATTCCACTTTGTAATTCTAAATGATTGGTATTTCACCGTGAAATCAGTTATTTGGAAACAGATTCATCTCCACACTTGTCAACATAATATAGTTGTAGTGGTCATAACTTGGAGATGATTAATTTCCTTATACCGAAATCTTGGTCAAATACCATAATTTTCCGCTTTAGATGATAACACAAATCGAACAGCAATACGAATGAAATACTCAAAAGTACAACATAGTAATGTGTTAAACTATTTATAAATAAGTAAGCTTCATTTAATGTCTTAAATGGAGATATGGCATACATTTAAGGTGAGACCACAAATCGATAGATTAGAGATTAAGACTTAAAACACAACGCAATTAAATCTAGCCTTATTTGACAGAATCTGTCGCCTATAACACGAGAGAACATAAATATTTCCACTTCGAAATCATGGTGCTTTTTTATTTTTTTGTTATGGTTGTAACTTTTGGGGCGGACATGATGCCATATCTTCTACTAATTAACTTAAAACTCACTTTTAATGTCGAATACTATTACTATTTACTAGTAGGTGTATGCTTCACAACACATTTTGAAAGACTTTCTGCCTAAATATGTATTTTTTCTGATTACAAAGTTTCTTCTTTTTTGAGACTTGTGTAAAACAGGACAATGTAATCTAAAATGCCGACCATAATTTCTCAATCTTTAAAATGGTTGGTATTGAGTTTTTCAGTATCTTATTTTACCTATCATTTAATTGGGGACCATGTAATAAAGATTGAGAAACGATGGCATGACAAGAGCGCAATACGTATTTCCATACCTATAACGAGCATTTTACGTGAATTCGAGTTTATTCTAACTACTATCCTACAATAATTAAATTAATCCTCTCACTCTTTTAGAATTAAATTTTAAGATCCAATAGTGCACTTATAATATAGTTCAAATGCTTCTAAAATAATTATAATTAAGATGTTAAGGTAATTTACGTACACCGATAACTATTAGTGTTCGGTACAATCGTTTTGGACCTCTCAATTGGTCGGCGTAAGTTTTATCTGTTCTGCTTATTGCCATTGAAATAGAAAGAGCTACGATTAAGTATAGCAACTTAGCCTGAAACTTCCGAAAGCTTTTCGCTTCAAGCTCGGAGACACTTTACGCTCTTTTTCCCATGAAGCAGTCTATTTCCGCAGGGTCCTGCATTTTGCAGGTACAGTTTTTTGCGGTACACTACGGAATAGGAACACTTCTATTAAACAGAGTTCAATCAATTTGTGTGCCAGGATCGTAGCAAATGGAAGGATGTGATCTCTGCCTACCCCTCTGGGAGAAAGGCGTGACGTTATGTATGTGTATGTCAATGAAACTGCATTACCGGATCCTGCAAAAAGCACTTGTGTTTAGACCCTTACCAAGATTTTGTCTGCAAAAACCTACTTTATAACATTCGATGTGATTCAAATTCAATGTTACATAACAAACATGTATGATATTTTTAATTTCAAGTTTAATATTATTATATCAATCTTTGTACATAAATTATTAGTTATTGTTATACTTAGGTACATTTACTATTATTTTTTATAAGTCTCAAGATATTGTCATATATTTATTTTATAATAAAACATTATTAAGCATTTAGTTATAGGCTGTGAAGTAAAATAACATTGAAAAAATCCTTAGAAACGTTTCCTTTCTTTACATGTACAACATTATAAGTATTCTAAAATTATGTTTAGCTTCAAACAAAAGTCTGCTTGGCCATGCTATGTTTAATTTTAATTAGATTACCACAGTTGTAAGATATTGAGCTTCAACAACATAGTATATTAGAGATATTATAATAATTCTTGTTAATGCACTTTTTATTGAACTAGTTTTATTGGACCAAGATTTATATTGTTCAATACCGAGTATGTCAAGACTTGTGTATTGGTGAATTCTCACATGAATGTCAGACTACTTTTTGTAGTCTACTGAGAATGTTCTCGAAGTTTTGTCTTTATGGTCAACTAGCGACCCGCTCCGGCTTTGCATGGGTGCAATACTACATGCATATACTATACACATGAACCTTCCTCTTGAATCCCTCTTTCTATTAATAAAAACCGCAGTGTAGTTTGTAAAATTCGTTGTGTAGTTTTAAAGATATGAGCATACATTAGGACAGACAGAAAAAAAGCGACTTTGTAATAAATTAATGTGTATGTGCATACATTTTGAAACATCTCATTGAGAACCAAACCAAGTCTTGACAATACAAATTGAACATTGACTAATATTATTGTTACAGATTTATTATTCAATAGTTTCAGCTGAAATATAAATATTATTCTAAATATTTAATTATTTTTTATTAAATGTCCTCTGACGATCCTTTCCTTAATGATAGTGATCCTTGCCTTAACAACATTCTATCACATTGTATGGCTATCTTACAAGCCGTCATGGAGATTTGATTTACATGTCTCTTTTCCTTTCCATGGCTACATGATGAGACCCTATGGTGTTGTACCATTTAAAAAAAAATCCGAGTAAAGATATTTTAAATGGCTTTGTGGTCCATTACCCATAATTATGGCTAATTATAATTATCAGAAGAGAAAACATTAGATAGTCAGGAGAATGATTATGCAAGTAAAAGTGTAATTATGAAAATCAAATCTTTATTCTGATCACAGCCCATTTTACAGTGTTAATTGTACTTTAAATACATACATACACACACACAGTACATAGATTTTTATATATTTATACAGTACATACATTATATCTTTACAAATACATGTTTATTTCTATACTGAATGGGCTTTTCTGTATCCAAGGCCTCATGAGCTGTTGACAGTTACCAAGTGATTGTTCATTCATTCCAACATGAGCACTTTCACACAAATATTTCATAAAATGATGAAAATAAATGTTATTACTTTATCTTCATCATGTCTTTGACATGATAAACATATGGTTACTGTAGCGCTACCCACAAATGCCCACAAAGATCGCTCTGGGAACCGAATCGATTGATTTCCCATTCTAGGCTAAATTTTAATGAATATGGGAGAACATTTTTGAAAAAAACAAACATTGTGATTTTTTTTAAATTAATTTAAAAGATTAGCCTCTCCCATTTCCGAGTTAAATCATTCTGAATGAATTTGTGTCCCCCTGTTCTGTTCCTTTCATGTTACTTACAGGTACAGACTTCAATGGCCAGTGTCATCCAAATTCATAATAGAGCGCTCTTGGATCATGGTGGAATGCTGCGTTATCGTCATGCGGAATTTCAGCTCTTCGTCCGATATCAAGTGCTGCTTCTGAATGGGCATCCTGTTACCGCAACCGGCCACTGCAATTTTGACCAAGACTGATTAAATTACACCCCAGTAATTGGCAGACATCATGTTCAAGTAGGTAGTTCATCATCATCTTCAGCCTATAACAGTCGACCAATATAGGCCTCTCCAGTCGTTCGCCATAGACTGGCCATAATCGCCATGCTGGGCAGGCCGGTTGGAATCGCGATCGCGAAGTAGTTAGTTAGAATAAGCTTATTTTCCGCAACCAACAAAAACCACTTTTGGAGAATTTACTACTCATTAAAATACTTGAATTTTAAACATTTTCCAGTTCACACAATCCACTTAAAAGACACTGGACTTCAGTCTATTGTACAGTGTACCAGATGGTGACTGGGCGCCTCCCAGAACACCCAGATCGAAGACAGTTTAGAAAAATCCAATTCTTAAATTGACCTGACCGGGAATCTAACCGGTACCTGTAGATTGTCAGCACTTTAGGCTTGACACTACCTCTTTCACAGTGCATTAGGCCGGCAGACACTGCTTACCTACTATGGAAGACTTTATTCTAAGTGTAGAGCAACAACTTACCTGGGCACTTCAAGGAGTTCTTCTTTAAGATCAAGCTCATGATGGATTCTCGTTCATAGATGTGTCCGCACACTGTGTTCTTAACAGGGTCTACTATTGCCTTCTTCGTAATTGGATCAATCTGAACAAACGGAAAGATTTTTACTTAACATCATCATCATCATCATCAGCCCGTGTCCGTGTCCGTATCCACTGCTGGACATAGGCCTCTCCTAATGTTCGCCACCTTGATCGATTTTAGGCCTCTCACACCCAGCACTTGCCAGCCGTCCTGCGCAAATCGTCACTCCACCTGGCCTGAGCGTGTCCTACATTATGTTTACTTAACAATGACACAAAAAGTTAATGCCGGACTTATTGCAATTAATCATTTTATGCTGTAGTTTTATTATTTACTAGCTGCTGCCCGGAGCCCTGCCCACGTGAATATTCGTATAAAACATAGCCTATGTGTTAATCTGATGTACAAACTATATTCCTGTAAAGTTTCATTAAAATCCGTTAAGTAGTTTTTGCGTAAAAGTAGAACAAACATCCATCCTTCTATCCAAACAAACTTTCGCGTTTATAATATTAGTAGGATGTTGTTACTTACATATTGATCTAGAGACTCTGTGATAGCTAAATCTGATTCGTCTAAATTTTCTGTAAAAATAAAGGGCACAAATTAATTTTGTTGGTTCGGTCACTTAACTTACAAAGAAATTCAACTGATAAACACAATATAACTTATTCATCATCATCATCAGCCTATTTCACTCCACATAGGCCTCTCCAGTTGTTCACCACTTAGGGCATATCCATAATCGCCACGCTGGGCAGGCGGGTTGGTGATTGACTATAACTTATTAGAAAAAATAAAGAACAGCTTTCTTATTAACATCACTAATTTAACCTAACCATTGCACACACTTTTACTACATTTTTTGGGTTAAATTTGCAAACTGAGTCATCAGTACATATGCAAAATGTGCAAAATCACACATAGTCTGGGCCTTATAACTATACATTCAGTCTTTTAATTGAACACTCATAATTAACTACATTCTCTGCATCGCTAGACCACCTAAATTGTACCATAAGATTTGCAATACAGTAGAACCTCGATAAGTTAAAGTCCAAGGGAAACACATATTTTTTTAAGTTATCGAGGTTTTAAGTTATCAAGGGTCTATGTTAGGGATAGGTTAATATAGAGGTAGGTATGTAAAATTAGGCAATTTTTCATCTTTTACGATGAAGGCCTGGTTCTTGTTTCTTCAAGATTCCACCTTCTTTTTTAAAGATGATTGACAATGTACTCTCATGTATCCCAAACTGAGCCGCAACTTCTTTCCTTTTCGTATGTAAGTTTAGTTTTCTTTTTGAACTTATTTTAAGTCAGTTTTATCACACAGTAGGTAAAGCGATGTTTCCAACGATGACAGTGATCAAAAACTTATCATCTAAGTAGGCCTAGTTGTCTTAGAGCAGACAATAGGTGACATTATTGTATTGTTTACGTTAACAATTTAACTAGTGAACACGTGCAAGCAATAAATTCCGAAACCATTTGTTTGCGCACTTTTTCAAAATGACTCATTGACAAATAATTTTATGTTATAGAGGTTTTGGAACCATTTCTTTAAGTTACTGAGGCCAATACAGAGATTATTTATTTAAGTTATAGAGGTTGCGAATTTTAAGTTAGAGAGGTTTTGGGCTCTGATGGGAAGGGAACATATTATTTTTTGAAGTTATAGAGGTTTTTAAGTTACCGAGGTTTAAGTTATCGAGGTTCTACTGTACCTTTTTCTGTAAGTGCTTGTATTCTATGCAATAAGGAATATCTATCTATCTACTCTTGATTCAATATACTTACGTCTAGCTTGCTGTAAACCTTTCTCATACCGCTTTGTGAGTTCTAACATGTAAGGATGGTTCTTCACATTAAGCCTTTTGCCAGCCATGCTACCCAAATTTGCTGTGAACCTGTCTTGTAAGGTATCCACATTTGATACATCTGTATCCCTCTAAAACAAATATAAATCTATGAAGCATGACAACAACACATAGGGAGCAGGGCAGCCGAATGAAATGATAAACAATAACCAAAAATACACTCAGAATGTTTCATTCCTGTGTTTGCTGGGTGGGTGACACAATTAAAAAAAAACATCACTTTTAACTAGCATTTTAATACAACCCTCTGACCCAATTTAGATAAAAAATCAAAACATCGAACTAGAATGAAATAATGACTTCAAGTCCTACAGGACATGAAGACATTAGTATTCGTTTTGACATAGTTGGTTGTAGTTGGTTGACTTAACCTAATTTCAACTTACTTTCGCTTTCTCCAGAGCCTGCATCGCAACATCTTGCTGAGCTTCTTGTAAGCAATATTTTTCCACGTAATCCTTAAGTTTCGTATATTCGGAATCCTTTTCATCATCCAAATATTTCGATACATTGTCGGTGCATAAATATAAACTTGTAATACACTGCTTACGTAGTTCTGCTAGATCTGAATCCGCCATATTTTATATTTTTTATGGAAGCGATAAGCTCAATAGGGAAATTATCACCTGTATTTAATGATATTAAATTTAAATTAATAATTACGAAAAATCAAACAATAAACCTCAACAAAACAGTTCAACTGGCTGGCGCGCCCTTTTGTTTTGACATTGACAGTTGAAATTGACTTTCTTTTTTTACAATGACAGCAGCGTAATTTAATACCTACTTAAATCGTGCAGAGCCAAATAGCCCAAAAAAAAAAACTTAAATCACTTTTTTCGCCCGGAAGCCACAAGGCTGCTCCTCAACGAGACCGACAGCGGCGTGTTCCTGGTGTGCGACTCCAAGACTGTTTTGTAATTTTTTTTGTTATGTGTACTAAATAAAGCATTTCTATTCTATTCTATTCAAGACCATAACGATCTTCCTGGTGTTATGTTTATTTCACTTGATACATAGGTACGCACAATGCAAATCCAGGGAAGCTTTGTGAGCGTAATATTGAGAGAGCTGAATGGACAATGAGGGTTTCTGATTATATAAATCGACTAGATGGCACCACATACAAAGCAGGTCCAACTGTTAAGTGATTGGTTCATTTTGACATGGAACTGACATTTAAATAGCAACTGACTTATATGATAGCTGGACCTGCCATCTGGCAGATTCCGCCTTATGTGGTGCCATCTGGTAGATTTGTTTTTCCAGAAAACCATAATAATAGGCCACTTGATAGCTGACACTTGGCAGATTAGCTGTTCATGTGCAAGTCAAGTGGCCCAATACCTCTATGTATTCAAAAGGTTAGGTACAAAGAGAAGAATCATCATGATTTATATGAAAAAGCAAAGCATAAAGGTAGGGTAAAAATAATAATTTATTCCATTAAATTCATACATGAGCTTAGCCAATAATAATTATACTGCTATTTATTACTCTTATACAGTAACAATAATATTTAAACTATTTAATAACATAATAGTGTTTAACTATTGATCTTTCTAAGGCACAGAAAGCAAATGAAGATATTTTCACATTTTCTAAAATGATATTGCCCCAAAACCTTGTCCTATCAATTATAAACACGATAATAAAATATTAAGCATTGTGTATTTCCGAAAGTTCTCTGTCGGAAAAAGAGTTAACCGAGCGGAATCATTCTCGATCGCTTGATTGTTAACTCTTGTCTCTCAATTCCCAGAGGGATCTGTCAGAATGCATTTGTTAATAGCGCTGTCGAAGCGACACTTTTGCAGACGGATATTCAATTTTCAAAATATAGATAGATACTGAGGAGGCTTCACTGGGCGGCCACACCCTGTAGAGCGTCGCCGTCAGCTATGTTTTGAGAGCTTAAGGTTTTTTTTTTCTTGGCCTGTGTTTGATTACTTAAAGGATATCTTAAGGTTAGGCTCTATACAACTTAAACGCATGCCACACCGCTAGCCGGACGGAGCGGGTGAGCGAAGGGCAGCTTACCTCGTAGTTGGCGGTGTGAGCCCAAGTTACTAATAACATAACCAAAACACCACCAAATATAGACACCGTTATATGGTGCAAGTTCCTAGGACTCGCACAGCACGTTTCGCCTCTACTTTCATAGTACGAACGGCCAAACTATGGAACTCTTTGTCAGGATCCTTGTTCCCCGAGACGTACAATCTTCCGATGTTCAAGGCTAGAGTGAACCGGTTTTTTTTATAGTAGCTCGACATAGTGGCTTCCCCACACCTGACGGAAAGCGAAAGAGAAGCCCAAGTCGCTGTGACAACTGGCAAGTAACAGGTTAGTTATCTGTCAGTTGCCACTGCCATGCCGGCCCAACCCTAACCCCCCACAAGCTCCGGAGACCCTACTCACCAGCAGAAACACGACCCGGAGGTCATTTGGCTGTGGTATTCTATAGGGTGGAGGTCCTTCCCCGGACGGGCAGCTCAATTCGAGCGAAGATTCGCTATGCCCTACCTCTCTTATTGATGGGTGGGCGCGCTCCATCGTAGACTGTGATATCATTTACCATCAGGTGCATTGCAGTCAAGCGTGAATGCATATTGCATAAAAAAAAGTATGCAACAGGTGAAACTATGTCGTCTGCTTCGCCCGCCAGGTGGCGGTGTGGTCTGCGCTTTAGAAGCTTCATAATATTAGGTGACTTTCTCTGAATTTGACTGACTCGATGGCTCATTTGGTAGTGACCCCTGTCTTCTGAACCAAGAGTCGTGGGTTCGATCCCCGCACCGCACAGTACAAACATTTCTGTGAATGAACATGTCTGTTTGTATTGCTCTGGATGTTTTCTACATAAGTACGAGTATAATATGTATTTAGTTACAAAAAAAAGTATACGTGGACGTGGTCTCTGCCTACCCCTCTGGGAGAAAGGCGTGACGGTATGTATGTGTGTAAAAAGTATATAAGTAAGTTTATGAGTTGTATAATACCCATAGGTTGGGTACCTTCTCTTCAGTCGTAGCGGTTTTCCGTTCCACTGTACCAAGGGAAGAGAGGCCGCTTACGTATTTAATACCCATAGTTCTTCGGCTTAGTTTGGGGCTAGATGGCGCTGTGTGGCCCAGTATAACATGTCTTGGGTTATTTATTTTTTTAATTTGCCCCTTACACGGTGACGCCGACGTGGCCCAAAGCAGCGGAGAGATGTTTGAGCTGAGTGCGCATGTCCTGCGGCGAGAGGCCGCGTTTGGCTCCGATCACCTTGAACGCGTTCAGGTACTCGAGCTCGGAGAACTGAGCGCCCTTTTCGCGCACAGACGCTATTATTTCCTGGAAGTAACAAAGTATGGTTTATTTTAACGTCAATAGATGGCGTTGATGAATGGAAATACCGAAACAGATGAAATGTCATTAATGAAGTAATCCGAAAGGCCTAGATGTCGCTGCGTATGATGTGCGATTGAAACCGCCACTTGTTATTGGAACTGAATTTTATTATTTGTACTCGGCATCTGCTGCCGACCAGACTACACAGTACATACTGTGCTCTGTGCCGCACAGTGCACACAGTGCAGTGCGGCTCGGGCGTCTCTCAGAGCGCCCAGTCTCGCTATGTGCCATGTGCCGCACAGCGCACTTACCTCGGGCGAGCAGGCCAGCAGGTAGGCGTGTGCGCGGTGCAGGCGTGTCTCAGAGCGCCCAGTCTCGCTATGTGCCATGTGCCGCACAGCGCACGTACCTCGGGCGAGCAGGCCAGCAGGTGCAGGTAGGCGTGTGCGCGGTGCAGGCGTGTCTCAGAGCGCCCAGTCTCGCTATGTGCCATGTGCCGCACAGCGCACGTACCTCGGGCGAGCAGGCCAGCAGGTGCAGGTAGGCGTGTGCGCGGTGCAGGCGTGTCTCAGAGCGCCCAGTCTCGCTATGTGCCATGTGCCGCACAGCGCACGTACCTCGGGCGAGCAGGCCAGCAGGTGCAGGTAGGCGTGTGCGCGGTGCAGGCGTGTCTCAGAGCGCCCAGTCTCGCTATGTGCCATGTGCCGCACAGCGCACGTACCTCGGGCGAGCAGGCCAGCAGGTGCAGGTAGGCGTGTGCGCGGTGCAGGCGTGTCTCAGAGCGCCCAGTCTCGCTATGTGCCATGTGCCGCACAGCGCACGTACCTCGGGCGAGCAGGCCAGCAGGTGCAGGTAGGCGTGTGCGCGGTGCAGGCGTGTCTCAGAGCGCCCAGTCTCGCTATGTGCCATGTGCCGCACAGCGCACGTACCTCGGGCGAGCAGGCCAGCAGGTGCAGGTAGGCGTGTGCGCGGTGCAGGCGTGTCTCAGAGCGCCCAGTCTCGCTATGTGCCATGTGCCGCACAGCGCACGTACCTCGGGCGAGCAGGCCAGCAGGTGCAGGTAGGCGTGTGCGCGGTGCAGGCGTGTCTCAGAGCGCCCAGTCTCGCTATGTGCCATGTGCCGCACAGCGCACGTACCTCGGGCGAGCAGGCCAGCAGGTGCAGGTAGGCGTGTGCGCGGTGCAGGCGTGTCTCAGAGCGCCCAGTCTCGCTATGTGCCATGTGCCGCACAGCGCACGTACCTCGGGCGAGCAGGCCAGCAGGTGCAGGTAGGCGTGTGCGCGGTGCAGGCCGTCGTGCGGCAGCTGCAGCGCGGCGAGGGCGTGTCTCAGAGCGCCCAGTCTCGCGCTGGCGGCGGAGGTTCCTTGCTGGGCGGCAGCGGCGGTGGCCACGCCCTGCCAGCGCCACACCACGCCCGCAGACATCATCTCGCCGAGGCCGCCCACCACGTACTGGGAACATTACCTTAATTTTATTGAAACGCAATATAAAAAAGTTAATCCACGTGAAGTGTGCATTTTGGCCAATAGAGGCGCTGTTGTCGCTCGACACTCTTATCGACTATGTGCCGCGAGCGCATGAGGCTCCAGCACGGGCGCGGCAATCTCGTGGAAGGCGAGCAGAGCGTGCACAAGCCGCCCCCAAATGACATGATAGAAAATGAAGTCAATAAATCAACTTTTTAAATTTCGATTTTCTCATCCTATTTGTAATAGGGGAGGTGCCCGAAGACACTCTTGAGTGCACTTTAGCATTAACTGTTATTTACGGGCGCTGGCGTCGCCCGTCTCTTGACCCAGGTAGTACAAGTGTATCTACTTCCGAAACGCCGATCGCTTTATCGTTCGCGGTCAGTAAGTCCTCGCGTGCACGTATTATGCGCTGATGTCGCTCAGAGCTCGTATCCATACGCGGCAGCGAGCGCTCGAGGCGCCAGCACGGGCGCGGCGATCACGTGGTTGCACCCACTTTTTAGATATTAGCAATGGATTTTACTGAGACGCAGTTCGAAAATCATAAGCAAATCAGTTGCCATACATTTGACATTTTATAACAAGGTAGGCAGGCTATGTCCCTAGCATTGCAGAGTCTATGAGCGGCGGTAACCGTTTAATATCAGATGGGCCGCTTCCTCTTCCGCCATCCACGTAATAAAAAGAAACGTATCTAGTGAAGTGTGCATTTCGGTCACTAGGGGCGCTGATCATACCGAAGGTCGTATCTGTATACATACCGCTAGAGCATGCGGAGCTAATACGGGCGCAGCGATCTCGTGGAAGGCCAGTAATGCATGAGCGAGTCTCGCCGCGCCGCCCGCGCCGCTCTCTCCGTCGGCGTCGCTGCCGCTCGCGTCGCCCGTCTCCTCTTGACCCAGGTAGTAGAAGCACGCTATGCGGAGCTGGGGACCAGGAAACAATAGAAGGCCTTCTACACGGTCGGAATGGACCGCCGAACAACGCGTCCTTGGTCGGGTTGATATCTTCCTTTCTTTCTTTCCAGAAAACGGTTGTCCGATCAATATTTGGTCGGTGCCAACGGTCTTGGTCGGGAGCGCATCTCTTCCGACAGGCTACGTTCGTGGTTGGTTCCGACCGCCTGAAACGCTGTCGGCCGACGCGAGCGCTTCAGTCTGCACTCGTTAGTCGTCACGCACGGGCACGTCTTGTTGCAATGGATAACGAACGACAGGTCCTGACTGAATTATCTAAATCTCTATATTGACTTGCCATGTCTTTGGGACATTGGATCTGATTTATATAAGGATAAAAACCAAAAAACCACCAACCACCGAAATTGGTTGATCCGACGCGTTGGTCGGCGGTCCAATCCGACCGTGTAGAATGAATACAAAAATTAATCGATCCGACCAAGGACGCGTTGGTCGGGTCTTCCATTCCGACCGTATAGAAGGTCTTTAAATAACGCGGGTTACACTCAGCAGGGGTCTGTAAGAGACCGTCCTATCATCTTTTCGCTCCAAGCCAAGCTCACCTGCATCCTGCCAAATAACAAACGAGGCGCTGGCAACCGACTGGTGGCGGTATAACCATCGCGAAGGCGTAGCTAAATACCACAGACCGATGACGGGCAGCAGCGCCGGAGCGAGAAGCTATACCCTACGATCGCTAACCCGCCTACCCAGCGTGGCGATTATGCGAGCGTGGGATGTTTGTCTTAAGTGGCAAACAACTGGAGAGGCCTATGTCCAGCAGTGAATTGTAATAGGCTGATACGAGTATGATGATTGTTATAGCAAAAAAAAAAAACAAAAACTGAGGTAAGGCTGCATCTTGAACTGGTATCTATGCTGTATATTGACAATTTGATGTATTGTATAAGCTTTAAATTGATGTATTGTACAAGATAATGTGTGCGTTGTAGGTTTAGCACAGTGCTCTAGTCACAATTTTAACGCCATCTATTGTTAATACTAGTGAACTAATCTCGTCACAGACTTACCTCCAGATGCAAGAATAGCAGACACTTGTGCGAGATCTCCTCAAAGATCATGGCGGCGGCGTTAACGTCGCTGATGAACTTGTCCGGCAGCTTGATGCTGCCGCTGCCGATGATGGCCGGCAGCGCCTTTATGTTGGTGCATAGCCAGTCCTGAACAGGAAATGATCATTATTAGCTTGCAAACGTCCCCTGATATAGGCCTCCCCCGAGCGACGCTTGGCAGGCGGGTTGGTGACCGCAGTAGGTTCCATTTCTACCCAGGTAAATTCCGCTGCCTGTTTCCTAATGTTCTCTTAGTCGGCCTCAACCACACCCAAGGGATGACATGGGGAGGTCCTTTTCTAAATTCGGAAACACGAACATTTGGGCTTCACTTCCTTATAAATATGAAGAGCTGTGCAGCACATGTGACTCAACAGGTATTGGAGTCACAGAACCAGAACACCGAGCACAGATATCTAAAACTTACTGGGTCGCATAGACCTTAAGAGGCTTCAGTTGAATATGGCATCAACAGCTCTTTTTGTAAACCATAGCTTTAGCAGCTAGTCATATGATCACATATTATGACTCGACATCAACTAACACAGATTGTGCGCTCGTACGCTCGCTTCAGTTAGACTCACCATGGACTCGCACAGCAGCGCCAGGTCGCCCAGCGCGGCCACGTCGGCCAGCAGCTCGCGGCGCGTGACGGCGCCGTCGCCCAGGCTCGAGCCTAGTATCTCGGCCTCGCGCTCGTACGCTTGCTTCAGTTAGACTCACCATGGACTCGCACAGCAGCGCCAGGTCGCCCAGCGCGGCCACGTCGGCCAGCAGCTCGCGGCGCGTGACGGCGCCGTCGCCCAGGCTCGAGCCTAGTATCTCGGCCTCGCGCTCGTACGCTTGCTTCAGTTAGACTCACCATGGACTCGCACAGCAGCGCCAGGTCGCCCAGCGCGGCCACGTCGGCCAGCAGCTCGCGGCGCGTGACGGCGCCGTCGCCCAGGCTCGAGCCTAGTATCTCGGCCTCGCGCTCGTACGCTTGCTTCAGTTAGACTCACCATGGACTCGCACAGCAGCGCCAGGTCGCCCAGCGCGGCCACGTCGGCCAGCAGCTCGCGGCGCGTGACGGCGCCGTCGCCCAGGCTCGAGCCTAGTATCTCGGCCTCGCGCTCGTACGCTTGCTTCAGTTAGACTCACCATGGACTCGCACAGCAGCGCCAGGTCGCCCAGCGCGGCCACGTCGGCCAGCAGCTCGCGGCGCGTGACGGCGCCGTCGCCCAGGCTCGAGCCTAGTATCTCGGCCTCGCGCTCGTACGCTTGCTTCAGTTAGACTCACCATGGACTCGCACAGCAGCGCCAGGTCGCCCAGCGCGGCCACGTCGGCCAGCAGCTCGCGGCGCGTGACGGCGCCGTCGCCCAGGCTCGAGCCTAGTATCTCGGCCTCGCGCTCGTACGCTTGCTTCAGTTAGACTCACCATGGACTCGCACAGCAGCGCCAGGTCGCCCAGCGCGGCCACGTCGGCCAGCAGCTCGCGGCGCGTGACGGCGCCGTCGCCCAGGCTCGAGCCTAGTATCTCGGCCTCGCGCTCGTACGCTTGCTTCAGTTAGACTCACCATGGACTCGCACAGCAGCGCCAGGTCGCCCAGCGCGGCCACGTCGGCCAGCAGCTCGCGGCGCGTGACGGCGCCGTCGCCCAGGCTCGAGCCTAGTATCTCGGCCTCGCGCTCGTACGCTTGCTTCAGTTAGACTCACCATGGACTCGCACAGCAGCGCCAGGTCGCCCAGCGCGGCCACGTCGGCCAGCAGCTCGCGGCGCGTGACGGCGCCGTCGCCCAGGCTCGAGCCTAGTATCTCGGCCTCGCGCTCGTACGCTTGCTTCAGTTCCTGTGATTGCAAATATTTCCTTTAATATTTATTTAATGAAAGATATTCGAATTTACCATAGGAGTAAGAATGCGAGGCGAGCAAGGATGGAAGAGGAATGTAAAGGAACAAGAGATCTTTTGGCTTCAAGCCACTCTCACCCGCTCGTGGTGCGCACTGCCGAATAACAAAGGAGGCGATGGCAACCGACTGGTGGCGTTATAACCATCGCAATTGAGGCGTAGTTAAATATTAAAGGTTGATGACGGGCAACGCGTCATCGGAGCGAGGAGCTACGCCTTGCGATCGCCAACCCGCCTGCCCAGCATGGCAATTAGTAAGAGTAACGCCTCCAGATGTTTGCCCTAAGTGGCGAACAACTGGAGAGGCCTGTGTACAGCATTCTCACTCGTACAGTGGGCCGCCGGTACCTGGTCAGTGACGCTGGCGGCGCGCACGGCGGCCAGCCAGTTGGGCAGCGTCTGCAGGAAGCGCACGATGTCGTCGTCGGCGAGCGCAACACTGCATACAGTGGGCCGCCGGTACCTGGTCAGTGACGCTGGCGGCGCGCACGGCGGCCAGCCAGTTGGGCAGCGTCTGCAGGAAGCGCACGATGTCGTCGTCGGCGAGCGCAACACTGCATACAGTGGGCCGCCGGTACCTGGTCAGTGACGCTGGCGGCGCGCACGGCGGCCAGCCAGTTGGGCAGCGTCTGCAGGAAGCGCACGATGTCGTCGTCGGCGAGCCAGCGGGCGGCGCGCGAGGGGTGTGAAGGGTGCGCGGGCGACAGTCGCGCGTGCGCCAGCCGGCACTGCGTCGCCAGTGCGCCCAGTGCGCCTGCGCATAACGAACAGATACATTCAACAAGCGTTCGTCTTGGCGCTCGAGTCGCTTTTGTTTCCTGTCTGTCCCTATGTATGCTTCTATCATTAAAATTACGCAACGGATTTTGATGCGGTTTTTTTAATAGATAGAAGGATTCAAGAATAAATAATAAATAAATAACCCAAGACATGCCACGCTGGGTTACTCAGCGCCATCTAGCCCCAAACTAAGCCGAAGCTTTTACTATGGGTACTAAACAACTGATAAACTTACTTAAATACTTTTTTTTTGTAAATAAATACATATTATACATAGTAAACACCCAGACCAATACAAACAGACATGTTCATGCACACAAATGTTTGTAATGTGTGGGGATCGAACCCACGACCCTTGGCTCAGAAGGCAGAGGTCACTCACTACCAATTAAGCCACCGAGCCAGTCAGATGCTTTTATCTTTAAAACTACGCAACAGATTTTGATGCGGTTTTTTTTAATAGATAGAAGGATTCAAGAAGAATTATGTGTATAAATGCACATGGTATCGCACCCCTAGTGTCATATTATAAGCTAGTTACCGGTGGTGGCCCGCAGCGCGTCGGGCCCGCCGCACGCGCCGCAGCGCTGCGCCGCGCGCGCCGCGTCCAGCGCCGCCTGCCAGCCCGCGCCGCAGCACGAGAAGATCACGCGGTGACGCGACCTGCGGAATGCGCCCGGAGGAATACGCTGTTTGACTTGCTATCGATACAATACTGAGAGAAACAAGTAGGGTATAGCGAATCTTCTTTTTTTTTTAATAAATAAATAACCAAGACATGCCACGCTGGGCCACACAGCGCCACCTAGCCCTAAACTAAGCCGAAGCTTGTACTATTGGTACTAGACAACTGATAAACTTACTTAGATACTTTTATTTTGTAAATAAATACATATTATACATAGAAAACACCCAGACTAATACAAACAGACATGTTCATGAACAGAAATGTTTGTACTGTGCGGGAATCGAACCCACGACCCTTGGCTCAGAGGGCAGAGGTCACTACCAAATGAGCCACCGAGCCTTCGCTCGGATTGAGCTGCCCGTCTGGGGATGGACCTCCACCCTGTAGAATACCGCAGCCAAATGACCTCCGGGTCATGTTTCTGGCCGGCAAGTAGGGTTTCCGGAGCTCGTGGGGGGTCAGGGTTGGGCCAGCATGGCGGTGACAAGTTATATGCCTTAGCTTGACCGCAGGGTACCTAAAAGACTCCAAAAATAAGTGATAATTGTAAATATTTAAATAATTATAGTTATACATTATTATTATTAAGTCACCTCACGGCGCCTTCATCGCATTGATCGCCGGTCTCGCTTGCGCCGCTAGCCTCTGATGATAATGATAATTGACTCACACAGCATTAACCCCCGGCGTGACCGGCGCCCTCATAGATTGACGCCAAGCAGAAGGCGCCTTCATGGCCGCATCGATCGCCGCTCTCGCTTGCGCCGCCAGCCTCTCGCTCTCGCCCGCGCGCACGTAGTCCGTTATGAACGCTCGCAGCGAGCATTCGCCGCCGCCGGCGACAGGTTCGATGTCCGCGCAGAGGGCGTGCAGGTGGGGGAGCACGGCGTGGAGGTGAGCCGGGGAGGGGCGGCAGACTAGAGGGTAGCGTTGTCTGCGCGTGTGAGATGTGCCGCTCGCGGGAACGGCTTCTGTCCCAACTATGAAAAAAAGAACGGGTCGAATTGAGAACCTCCTCTTTTTTGAAGTCGGTTAAAACAAAACATCGTGTGAACGCGCATTATTATACGTTGACAAGTCTTAATATTGAAAACTACTCGATGCAAAGCCTTGTGTAGTTTTTTTTACCCCGCTAAACTTATACAAGGATAAAATAAACCAGAACCAAACAGACTGTTTCGCTGTAGCACTGGCCACACCTATTAGCATTGTCCGGCTCGAAGGACCAATAGATAGCGAGCTCGGGTAGTGACTGTTCAGCTGCAGCACTGGCCACACCCACTAGCATTATCCGGCTCAAAGGACCAATAGCATTTGATGTCTAGCTCGAAGGACCTACAGCTACTGACCGTTGAGCTTGAACAGCTTGACGCGCCGCCTGCTAGGCCGCTTCCTGGCGAAGTAGTCGGGCAGCCGCAGCTCGGCGCTGGAGCATTGGCTGCATCGAACAGTGGTATCCGGCTCGAAGGACCAACAGCTACTGACCGTTGAGCTTGAACAGCTTGACACGCCGCCTATTGGGCCGCTTCCTCGCGAAGTATTCCGGCAGCCGCAGCTCGGCGCTGGGCGGCACTGGAGCACTGGCTGCTTCGACCAGTGGTATCCGGCTCGAAGGACCAAAAGTAGTTGATGTCTGGCTCGAAGGACCTACATCTGTTCCCTACCGTTGAGCTTGAACAGCTTCACGCGCCGCCTATTAGGCCGCTTCCTCGCGAAGTAGTCGGGCAGCCGCAGCTCTGCGCTGGGCGGCGCGGGCGGCGCGCGGCTCGCGGCCAGGTTGACGCTGGCGATGTCCAGGTACTCGGTGAGCAGCAGCTGCAGCACTTGCTGTACCGCGCTCCAGTAGTGCGCGTCGGTGTGCAGCGACGCGTCGGCCAGCCCGTGCCGTGTGAGCGCACCGCGCCATAGTTGCAGGAGTCTGGAAAACGAGCGTCATTATAAAGTAATAATAATAACGAGTTTATACGGAATTCTGGTATGTATGATTTATAACGACGGTCATTATAACGTTACAATAACGGGCTGATACATAATTCTGGTATACTCGTATATTTCTTAGAACGAGGGTCATTATAACGTTATAATAACGAGTTTCCATAGAATTCTACTTGTAAATGTAATGTAAAGTAAATTTCATAGTCGGCGACTAATCGGCAAAGAGCGCCGACTATCCGGCTTCTTACGTTGTATGTATTTCTCAATAATATGCATGCGGGGGAACTACATGAAATAAAAACCTTGATTAAATTTTAATTCTACTTGTTCACTTCAATGAATACTAACAGTACATATTATCTTTAATTATGCACAAAAAAATATTATTTACACTAAAGCAAAAATTAAGGAACAATGCGAAGTAAACAAAACATGTTCCGACACCCTCGCAGGCGGCGTATGCGATTGCGCGGGAATCAGCCGTAAACGAAGCGTTACGGAAATCACCGAAACTGTAATCGGCTTAGCCGACTAGTCGGTCTTATTACAACCGACTAATCGGCTAGTCAGCTAGTCGGCGAAAGTCATAATCGGCACATCTCTAGTTAATAACATTAAACATTAAAAATACGTACACATACATAAATATAATACATTATACATATAGTCAATATGTATAATGTATTATATTTATGTATGGGTTATCTTTGATAAGGTAAACATTCGATCCTCCATACCTCCTGTTCCTCGCGGCGCAGGTTCGGAACTCCTCGCCGAGGCTGGCGACGAGCCTGGCCAGCGGCCGGCCCGTCTCGCCGCCGCCGTCCGCGTCGGCCGCCTCGCCGTCCTCCTCGCACTCCGCCTCGGGCTCCACGTCGCCCTCGTCGATGATGCGACGGGACACAGAGTCGATCACCTCCAATAGTTCGTTTTGGATTTGGACTTTGAATTTCTGTGGAAAGCATTTAGTTCGTTTTGGATTTGGGATTTGAATTTCTGTGGAAAGCATTTAGTTTGTTTTGGAATTGGACTTTGAATTTCTACAGAAAGCATTTAGTTCGTTTTGGATTTGGACTATGTATTTCTGAGGGATGAAATTGGGTTTTTTTCATAAAGTGACACAGCTTAATGGAAGGCGATAGAGAAGCTGTAGTAACTGTGGCAGCAGATAAGTAACCAAACCGTAGGCTGTAAGATAGCTATACCGTTTGTGGTCTGTGTAGCTTCGGATTTAGATTCCAGTGGAAAATAGAATCATAGAAATAAGTAGAAAAGTGTCATAGAAGATAACTAAGGGAATTGTGCTGTGCAGGGGCGGCACTAAAGAATACTAACCCCTGCCCCATTTCTTACCCGTGGGTGTCGTAAGAGGCGACTAAGGGATATCCCAGCAGATCATCTGCTCTTCAGGTGGTAGACATTCTGTCGACCGGTTGCTGTTACCACCATACAGCTGCGAAAAACCCGCCAAGTGACTCCGGCCTATCTTGGTCGAGTCGCGTTCCGGGATCAGCGCTGTACCAACCGGAGCCAGGGGGAATGTTGTCGCGGCAAGTGCCGGACCAGTGAAGTCCTAGCGGCGGTATTGTGTGGACAGGGTGGGTCAGCCCGCCGGCCAGGGAGACCCGTAGAAACGGTGGTGCCGCTGGCCGCCCGCGGCATAGTACAGGGGCCCGACGGTGGCTAACCACCTCCGAAGGCTGCCCCACCAGGCCGCGCATAATCCCGGGATGGCTCGTCGTGCCGGGTGGTGCCCGGGTTGAGTGGGGCCCGGCGACCATTCCCGGGGGGGTACGGGGGCCCTTCCGTCCGGCGGACTGGCTTCCTCCGTACCGCACTGTCCAATACCAATGCGGGATTTCGCGCTTTATCTAGTTCTTGCCGCGACAACGGTCACTCCTTTCACGCCCTCCCTCCCTTATATACTTCATGGCACGACGACGACATCGCACACGTCCTACAGCGGCATCCCAATCCTTCCCCACCAACTCGCTGTTTGAGGTGGAGTTCACTAACATCCGTGGACTCCATGCAAACCTCAACGCCGTCCACCAACACCTCGAGACGGCGAGGCCTGCGATGCTGTTTCTGACGGAAACTCAGATTGGCTGCCCTGCCGACTCGGCATACCTGCACTACCCCGGCTATGTACTGGAAGAGTCCTTCCACGCCAAGGCCGGTGTATGCCTTTTTGTCAGGGCAGACATCTGTTGTGACCGTCTTCGCTGCCTTGAAGACCCTTCCTTCTCCATCCTCTGTGTGCGCGTGGATCTTGGCTCTACGAGCAGAATCTACGTGTGCATATACCGATCCCACAAAGGTGACACTGAGACAACTCGACTCTTCGACCACCTGAGTCAGGCGGCAGACAGCGCTCAGGCGCGGTTCTCGAATAGCGAATTGGTGTTTTTAGGGGACTTCAATGCCCACCACGACTCCTGGTTGGGTTCCCCTAAAACAGACCATGCTGGCCGGACCGCACACGCATTTGCTCTAACACACGACTTGACGCAACTGGTTCTCCAGCCCACCCGGATTCCAGATATTGCAGGTCAAGCGCCCTCTTTGCTGGACCTTCTGCTGACGAGTCACCCAGCCGGGTATCAAGTGTCGGTCTGCGCCCCACTTGGGTCCTCCGACCATTGCCTGGTTGGCGCAACAGTGCCATGCACCGCTCCCCCGCAACCTGTGGAGGTGACGCGGAGACTATGGCGCTACTCGTCGGCAGATTGGGATGGTTTGCGGGAATACCTCGCTTCCGTCCCTTGGGGGCAGAGCTGCTTTGGAGGAAAGGATGCTTCGGAGTGTGCAGCGGCCATTGCTGATGAGATCAGTATTGGAATGGAATACTACATTCCATTTACTGATGTTATCAGCGGCCGCAAAGATGATCTCTGGTTCAATCGTGAGTGTGCTGCAGCCGTTGATCACAAACGGGCGGCGTATCGCGCTTGGGCCAGAGCTCATGCCCTCCAGGATCCCAACATAGCCTCCCTTAAAGCAGCCTATAACAATGCCACCAAGACCACCAAGAGGGCCTACATCAGAGCAGATGCCCAGCGCGTTGCACGTGTTGGACAAGAACTTATCACGCACCCTACGGGTAGCCGTTCCTTCTGGCGACTGGCCAAACACGTGCAATCCAACTTCTGCCTGCCTTCGCTGCCCCCGCTGAAATATCCGGATGGTTCGCTGGCTCATCAGCCGCAAGAGAAGGCGGATATGCTAGCCAACCTCTTTGCCGGCAATTCTTGCATCGACGATCGTGGAGCACAGCCGCCTAAAATCCCAGATTGCGGTACCACAATGCCTGATATACGTATCAGGCAATGTGACGTCCGTGCTGAGTTGCAGTCGCTCGATGTGAGAAAAGCCAGTGGTCCTGACGGTATTCCAGCGCTTGTACTTAAAGTATGCGCAGCGGAGTTGTCTCCAATACTTACACGCCTGTACCGCCTCTCATATACATCCGGCATTGTGCCCCAAGCTTGGAAAGAGGCGAATGTTCAACCTGTTCCCAAGAAAGGGGACAGGTCCGACCCTGCCAACTACCGGCCCATAGCCATAACCTCAGTACTGGGAAAGGTGTTTGAGCGGATTATTAACACACAACTCATCCGCTACCTAGAGGATCACTCGCTGCTTCATGACCGTCAATATGGTTTTAGACCGAAACGGTCAACGGGTGATCTTCTAGCGTACGTATCGCACCTCTGGGGGGAGGCTATGGAAAAGCATGGTGAATCTATGGCAGTTAGCCTAGATATTGCCAAGGCTTTTGACCGTGTTTGGCACCGTTCGCTTCTCTCCAAGCTTCCGGCATACGGTCTGCCACCTCGCTTATGCGATTGGGTAGCCGGTTTTTTGGAGGGTCGTAGGATTCGTGTCCTCTGTGATGGATGCGCTTCCTGCTTCCTCCCAATAAATTCCGGAGTGCCGCAAGGTTCCGTACTGTCGCCGACTTTGTTTCTGCTGCATATCAATGACATGCTATCTTTGGGTAGCATTCATTGCTATGCAGACGACAGCACTGTCCACGCACGTTATTTTGGAAGACCTGCGGCAAAGCAGACCGAAACCGAGGTGAAGAGGAATCTTCTTGTCGCTGAGCTCGACGGGGTCCTGGACCGCATTTCCGAATGGGGTGCCAACAATCTTGTCGAGTTCAATGCCAAGAAAACGCAGGTGTGTGTATTTTCTGCAAAGGTGTCTCCTTTCCTTTCCTATCCCACTCTTCAGAGCTCCTCCTTACCAATACAGGATAGTCTTAGCATCCTTGGCATCGATGTTCGTAGCAACCTAAATCAGCGGGATTACATCGAGAGTGTCATAAAAACAGCGTCCCGCAAACTCGGAGTCCTGAACAGAGTGAGACGGTTTTTTACTCCAGTGCAGCTCTGTGTCTTGTATAAGACACAAGTTCGTCCGTGTGTGGAGTACTGTTCTCATCTCTGGGACGGCTCTGCAAAGTACCTATTGGAGGCTCTCGACAGGTTGCAGCGACGTGCTATCCGTATTGTTGGGGATCAAGAGGTAACTAAGACCCTAGAACCTCTTCAATTACGTAGAGACATTGCCAGTCTTAGAATTGTGTTGTTTTAGTCGTCTTTACAATGGGGAATGCTCCGAAGAGTTATTCCAACTCGTTCCTCCGTCTCCTTTCCTCTCCCGAACAACACGTGCTGGACAGCGTTGTCATCCGCATACCATACAGACAATAGTGGCGCGCACCAAGAGGTTCAGCTCCTCGTTCCTGCCCCGTGCCATTAAGTCATGGAATGCCCTTCCAGCTCATGTGTTTCCTTCCTCTTACAATCCTGGGTTCTTTAGGCGGGGCGTGAAACGGCATCTCAGTGGGCCTTCAGGGTAAGGGCGACAGGCGCGGTGGGTGTGCCCTATTGTGCCTGTCGACCTTACATTTGGACCTCACGGCCGCTTACCATCAGGTGGAGTGAGATCATCCTGAATGCTCTTTTTATAAAAAAAAAAAAAAAAAAATATCAGAAACGTGCTGGATGCGAAACGCCCAGGATCGATCAAAGTGACGAACATTCGGAGAGGCCTATGTCCAGCAGTGGACTGGTAGAGGCTGATGATGATATATGACAAAACCAGCTTTCCCTTCCTCACCTCAGTAGCTTCCTTGAGCTGTTCCAACACTCCGAGAGCTTCAAGAGATATCATGATCGTAGTCTCGAAAGTCTTGTCCTCTTCAGACAAGGACGCTTCGTACTCGGGGGTAATGTCTTGGAGATACGCATCTGTGACTTCCTCGCTTTTGGTGAGTTCTGAAAAATTTTATATAAAAATTAGTTTACTCGTACCAAAAACTTTAATGAATGTGTATGTTGACACTAAATAATAAGATACTACGTAGGCATCAGTAATAATAGGTTTGGAGGAAACAGCTGGGTATGTGGGATTCGCGCTGTCGGGAAATGGAATGGCGGTACCCTGTCTCAAGGTGGTGGGCAGGCAGGGAATACCCACTTAAATCCCCGGCCATGGGGCGGCAAGGGTCGCCATGGGGCGGTGTCAGGTAGTTCAGCCTTAAGCGTGGACTATCTGAGTGATCCGGGTTCAATTCCCGTTTGAGTCCCGGCCTGGATCGGGTTCTGGAAGACGACTAGACGCACCTGGAAGACGCCGCACTGTCACTGGTACCGACCAGTCTGTACGCGTCAGTACGCGTCTGTGGCTCAGTAGCCACAGACGCTCACCGGCCAGTAGCAGCGCTGTCCTCCTCCTGGCGGAGACGCGTCGGGACAGCGGGCCGCGGTCGCCGTGGTACACCGCCTCGCTGATGCGCCGCACTGTCACTGGTCAGTAGCCACAGACGCTCACCGGCCAGTAGCAGCGCTGTCCTCCTCCTGGCGGAGACGCGTCGGGACAGCGGGCCGCGGTCGCCGTGGTACACCGCCTCGCTGATGCGCCGCACTGTCACTGGTCAGTAGCCACAGACGCTCACCGGCCAGTAGCAGCGCTGTCCTCCTCCTGGCGGAGACGCGTCGGGACAGCGGGCCGCGGTCGCCGTGGTACACCGCCTCGCTGATGCGCCGCACTGTCACTGGTCAGTAGCCACAGACGCTCACCGGCCAGTAGCAGCGCTGTCCTCCTCCTGGCGGAGACGCGTCGGGACAGCGGGCCGCGGTCGCCGTGGTACACCGCCTCGCTGATGCGCCGCACTGTCACTGGTCAGTAGCCACAGACGCTCACCGGCCAGTAGCAGCGCTGTCCTCCTCCTGGCGGAGACGCGTCGGGACAGCGGGCCGCGGTCGCCGTGGTACACCGCCTCGCTGATGCGCCGCACTGTCACTGGTCAGTAGCCACAGACGCTCACCGGCCAGTAGCAGCGCTGTCCTCCTCCTGGCGGAGACGCGTCGGGACAGCGGGCCGCGGTCGCCGTGGTACACCGCCTCGCTGATGCGCCGCACTGTCACTGGTCAGTAGCCACAGACGCTCACCGGCCAGTAGCAGCGCTGTCCTCCTCCTGGCGGAGACGCGTCGGGACAGCGGGCCGCGGTCGCCGTGGTACACCGCCTCGCTGATGCGCCGCACAATCACTTCCACCAGTTCCTTCTTCTTCGCCTGGTCAATAAAAAAGTGTGTCTCTACGTGTATGAACAAAAACTTTATACTAATAAACTAAACCAAAACTTGTACTATCAATACAAGACTATGCTTTGGGCTTATCAGATTTCCTCACGGAGCAAATACAAAGAGGAGGTGGCCTAAGGAACTGCCCACTGTTCCTAGTGCAGTCTAGAAGTCATGGGGCTTGTTGGGCCTGCGAAGGTGGGCAGCATTGGTGGTGTCGCGGAAGTTCTGGTTTCTGGGTCCCGTGACACCACCGTCTTAGACGCTCGACGGGAACAGGGTTTTCAGAGGGTATTCCCTGCCTCCTTTCCATTCTGAGACAGGGTGCCGTCCTCCCATTCCTGAGGGCGGTGTGAGTCCCACATACCCCGTTACCTTCCCCGGGTAGCGGGGATGCGTAAATGCATTTTCCCCCGGGGAAAAAAAAAGAAAAAAACGTCTAGAAGTCATAGTACAAGCTTTGGCTGAAAACCAGCGCTGCCCAGGTATTTCCCTGTGGCAGCATCAGATTTTTTTTTTTTTTTTTTCCTATCTTCTATCTGCAATCGGCTCGCGAGCCATAATCAGATGTGTTCCCAGGTTTTATGCGTGTAGGGGACATTCCATTAAATGTCACCATATATGTCGGTTTAGTTTAGGTTCTGTGATCCAAGTCAAGTATGTGCCATCTTTTTAGGCGTTTAACATTTTCCTGTTGGCATAACAAGCCCTTTGCCAAGTTGTTGATGTGTTTGCCAAGCCTTTCTTTGTATTTCTTGCTGGTGTGGCTCACCTCCTCCCTAACTGTGGGCATCTCTAGGTATTCATGCACCTCTGTGTTCCTGACGTACCAGTGAGCATTTGTGATATTTCTCAAGGCTATGTTCTGAAATCTCTGCAGAATTTCTAAGTTTGAGTTACTTGCAGATCCCCACAGTTCTATGCCGTAGGACCAGATGGGTTTTATTACGGCTTTGTAAACTAAGAGTTTATTGCTAAGAGATAGTGGAGACTGACGTCCAATCAACCAGTTTAGTGATTGGAGTTGGATGTTTGCTTCTTTTCTCTTAGCTTTGATGTGCTTTGCCCAAGTAAGGCTTCTATCCAAGTGTAAGCCCAGATACTTTACGCTATTCTGGCTCGTTAAAGCTGTATTTTCCATATAGACCGGTGGACAATCGCCTCTCCGTAGCGTGAATGTTACCTGTATGGATTTCGTTACATTGGGTTTTATTCTCCACTTCTGTATCCAATTTTCTATTTTATTGAGCTGTGCTTGGAGCTTCGTTGATGCTTTGTTTGGGTCTTTGTCACTGGCAAGGCATGCTGTGTCATCTGCGTAGGTAGCCGTTACAACACCTTCTGTTTCAGGCAGGTCTGCCGTATATATGGAATACAACACTGGACCAAGCACCGACCCCTGAGGCACAGAGGCGTTGATTTTGTAAAGCTTCGAGTAGTCTTCTCCATACTTTACTAGAAATTTCCTGTCCTTTAGATAGGATTTCAATGTCATAAAGAAGGAGTTGGGCAGAAGGGTCTTAATCTTATATAAAAGCCCTTTGTGCCACACCCTATCGAATGCCTGTTGCATGTCTATAAATGCTGCAGAGCAATATTCTTTTCTTTCAAGAGAGAGCATCAGATGAGCTGATTTCCATTGTGTTTTTTGTATTTTGATGTTTTTGGGGCTAGGTGGCGGTAGGGGCGTTGTTTAGCCCAGCGTGGCGCGTCTTAAGTATATTGATCTACGCATTTTCTTCTCTAGCTCACCTTGTTTTTTATAGTAGCTCGACATAATGGCTTCCCTACTCCTGATGCAAAGCGAAAGAGAAGCCCAAATCGCTGTGACAACTGGTTAGTTACCTGTCAGTTGCCAGCCACCGCCATGCCGGCCCAACCCTAACCCCCCATGAGCTCCGGAAACCCTACTTACCGGCAGAAACACGACCCAGAGGTCATTTGACTGCAGTATTCTATAGGATGGAGGTCCTTCCCCGGACGGGCGGTTCAATTCGAGCGAAGATTCGCTATGCCCTACCTCCAGATGCTGCCTGGTAGTGTTGAGCGCGTCCACGTGGGCCAGCGTGGTGTCGGCCGTGTGCAGCGCCGCGCGCAGCGTGTGCGCCGCCGCCAGCACGCGCCCGGACGAGGTCAGCTCACGACTCTCGCGCTCCGACACCACTACGCGTTCGCTGGAAATGTTATTTATATGATGTTGATGTTATACACTGACAATAGGGAAGATGCATTAAAAAATGTTCGTGTAGGTAGGTATATAAGTTGCAACTCTTAACCAGTCAAAATTTCAGTCCTTTTTTTTTTTTGGTGAATTTAAATCTTGCGATCAGGCAGTTGACCATGAGCAGATAGGTTGCATGAGATTTGGCAGGATGAGGTGAACCCCAGTAGGAACACCACATGTAGTACTTAGCCTGTATAAAGGCTAAGTGTTCATGATATTTCGCCTCTTGAGGCGATTCGGACAGCACGCTTTAGTGAGCTGAGCGGCGAGCTGGTTGGGATGAGTAGAAAGTCTGCTTTTGTATTTGTTTGTACATTCCTTTGTCTCCTCCTTTGTAAATTTCAGTTCTATTGACTAGCAAAATCATCAAAAGTAGTTAACATAACGCCACAACGGATTGGTTGAAACTACTTTTGACTGAACAGGTTGGTCAAAAGGGGTTTTGACTGTAATTTATTGGTTTTGTACCTTTTTTAACTTAAGCTTAAAAGTACTTTTGACTGACACTCTTTGTCAAAAGTAGTTTTAACTGCACTAAAACATCACTCAAAAGCATTATCAACTCGTTAGATGTGCATGAAAAAGTTGACGATGTGAGTGACACATCATCAGCCTATTGCAGTCCTCTGCTGGACATAGGCCTCTCCAATAGTTCGCCACTTAGGGCAAACATCTGGAGGATATACCCATAATCGCCACGCTGTGCAGGCGGATTGGACTGCGCGTCATCGGCCTATGGTATTTAGCAACGCCTTCAATCGTGATGGTTATACCGCTACGGGTCCCCTACGTAGCTTCGAGCGGCGTAGTTGCGATGCTCGCTATTTCAAATTATTTTTCCACAGCCTCATTGGTTTAAAAGCTTATAGACTCGAATTTTATAATCGCGAAAGCCGCTCATTCGAACAACCATTTACACTGTCTCATGCGCTTGAATTAGGGATTGCAATCCGGCCTCATTTTCAATCCGGCCGGATCCGGCTGGATATCCATCAATCCGGCCGGATCCGGCCGGATCCGACCGGATTGATCTAACCAGGATCTTAGAACAGGATCAGAACTTAACTTTGGACTGTTAAGGAAATGTTAAAAAAACGATATATATACGAATACGAAATCACCTTTATTATTACTAAAAGGAGAGGCCTATGTGTCTGCTGGCAGTGGACTGCAATAGGCTGATGATGATGATGATTACTAAAAGAAAAATCTCAAAAACAAAACAATCAACTATCTTATCTGATACTATCTAATAATTAACCTTAATTGAGATCACAATAAATAATCACAATAGTTATTATTCTTCATAATATTCTTTATAAATAATCACTTTTTACTTTGAAAAAACGATCTTAAAAAACAAATTGTGTTAATTGTATCATCTCCCAATCGACTTCTAATAGAGCTACAAATGTAGCCTGCGGCCGAGAAGGCTCTTTCAGCTTCTACACTTGTAGGCTTAATTGTGAGCAAATAATCATTAATAGCAGACAAGTATTCTCCTCGAACTCCTTCACTTTCGAATGCAGTCATTTCCTTTTTTAATATTTTATCAAAATCCATATTTTTCTTATTCTGTATCGTATTATAAGAAGCCATTTCTTGCTGTACCTTTAATTTTAATTCTTCTTGTAATGTCAAGTCTTTTTCCAGTGATTCTAAGTCTAAGCTCTTCTCTACTGTTTCTTCCACGTCCACGAGTACCACGCTTTTGTCAGAGTTATTATCTTGGTTAAATCTTTCTATACACAACTCTTTCACAACAGGTTTAAAGTGCCTACTCATACAATAGCGCAGGTATTTTACCAAAATATGCAATTACCGGATCCGGTCACCGGATCCGGTATATTGGTGCCGGATCCGGTTAGTGTATATTGACGCCGGATCCGCCGGATTACCGGATCCGGTTTTCCGGATTGCAATCCCTAGCTTGAATGCTTGACATAATAACTTTTTTTAATCACCATATTGAATTGGTTTTGTTGAAAAATGCTGTTTTTTTAATAACTAGATGTATATTTTTTTACATACATGACTATAATGGAAGCTACGAAGGGGACCCCTCTTACTCACTCACATGTCGGAGAGCATCTGCAGCGCGACGTGGTGCGTGCACAATTCGGCTCAGAGGCAATTATTATGTCAAGCGAATGAGATAGTGAAAATGGCTTTTCAAATGAGCGTTTTTCGCGATTATTCGAATTCGAATCTTATCGCTTTCAAACCAATGAGGCAGTGGAAAAATAATTCGCAACAATGAGCATCGCAACAGCGGCGTTCGAAGCTACTTATGGAACCCCTCTTGTACAAGGGCTCACTCACATGTCGGTTAGCATCTGTAGCGCGGCGTGGTGCGTGCGCGAGTCGGCCCAGAGGCGGCGCAGGTCGTCGCGGCGCAGCTGCAGCAAGCCGCGACACGCGCCCAGCCGCGCCACCGCCGCGTCCACGTGCTGGCCCCACGTGCTTAGCGCTGCGCCCACGCTACTGAACTTCTGCGGTCAAACATAAGAGATGTGGATTAATTACAACACGGGGGGATGAAGCAGCCCGCGTCCGTAGGATTTACCACCTTCTCCTAGGCCCACCCTACACGTGTCCCCCGGGTGGTGCTAAACGGGCAGCAACGCCGAGCAACAGGCGGCGGTAAATAACCTGTCTAAGGCTACCATGAGCCTAAAGGAACCAAATCTCCTTTAAAATAGTGGCAGTAGCAGCTTGGGAAATTGCTACTTGTATTATTCCCACCCCCCTCGTATATGAAATGTCGAATTTGAATGAGAGTATTTTGTCATGCGACCCGGCTAACGCCCGGCGCTCCCTAGTACCCGGGCTAGAGAGTGTGAAATCTGCTACCGAAGACTCCACTGCAGTAGGTGACCAAGCTCCAGTGGCTGTAAATGTTATTGGAAACAAAAAACTAGTACAGCAGGCCTTCCATCCGAGCCTCTTCATAACGCGCCCAAGAAGTAACTCTATGAGCAACCTTCCAACAAATCCAAGTGCAGAAACTTCTGAACCACAACAACCACTTGAGATAAGTCAACAAGCGCCAAATGCTTGCCCTCCCTGGCAAAAAGCCCCAACTATTAGGCAATCTAAAAAAAGGAGAATTCATGAGACAAACTCACCTGAAGGCATACAAACCTCAAACAGGTTCTCTGGGCTATCACTTGATGAACAAAATACAGACCAATCCGAGACTGCACATAACCATAAAAAAGTTAATAAACCTCCACCAATTATGCTCTACTCAGTCACAGACCTAAATAAGCTCACAGAACTTCTAGAAACAGTAGTTGAGAAAGCCACATTCAGCTACAAGAATATTAGTAAGAGCCAACTCAGAATAAACAGTAAAGACATTGATACATACAAGAAGCTAGTATCTATCATCAGAGAGAATGGACTTATAGGACACACATTTAACACTAAAGAGGGAAGAAACTGCAGACTGGTCATACGGAATCTTCATCATACTACCCCTCTCAGTGCCATCAAGGAAGCCTTCGAAGAAACGGGAAACGTAGTCATTGGCGAAATTGTTAACTGCAAATATGGACCTGATAAAAAACCCACATCAACCTTCTTTGTAAATCTACAGGCAGGCCTAAATAACAAAGCCGCTAAGGGTATAAAGTTGATCTACCATCAAGTAGTACAAATAGAGGACCCAAAGAAGAGAACAACAATAGTGCAATGTCAGCGGTGCCAGCAATATGGGCATTCTAAAAATTACTGCATGAGACCATATCGGTGTCTCAAATGTGCAGGAGCTCACAATACTAGGGACTGTCCAAAAGCTGACCGAACCACTCCAGCTACGTGTGCTCTATGCCTTGGCCCACACCCGGCTAATTACAAAGGCTGTGAAATATATAAAGAAATTCTAGCACGAAAGACACAGAAACAGCCCAGGCATGCTACAAGGAAAGAACACCAAACAGATAAACACCTCCCTGTAGAAATTAATTCAGAACATGACAAAAACAAGCAAAATGGCCCACAACTACATAAGAAAAAGCTATTATACTCAGAAAAAACACCAGCAAAATCACAGGAGAACGATAGACCTGAATATGAGGACCTTAAACCACCATCTACTGAATCAATAGAGGCAATGTTCATAAAACAAACTGAAAAACTAAATATCATCCTACAACAAATGACGACCCTATTAGGGCTCATAACAACACTCGTCAACAAATTTACCATATAATCCGTTAAAAATAGCTGCGTGGAACATTAATGGATTATCCCCCAACAAAACAGAAGTAGAGGTACTGCTGAGTATTCACAGTATTGATATTCTTCTTATATCGGAAACACACCTAACAGCCAATAAACAGATTAGAATTAAAAACTATAATGTGTATAACACTGATCATCCGGATGGAACGGCACATGGCGGAACAGCGGTTATAATAAGATCGTCCATCAAGCACTGTGAGCACCTGCAATATAGAACAGAACAAATACAAGCTACAACTGTAACAATATTTGACAAGAACGGAAACTTTAACGTATCATCGGTTTATTGCCCGCCTAAGCATAGGATCACAGAAGAGTTGTTCACAACCTATTTTAAAACCCTTGGCCCACGCTTTGTTTGCGGCGGAGATTGGAATGCCAAACATGCCCATTGGGGATCCAGGCTTATCACTACTAGAGGTAGAGAGCTTAAAAAGTGTATTGACAGGAACAACTTAACGTCAATTGCAACATCTGAACCTACCCATTGGCCCACGGATCCTAACAGACTACCAGACGTAATTGACTTCTATGTCATGGGAGGCTTAAATCGACTCTTTTTCAGAGTTGAGTCATGCTTGGATGGTCCCTCAAACCACGTTCCTGTTATACTGAATGTGAGCACGACAGTGCAATATCAGGATAAACAAGCGCGATTGTATAATCGCCATACCGATTGGTTTGAATTCAGGAACATAATAGACAGCAGTCTGAGACTGAATGTATCCTTGAAAGATAGTGAAGACCTGGATGATGCCGTATATGGCTTCACAAGACTAGTTCAAGATGCTTGTTGGAGAAGTACAAAGGCGCCAGCGCCTAAGACGCACAGACATAGACCCGTTCCACAAGAAATCAGACAAAGCATCCAGGAAAAGAGAAGACTACGCAGAGTGTGGCATACTAGTCGCCATCCTGATGATAAGAGGGCCTATAACAAAGCTGCAAGGGAACTTAAAACAACTCTTAAAGAAGCAGAAAGCACAGCGGCTGAGACCTATTTGCAATCTCTAACGGCTACCAAAGCCACTAATTACTCACTCTGGAGAACGTGCAGGGCGTCCAATCAACCAACAAATCCAAAACCCCCCATAAGATTAGAGGGTAACCGGTGGGCAAAGACGGCTCAGGAGAAAGCAGATGAATTCTCAAATCACCTAAAAAAGGTATTTGTCCCTAATGAACCACAATCGGGACCAGAGGATACTGAAGTTAATGACGTCTTCCAACAGGACTTCCAGCTCGATCCACCACTTAAAGTGATCACGCCTCAGGAAATCAAAACCACAATCAGAATCATGGAAAATAAGAAGGCACCGGGGTTTGACATGATTGACAAGGCAGTGCTCACACAACTGCCAAAAAAGGCAATTGTGCATCTCACACATATTTTCAATAGCATTATCAGAGTCGGATATTACCCACTACTATGGAAAATATCAGAAGTAATAATGATCCTAAAGCCAGGTAAACCTGCACACGAGATAACTTCTTATAGGCCTATCAGTCTGCTGCCGGTGCTGTCAAAAGTTTTCGAAAAGATATTCTTACGCAGATTAATGCAATCACTCTCTGCAGACTCCATAATACCAGACCATCAGTTTGGATTCAGACCTGAACACGCTACAATTGAGCAGATACACAGAGTCTGTGCTGTTATCAGAGGAAGCATGGAAAGGAAAGAATACTGTGCCTCGGCATTTCTTGACGTACAACAAGCATTCGACAGAGTGTGGCACAGGGGACTATTGTGCAAGATCAAGACCTATCTGCCCTACCCATTCTACTATGTATTGGAGTCCTACTTGACAGACAGACTGTTTAGGGTCAGCGAGGATGATGCAAGATCAGAGCTACATAATATCATGGCGGGCGTTCCTCAAGGCTCTGTACTCGGTCCTGTTTTGTATACCATATTCACGGCAGATCTACCACAAACTTCTGGCGTTACAATAGCCACATATGCTGACGACACAGCAATATTAGCAACCCACAGATGCCCAATAAAAGCATCAGAACTACTGCAAAATAGTCTTGCTGATATCAACAAATGGCTAGAGAAATGGCGAATGAGAGCCAGTGCTTCCAAATCGGTCCAGGTCACATTTGCACTGCGGCATGAGATGTGTCCACCTGTCAAACTGGGCGATACTCAGCTCCCGTGTAACAACTCAGTGAGATATCTGGGGATGCACTTGGATAGACGTCTCACATGGAGGAAACATATAGAAACCAAGCGGGATGAAATAAATATTAAATTCAGAAGTATGCTTTGGTTACTTGGCAGAAACTCGAAACTGTCCGTGGACAACAAGCTCTTAATATATAAGACCATACTGAAACCAATATGGACCTATGGGATTCAGCTGTGGGGTTCTGCCTGCGATTCGAATATCTCCATAATCCAGAGAACTCAGAACTACATACTGAAACAAATCTCTAACGCCCCCTGGTTCATAAGGAACTCGGAAGTCCACGAACATCTCGAAATGCTCACCGTGAAGGAAGAGATAAAGGAATGTACAAACAAATACAAAAGCCGACTTTCTACTCATCCCAACCAGCTCGCCGCTCAGCTCACTAAAGCGTGCTGTCCGAATCGCCTCAAGAGGCGAAATATCCTGAACACTTAGCCTTTATATAGGCTAAGTACTACATTTGGTGTTCCTACTGGGGTTCACCTCATCCTGCCAAATCTCATGCAACCTATCTGCTCATGGTCAACTGACTGATCGCAAGATTTAAACTCAACAAAAAAAAAAAAAAAAAAAAATTACAACACTGAAAATAAATAGCCCAAGACATGCCATGCTGCGCCTAGGGTTACCAGGCCAAAAAATGCAAAGGCCGGACTGTGCACTGTATAAGGCCGGACACTTAGATAAAATTTTTGTTAGTACCCCAGATCAATACAGTCATGTTCATGAGCACAAATGTTTTACTGTGTGGGAATCAAACCCACAACCCTTGGCTCAGTAGGCAGAGGTAACTACCAAATATGCCATTGGGTCAGTCAAAAAACCAACATTGGATGTTGCAACAATGCCATGTTTGGTCTTCTGTTTTTGCTATTACTGGTATTTATTTTTTGATGTACGTATTTACTATGTGTTGTTGTGATGTCCATGTAATAAAGATTTATTTATTTATTTAAACTACAACTAGGTACACTACATTACTAGATCACTCTACAACTACTGCATTAGGTTAAGTGATCTTGTAACTTAATATTTTATGTATAATCTGTGTGACATTTCAACAGAGAAACAATCTTATCTCATTGTCATCACCATCAGCTTGTAATTGTATTAAATTAGTACTGGTAGTTAGGTACTTGACTAAGATATTGTGCAACACTGTTCTTAAAAACCAAAAAAGATAATTTCTATGATTTATTCCAAGTCATGACTTGCTATGTTACATATATGATACCCTTAATCTATTCTGAAACAAAACTTGAATTCTCCTAATTTAGAAAGTAACTAATCATAAAATATACTATGATTCACACCTTAACCATAACAGTATTATTGTTAGGGATAGACACTATATCTTTAGATTATCAAACCTGCATAACTTCCATGATCTCCTGGGCATGTGCAGCGACCAGCTCGTCCAGTCTTGCATCACTCTTCTTGTACTCCTTTTCCAGCTTGGCCCTCTCCTTCTCTCTCTGCTCATTTGTCTCACTTGCAGACAATGTGCGGATCACTGACATTAGCAGTCCACTCTGTAGGCAGAGAGGCATCCTTATTGTACAGCATCTATAATAATTCTTTTTAATACACTTTTATTTTCTTTAATAAAGATCTAATCAAACCATTCACTTGATAAGTATTCATTTTCGTAATACAAAAATGTACTTCCAGGAATACCTCACCTAAACATTTTAATTAGGATGTAAAAGATTAAAGAGAAAATTAACAAGTTCATGAATAAGTTTTATCATAGAAATTTAGATCTTAGAAACAAATAAATAGATTCTCACTGTTTCTTTTCCTTGCTTTACCCCTCTAGGGGGTTTTGTTGGAGGCGGAGAAGACATATTTTTTTCCTTTTTGGAATTTTGTAAACATACACCGCCCCTTTACTCATAGAAATTCACAAACTTTTCTGATTTTTTTTCTACAATTTTGACGATTGACAAGACAACCTGTCAAATATTACAAAGTGACATTTTGTTTTTTTTTCGTTTTGTTCCACGCACGGTGCCTTTGAAACTGAATCCGATTTCCGTTTGTTCCGAATGTACTTTAAAACTTTAATACCTAATGAATAGGATGGCTTTTGTAAAGATTGAAATCCATATTAAATATTTACCTACCATCTTTTCGCTCCAAGCCAGTCTCATTCCCCTGCCCGTGATGTATTCTGCTGAATGACGGGCAGCAGCATGGAGCCAGAGCGAGGAGCTACGCTACGTCCTGCGATAGCCAACCCACCTGCCTAGCGCGAGCGTGAATAAAGTTAAGATTTTATTCCTTAAAAAATTATAGGTCATTCTTAAATTTTGGTATGGATGGTTTATTAAAACTTTGCCTATAAAGATCAATGTAAAGATGACATATCCACCTTCATTTAATTACACATAGGGTTTTACTTCTTTAAGGGGCATCATTATACGTACGAAATGCATACAATGTGGGCCTGTCTGAAAACAGGCTTTTATTATTTCCGTGACTAAAAATACAAAGTTCTACAATTTAAAAAAATCAAATGTCATTGTCAGTCGGTTAGCCACCGACGACGTTACAAATCGGGAATTTGAATTGTTGTTTTTGTCATTGAATAATTAAGTTTCGAAACATTTTTACTACAGAACATTATTGTTTCTGTGAAGTGATAATATTTCGTCGCCATGGATTACTCTACAATTAGTAATAAGACTGGTAATATTGAATCAGAGGACTTATCAAACAGTGAACTCAACGAGCGTTATTATTCGCTCAAAAAACAATACGACAGCTTATCCAGCACTTATGAGAGCCTGAAACAGGAGCTGCACGATACAAGACGTTGTTACCAGACTGCTTTGGACGTGCAGAGTCATTTGAATGCGGAATTGGAGAGTTACCAGGCGGATGAAGGGAGGAAAAAGAGCGAGTTGAATGGTCGTATAACTTCGCTTCAGGAAGAGATATCTGCGCTTCGTGAGCAGCGTACGGAGCTGGTGGACAGCCACGCGGGTGAAGTGAAGAAGTTTGAGACGGAAATAAAGCGTTTGAAGGAGGAACAGGCGTTTGCTCGGCGTGAGAGCCCAGTGCGGGACACGGCTGAATTGGGTTCGTTTTTTGCGTATGCCTTTGCGTAGCATAGATTACAGTGGTTTATGTGCTTTTATTTATATGCGTAAATAAAATAAAAGTATCTAAACATGGGAAATGAACTTAGTTGTTTTAAAGATTGTCTCAAATTCTTTATAGATGAAGCCCGAGCAGCTGTCACATCAGCTCTGTCTGACGCCGCAGCTGCCAAAGCAGCCCTAGAAGAAGCCAGGTCAGAAGTCTTACAATGGCGCGTGAAGACAGAGGAGCTGGTGTCGGAGATGGCCGAGATACGTGCGGCGGCCGAGCTGAGGAGGGAAGAGTTGAGAGCTGCTGGAGAGCGGGAGGCAGCGGCATTAGCTGACTTAGCTGAAGCCAGAGCTATGCTGCATCAATGCACTGATAATCAGGATTTGCAGCCACATGGTCAGACTACTTTCCTGATAATAAAAATAACATCCTTACTCACAAACAATACTAATCTATGAAAACTAACAACACTATGCAAAGTAAGCATAAGAGAGGTAGGGCATAGTGAATCTTCGCTCGAATTGAGCTGCCCATCTGGGGAAGGACCTCCACCCTATAGAATACTACAGTCAAATGACCTCTGGGTCGTGTTTCTGCCGGTGAGTAGGGTTTCCGCAGCTCATGGGGGGTTAGGGTTGGGCCGGCATGGCGGTGGCAACTGACAGGTTACTTACCAGTTACTTGCCCATTATCAAATCATCATGGCAAATCGATAAATTTTTATTTTGTTTCAGCTGCCAAAGGCAATTCAATATTTGCCGAAGTGGAAGATAAGAGACAAGAAATGGCAAAAAATTTAATTCAAATGAAACAAACAAATTCCAGGGTAAGTCAATTTTTGGTCCATTACCATTCTCTTTGCACAATTTAGTTATGAAAACAAAATTTAAATTTACATTTTTAAATCCTTTTGTGACTCACCCTTACTGAGGATTACGATCAGACTTTCCTTGGATTACATAAATATTTATTTATAATATTTTATTATGTTTTTTACAGCTAAGAAGAGAATTAGCAAATAAGCAAGCAGAAGTGGATGCTCTTCTTCACGAGAAACAGACTATCTGGGAGCAGCAGGCGGGAGCCGCTGCACATTACGATAATGAACTGCTTGGTGAGAATCTTTTTAGATAACTTTTTTTTTCAGCTCCGCTATTAAAATTTGTACTATGTATAGGTCGCGGCACGTAAGTTGAGCGCTGAGCGGACTATGGAGGGGATAGCTGCGCATGTGTACTATTGCGCACACATTTATTAGCTCGACTAATTTATAATTTTATTTGTAAATTATTCTACCGTGTTTAGTATTTAAAAAAACAGATTTCAAGAAAGCCAGTTAATGTAGTAATATTATTACAAGAAATAAAAATAAATAACTGCCAGGAATTTGTAACCAGTTACGAGGTTACTGCCTACTTACGTGAGATAGAAATAAAACATAGGTTTGTATAGAAACGATTGAACATTTCTTTTTAAATTCACAAACAAATAGTCTGAATCTGACAAAGGCAGCATGCCTTCATCATTTGAATCATCAACATCTTCATCTGAAATGTCTTGATCAATTGAATGATAAATTATTCGGTTACGAAGTCAACAACTTGGACACTCTTTGCGTATTGATAAAACAAATTTCGACAAACAAATTAAACAACGAGAACATTAAAACTTAGAACGCGATTGTACCGGTCGGGCGTGAGCGGGTGGACGCGACGTTGCGGGGAGCGAGGAACGACTGGAGAGCCAATAAGCGCGTGCGCACACCCGCCCTCGCCCCGTACTCCCCCCTGTGATACCGAATTTTTGACTTCTGCGCAGAAACGCTCAGCGCTCAACTTATGTCCCGCGACCTATACTTCCTTACAAATCCCTCCCCCTTTGTGCTATAAAGAAGGAAATTAGGGTTTGTGTCTTAAGGTCAGTGACCCGGCGCCCTTTTCTGATTCGTCGCGCCGCCCCTGTATATCCTAACTGGCACATTTTTTTTTATGCCAGACGCGGCAGATCAGCAATTGTGATGCCTGATGGTAAGCAGTCAACAAGAAGGTTCCCAAGTCATAGCTGTTCGGAAAGACTATAGGCTATTATGGCTAAAAATTGTAATAAGTCCATCTTTTAGTTTATTCAAAAATAAAGACACGTATTTTTCCTTTTTAACCGACTTCGAAAAAAGGAGGAGGTTCTCAATTCGTCTCTATGTATAATATTTTTTTTTTTTATGTATGTTCAGCGATATTTCCGTCAATTATGGATGGATTTCAAAAATTTTTCGACAGTTCGACAGAAGACACTTCCGAGGTGGTCCCATTATCACCAAGTAAGGATCTGATGATGGGATCCTGGAGAAATTGAGGGCAACAACCGAAAATTGTATGCTCATATGGTGTTTTTGTTACGTAATCATATTTTACTCAGGTATATGCTTCCGGGCGTCAACATCTGGTGCTGATGATGAAGCCACAGAACTCCTTAACGGTTAGGAGTTAGGGGACAGTACTGACATTGGTCGATATTAAACTAGGTAGTAGTATGTACTTATGCAGGGCTAATAGGGCAGGTGATTTGGTAAGTGATATGCTTGATTCTAGATCGCAAAGTCTTCACTTGACTTAAAGCAAAATTTTTCATTCCTAAGTAAAACTCTTAAGGACATTAATTAGCCTTTATTCAAGGTCACAGCACATTAACGCAACTAAAAACAGAGAAATAAAATTATTTTTAAAAAAAAAATTAAACCGACTTCAAAAAAAACGCAAACGACCAAAACTAAAAAGCGATAAATAACGTAAGTAATTATATCCTTAATACATAATCATTTAAATATTACAATTATCACTTATTTTTGAAGTCGGTGCCAGCCAAACATATCTAGGTATATTGTCGTGTGGATATGCCGGCCGCGCGCGTCATACAACAACAGTCTACGTTAGGTACCGAGAGGTTGGCACCGACTTCAAAAATAAGTGATAATTGTAATATTTAAATGATTATGTATTAAGGATATAATTACTTACGTTATTTATCGCTTTTTAGTTTTGGTCGTTTGCGTTTTTTTTGAAGTCGGTTTAATTTCATTCAAATAAACTATAGCAAAGTTACAAGGCATCAAAAGTTAGGAGTGGGAGTCAACCTCAACTGCCCGTGGTGCATCCTACAGAATAACAAACGAGGCGCTGGCACGGTTGCCACCAGTCGGTACTGGTGGCGGTATAACCATCACAATTGAAGGCGTAGCTAAATACTAAAGACCGGTGACGGGCAGCAGCGTCACCGAAGCAAGAAGCTACGCCCTGCGATCGCCAACCCGCCTGCCCAGCGTGGCGATTATGGGTATATCCTCCAGATGTTTGTTCTAAGTGGCGAACAACTGGAGAGGCCTATGTCCAGCACCGGACTGTAATAGGCTGATGATGATGATGATGAGCCTATTTTTGATATTTTTGTGTATCAGCCAGTATCCTCATGCTCATCCTCAGTTGCTGACATACCAAACAAAAATGCTTTAGTACAGATTAGTATCTGTACAGACGCATACTGACGGCGGCTTGTGTCGTGTTGCAGGGCAGCACGAGGAGCGCATCACGTCGCTGGAGGCGCTGTGCGAGCGCCAGCGGCGCGAGCTGGCGCGCTGGTTCGGCAAGCTGGCCGACCCCGCCGCCGCCGGCTGGCTGCCCGGCGTCATCGACCACTTCAAGTGAGCACTGGCTCTACTTTACACATCATAGTAGAAGAGGCATTTTGCCAATGAGACATTCTGAAAAATTGGCATTTTGCATATTGCGAAAGGAGCATTTTGCGAAAGGGGCATTCTGCCAATGGGGTATACCGAAAAAGGGGCATTTTGCGAAAAGGGCATTATGCGAAAGGGGCATACTGTGAAAGGGGTAATCTGCGAAAGGGACATTTTGCGAAAAGGGCATTATGTGAAAGGGGCATACTGTGAAAGGAGCATTTTGCGAAATAAATATTCTGTGAAAGGGCATTTTGCGAAAAAAGAATTTTGTGAAAGGGACATTATGTGAAAGGGACTTTTTGTGAACGAGCCATTTTGCGACTAGGGGACATTTTGCGAAAGGATATTCTGTGATGCGACGTTATAATCATCATAGACTTCTTCTATTATTCGCCACTTTGTTTGATCCAAGGCTTGTCGCTTGGCGTCTCAGGACTTGCCAGCCATCCTGCGCATATCGCCTACATTTAAAGTTTGATACAATGCCCCAGTCCATTCACTCAGACTATCTGATCTCACAGATTACCCTTGTTTTATCAGTATCCACAAAACAACCAAGTCCAAAGCAATTTAGAAAGTCCATTTCCTAAATGCTATGCATATTGTTTTTTTTTCATTCGAAATGAGTTGGCGCTTGACTGCGATTCGCCTGATGGTAAGCGATATCGCAGTCTACGATGGAACGCGCTCACCCAGCAAAAACCGGTTCACTCTCGCCTTGAAAATCGGAAGAATATATCTCTCGGGGAACAAGAAGCCCGGCAAAGAGTTCCATAGTTTAGCCGTTCGCACTATTATTGCACATTTTTCAAACATGCTTAATACAATGTCACTTAACCATGTCAAATAATACAATGTCACTTAATCATGTCATGTTAATGTCAAATAACCTCAAAACCGAACCGCGTCCATGATAATTATAATTGGTAATTGTAAATGGTTACTGCGACACAAGCATTGTGCTTAGTGCAGAGCCGCTAGATATAAGTTCACCAGATTGTAAAATGGAAATAAAGTTTATTATTATTATTATTACTTCACAGATCAGAATGCGAGCATCTCCGCGCCGAGGTTCTGTCCCGCGGCGCCGCGCAGCTCGCCAGCGCCGTGCAAGTGCGCGAGCTGCGCAGGAAACTCGCCCTACTGACGGCCGGCAGCGTGCCTAGCAGGGCCTCCCCGGCGACCGACGCCACGCGCGACGATAGAGGCGAGATTGGCGTGAACGACGAGAGAAGCATTGGAATGCCTAAAGTCGCCGTACAGATCAAGAACAAGCCTGCGCTTGATGATGTTAAGAAGAAAGTGTCCTTTAATTAAATGCGGTTTTCGTGGCCTCCACTCGGCCACTTCAGCTTGGTAATCCCATGAGTGATGTAACCTAAAGAGAACTCTTTCCTCACGGTAGGCAGCGGCTAAGCTGTGCCCCTGGCATTGCAGAGTCTATGAGCGGCGGTAACCGTTTAACATCAGATGGGCCGCTTGCTCGTCTGCCACCCATAGCAATAATAAAAAAAAAAAAACGTTCGACTTCAGATCACCTCATTAAGAGAGGTAGGGCATAGCTAATCTTTGCTCGAATTGAGCCGCCCGTCCGGGGAAGGACCTCCACTATAGAATACCGCAGTCAAATGATCTGTGGGCCGTGTTCCTGCCGGTGAGTAGGGTTTCCGGAGCTCGTGGGGGGTTGGGGTTGGACTGGCATGGCGGTGGCAACTGACAGGTAACTGACCAGTTACTTGCCCGTTGTCACAGCGAATTGGGCTTCTCTTTCGCTTTCCATCAGGCGTAGGGAAGCCATTACGTCGAGCCACTATAAAAAAAAAAATCGGATTCGATCTCGAGAAAGAGACGTCGAGCATAGCCTTTTCAGAAGTTTGCTGAGCGATTTGGGTTCACTTTTTGTCTCCGTAGCTTAATACGGGTAGGACACACTAACTGAAGACTTTCGTCCTTGGACACTGTGGGACCGAAGATTCGATATAGTTTCTCAAATGCTGCCCAGCCCAACTGAACTCACCTTACAGCGTGAAGGCGTCCAATAAACGTATATAATAAATTGAAATTATCTGATATAGAAAATAAAAGCATTGGTCATTCGTGATTCTACTAGGCTGTTAATATGATCTGTGATGTACATACATTAACATAAATATAAGATTATACACATAAACATGCTTTTAAATTTATTTATTAACAAACAATGTGTCATTATTTACATAAATAGTCATCACTAGCTTTCCGCCCGCGACTTCGTCCGCGTAAAGTTTTTTTTTCCAAAATAAAATTGTGCCTATGTTACTCGTGGATAATGTAGCTTTCGAATGGTGAAAGAATTTTTAAAAACAGTCCAGTAGTTTTTGAGCCTATTCATTACAACCAAACAAACAAAGTTTTCCTCTTTATAATATTAGTGTAGATAATAATACCTGTTGTAATAATAATAAGTGTAATACATTTGTCTCTTGTTCTCCAAAATACGATAAAACGATGGAAGAAAGAAATGATTTTATACAAGCAGCATAGAAAAGGTTACACAAAACGATACAGTTTAAAAAAAACTTATGAACATTCTTAGGTAAAAGGTCTTAGTGGTCACATATCTTGGACATGTAGATAAAAAAATCAGTAAAAGAAATTATGTACATGACGCTTTCAAAAAAATAATCTATTACATTGTAGTAACGTCTATTTTTGAATGCACATATTTTTGTTATCTACCGTACGCGTACTCCGTCGATTTTCTGTATTTAAAATACTTCATAACAATTTTGCTGTATTGCCCTCTGTAGGTAGATACGTTAAAACAATATAAAAAGTCAATGATGTCATCACATACTCGTAAATAACATTTAATTTGGCTTTTTGTCAAGAAACACAAGTAATTAATTTATACAATAACACATTAAACAACGCACAATGTAGAATTTATTTATGGAGATGAGGTATAGTGGGTGTATATATTGATGCAATGCGTGTTACGAAGTTGAACCGATAGATGGCGTTAAAAGTTGGCCGTTGAAGTTTATCTTACTATTTCAAAGATAGCTTCAGCTATTCGAAACTTATTCGAGATATTCAATCAGCCCCCGATTCAGAACGCTACGCAAACATGGTTCATTTAGAAACCTATTTATGATTTGTCTTTTTAAGGTATAGATATGTCGCAGTCATCTGGTTGAATCTGCTATTCAATTGAATGACTAGCGCGTTCATTGAATGACGACATTTAATTGAATGCCTAAAGGACAACTCGTCAAGTTATTGAATGAAACGTTCAACGTCTTGACTGAACGTCATTTTAGCATAGTCGTTGAATGGGAAAAAGCCGACTGTTTAATGTTTAGTTTTTAATTTTTCTTTAAAAGTATCCGGAGGCGGCGTATTAATAGGTAAATCCATGCTGTCACACTATTTTATTACGTATAAGTCAGTTTAAAGTAAATCTAATCAAAAAAATATCAACACTCAGGTGATCATGTTCGACGCCATATTTGTTTTAGTGACTACTAACGCCACGCGGGGAAAAAATGAACTAAATTACAATCACTTGACTGCTTTTACGTCCGCTCTTTTCAAAGGGCTATGTTTCAATCCGCTACCTAGTTGGACGTTAAGTGACGCGTGTTTAGTCAACATTCGGTCTAGTCATTCAATTGAATGTCGTCATTCAATGAACGCGCTAGCGATTCAATTGAATAGGAGATTCAACCAGATGACTGCGACAGATACATATCGTAATCAACGACCAGCTTTGTTCAGTGGTAGTGAACTCTGCCTCTGGACACAGGGGTGGACGGTTTGATGCTCGCACAGTAGTACATTTGTATGCATAAGGAGCTGCGCAGACGACAGACTTTTTGTGCGATAGGGTCTGCGTCTGAGACATTTAAAAAGAGAATAGGGATATATATAATAGGGACCTAGCCCTACAGCCCTGCCGACAGAATGATCGCAGGTGTGCGTTGAGTCTGTGAAATATCCGCGACAGATTTTTTGCGAGTCGTGTGCGTTACTGCATATAATTGCATCACAGACTAAAAAGTGCGTCACGGATAGTCTGTAGTCTGCGCTGCCCCTAAACATGTCTGTATTAATCTTCTTCTCTTCGGCTTAGTTTGGGTTAGTTAGTTTTCTAATCGACTATGTTTCGTAGTGTCCTGAATAGTGGGTCAGATATTCTAACTGCCATTGTGTTATCCATATATGTATGTACTTATATGACATTTCTATCATCTCCATGTAAATTACTAGCAAAAGGTGGCGCCGGACAGACCTAGAAGCTCTTTAATATCAAAAGCCACGACTTATTTTGGGTCACTGCGTCATAATGGTTACCATTTTTTTCAATATGTGTATTACTTCTAATTACTATGTGGGAACGGCGCCCTCCCTATGCGGCGGCGGGCCGAGGTCCTTCAGAGCGTGTTCGCGAGCATGCGCGACGTGCCGCTCGCGGCGAGCATGCTCGCGCGCCTCCTTTTGCGTGCGCGCGCGCAGTCGCGCCGACGCCGCTTCTTGCACGCACGACGTGAACGCGCCTGGATGATTTATGCCTTATTATAATGGAGTAAGGTTCGGAATAATACGAGTCCTCATCTTAATCAGCCCGTATCAGTCCACTGCTGGACATAGGCCTCTCCCAATGTTCTCGCATCCAGCACTTGCCAGCCGTCCTGCGTAAATCGTCACTCCACCTGGCCTGAGCCGAGGGCGTCCTACACTACGTTTGCCGATACGCTGTCTCCATTCCAGAACGCGTTTACCCCAATAGTTATCGGTACTGCGGCTGATTTGGCCAGCCCACTGCCACTTCAGCTTACTAATCCGATGAGCTATGTCGGTGACTTTGTTTTTGGTGATACGACTCTTATTTTTTATTATCTATGTATAAGAATATATATTTTTATTTTATTCTGTTGTATGAAATTAAAGCATTACTCCATCATAATTTGTATACCTACATTATTCATTATTGTATTTATATTCCATAATATAAATATCTAAATATGTATAGTAACTGTAATATCACTACCTATCTATCCACCTATATAATTATATTTATCCAAGCCAACCTAATAATTAGTCTAAGTTAAAGGCATCCGCAGAATACCAGCGTTGCAGCGCTTATCTGCGCAGCGACATATGCTGAGCGGAGACCTTTTAGGTACACCTTTGTAATTAACCGTGCTGTAGTAGTATTAAGTCTTTTGTGGTACCTAATAAACATTTTTCTTTCTTTCTTTCTTTCTTTCTTTCTATTATCTACATAGACGTCTATTTTCATTAGCATAATAAAAAGCTACGATAGTTTTTTCCAGTGAGTTAAACACAGTTTCAGAAGCTGCAGTGTTTCTTCGTACTTTTTAGGTAAGTTATTTTCTGAGTGGCATACACTTGAGGACGCCCTCAGACCAGGTGGAGTGATGATTTGCGCAGGACGGCTGGCAAGAGCTGGATGCGAGAGGCCCGGGATCGATCGAAGTGGCGAGTATTGGGAGAGGTCTATGTCCAGCAGTGGACTGATGTGGGCTGACGATGATGATGATGATGATACACTCAAGTGGCTTGTCAGATTTTACTGGGGTACTTGTCCTCCGCGGACCAGGAGTGCTGGCCACTTGTCATCTGCGGCGGGCCAGGTAGGCAGGTATGTGGCCGTATACTCCGGTGCTACCAGAGTCCCTGCTAGTTGCTGCTGCACTGGAGACGCAGGGCTTTTAGTGGGTATGCGTTGAAATGCACACACCTCTTAAATAAAAGACCCAGTTAAGAAGTTACCACTAACCAACGATGTGTAAGTTCTAGAGTTAATGACAGGCTGCAGCCGCTTCTGTATCTGAGTTAGCGGGAACTTCTACGTGCTTCTACTAACCAATAGTGTCCCCAGCACTTGATGACGTCACAGGGCGTCTCGGAGCTGACGTAGCAGTCGATGACATGCTCCTTGCACTCCTCGCAGACAGGCTCGGGGCTGACCATGTTGGCTGCTCGCATCTCTACGTTGGAACTGCTACTGACCAATGGTGTCCCAGCACTTGATGACGTCAGATGGCGTCTCGGAGCTGATGTAGCAGTCGATGACCTGCTCTTTGCACTCCTCGCAGACAGGCTCGGGGCTGACCATGTTGGCTGCTCGCATCTCTACGTTGGAACTGCTACTAACCAATGGTGTCCCAGCACTTGATGACGTCAGATGGCGTCTCGGAGCTGATGTAGCAGTCGATGACCTGCTCTTTGCACTCCTCGCAGACAGGCTCGGGGCTGACCATGTTGGCTGCTCGCATCTCTACGTTGGAACTGCTACTAACCAATGGTGTCCCAGCACTTGATGACGTCAGATGGCGTCTCGGAGCTGATGTAGCAGTCGATGACCTGCTCTTTGCACTCCTCGCAGACAGGCTCGGGGCTGACCATGTTGGCTGCTCGCATCTCTACGTTGGAACTGCTACTGACCAATGGTGTCCCAGCACTTGATGACGTCAGAGGGCGTCTCGGAGCTGACGTAGCAGTCGATGACCTGCTCCTTGCACTCCTCGCAGACAGGCTCGGGGCTGACCATGTTGGCTGCTCGCATCTCTACGTTGGAACTGCTACTGACCAATGGTGTCCCAGCACTTGATGACGTCAGATGGCGTCTCGGAGCTGACGTAGCAGTCGATGACCTGCTCCTTGCACTCCTCGCAGACAGGCTCGGGGCTGACCATGTTGGCTGCTCGCATTTCTATACGGGCTGCGGTCGCATTTATGTCTTCTACTGTTAACCTGGAACATTACAAAAATACTTAGCAAAAGTCGATCAATTTTTTTCCAACACAGATCTTGGTCGTTGGTCTATCCAAACCTCATTTAGATCAGAGACATCTAGGTCACTAGATTGTAGCTACATATAACCTATAGGTGCAGCGCAGACGGCACACTTTTTGCGATAGAGTCTGCGTCTGAGACATTTAAAAAGAGCGTCTAGGTCTGCCGACAAAATGATCGAGGATGTGCGTCGTGTGCGTTGAGTCTGTGAAATATCCGCGACAGATTTTTGCGCGTCGTGTGCGTTAGGTACCTACTTATAATTGCAAAAAAGTGCGTTACGGATAGTCTGTCGTCTGCGCTGCCCCCTAGTGACCTAGATGGACGGCCCTGCTTGGTGTCCTTCAAGCTGGAATCCTCATCTCTGAAACCTGCATGAAAACGAATTTTGACTATGCCAAAAAATAGTCATGAAATAGTCATAAATAGTCGCCAAGTGAAAAAAATAGTCGCATTATAGTTTCGGAGTTATAGCTATAGGTTGGTGAGGATTCTAGCTTGACGTTCAAGCTGTAATCCTCACCTCTGATGCAAGCAAACGGCAAAGTCTATCGAATTGGTTTATGTTCCAAAAAATAGTCATGAAATAGTCGCAACGGCATACCAAATTTCAGAATAAGTCGTTAAGAGATTCCAGAGATATAAGGGTAGGTTGGTGAGGATTCTAGCTTGAACATTTGAAAACTTCAAATATCTCCGAAACGGCTACGATTTTCGATTTGAGTTTTTGCCAAAAAATAGTCGTGAAATAGTCGTCTCCAACGGAAATAAATTTGAGCTGATTTAATTAGAAAATAAAAAGTTATAATTTTCCCTACAATTTTGGAGGTACAGTTGTATACAAAATGTTTTACTTCATTTGATATTATTGTGAAATGTTCTGCTTAAAATATAATATTTCGTTCAATTAGGTATTTTCCATGGCAGCTGTTATGATTAAACAAAAAAAAACAAACATTTTTATGTAGCTATTTTTATTTATTATAATATAAAGTTTGCATATTAGTACAAAACTTGTTTAAATCTGAAATCAGTACATATAATACACAATTACCGACCTGTTCCCACCCAGCAAAAAGAATAACTATGAGCTTTAATTATTGATCTTTACATATATTTCACATAATATCACAGCAATACCTTTAATGTTAATATCACAGCAATGCGTTTTTAAAATGGTTAGAGCTAGTTCCACAACACTTACTAGATGGCGTGACTGTCAAGCAAAATACTCAAGTCAATGAAATGTCCGCGACGATGATTGTGGGAAGACACTAATGGTGCTCCCACACTGCCGCGCCGTTAGAAAATGTTTAGCAACGTTAGCAGACATTTAATCACATGTCATTGTGTTAAAAATTATTTCATGTTAGCAAATGTTTCGTAACTGAGTAAACATTTTATAACAAGTTATCTTCTATCCATACTTATAATAAATATGTAGAGAAGTCAATTCTGTACATTAAATATATTTTCAAAATAACTATAAGGGAGTCATTAGTGATCGATATTGATGCCAAAAATGCAATCAGTAAAATTGTTGTCTGTCTGTCTGTATGTTCGTTATAGAAAAAAAACTACTAGACGGATTTTAACGAAACTTGGTGCGATTATTCTTCATATTCCTGGGCAGGTTATGGTATACTTTCATCACGCTACAATTAATAGGAGCAGAGCAATGGCGGGAAGTGTTGGGGAAACGGGAGAAATGTTTATCTGTATGTTTGATCGCGCCTCACGCGAAAACTACTGCTTGGAATTAAAACTAATTGCTGTGATATAAACATTATATTTATTTTTAATTTAAACATGTTATGTACGCATTTTCAAGCTTTAAATTGTACTAAATAAAAATAGCTACAAAAATTATAAATGTTTGTTTTTATTTGTTTAATCATAATAGCACTCGGTCTAGTCACTAGTCTTGGAAAACACCTAATTTGACGAAATATTATAGTTCAAGCGAAATATTTTACAATAGTATAAAATGAAGTAAACATTTTGTACACGACTGTACCTCCATAGAAATGTAGGGAAAAATTAACACTTTTTAATTTCAAATTAAATCAGCTCAAATTTATTTCCGTTGGAGACGACTATTTCATGACTATTTTTTGGCAAAAACTCAAATCGAAAATCGTAGCCGTTTCGGAGATATTTGAAGTTTTCAAATGTTCAAGCTAGAATCCTCACCAACCTACCCTTATATCTCTGGAATCTCTTAACGACTAGTTCTGAAATTTGGTATGCCGTTGCGACTATTTCATGACTATTTTTTGGAACATAAACCAATTCGATAGACTTTGCCGTTTGCTTGCATCAGAGGTGAGGATTACAGCTTGAACGTCAAGCCAGAATCCTCACTAACCTATAGCTATAACTCCGAAACTATAATGCGACTATTTTTTTTACTTGGCGACTATTTATGACTATTTCATGACTATTTTTTGGCATAGTCAAAATTCGTTTTCATGCAGGTTTCAGAGATGAGGATTCCAGCTTGAAGGACACCCTGCTTGTCCGGTCAGGTGCTCACGAGAAGACCTATTACTTGCTAATGGTAATGCTGTCCGTGTAGCAGAGTTTTGGTCTCGGAAAATCTGACCTGTTGTTATTGCCATCGACACAAGAAGAAGACTTCTAGTGTCTAGAGTCCCGGGCGAAACAGTGCTCCTGGATTTCTATCGAGAAATTTCTCACTAGCATTTCCAATGTCAAGATGTTGGTGGTGAAAAACCCTCGTGCGGTGGAAACCACTTTAAAGAACTGGTCCGTGATTCACCCTCACTCACCCGCTCAGTCCTCCCATTTGATTATACGAGAGGGAATGAACAGAGAGGGCACATTTGTTAGCGCACATATTTTCAGGTTCAGAAGACAGGGTTACCTACTGCTGAATGTGCCACTGAGCGATTTTCTAAATAGGTAGGTACCTAGCTCTAAAGTACATACTTTAAAAAGAAAAGACTTTGACCTTTTAAAGTATGTACTTATGAAAAGACTTTTTTTACACATGTGTGTAGGTAATGACTTTTCAATAAACCGTTTTCAATAACCTTTAACTTCGGGTTTACCTATTTAGGGATAGACGTTAAACCCATAGGTAAATAAACTCGGGAAAGGACCAAATAAGCAGTCAATAAAACGATTTTACAATCTTTTCAGTGTACTTATTTTGTACTGCGTAATGCGAATACATCTTTACGTGCGGTTATTTTTAGTACACAAATATATTATGTCCACCTAACCCACTACCAAAATGGATCGACAAACAAATAAACGTAACTTCACCGTAATCGTCAAGTTATCGCTAACTAGGCATCATAGCGCATTCATTGTTTGACAAACCAATTGAATTACATTAAGGCATTTAAACGTCGATTTACGTAGGAGTTCCTTAGTGGGAATTGCTGAAAGGCTATTTCCTGTCGGAAATAAATATTGAAGACCCCTACACAATATAAATTTAAAACAAATTTATTGATGTATTTTTTTTTGGTTATGGGTTTGCGCTTGGCCACAAAATCACTTTGTTAAATGACGTTGAAGACTACAATGAAGCGCGCTTATCTACTTAGAAACTAGGAAATACATACCCACACCTCTCCGAGTGGCTTTCATCCATACATTTCAGCTTCTCCATGTATATCTTGTCTTTATAGTCTCCTCTGGTGGTCACCACTGTCCCGGAGACGGCAGCGGCGCCCCCAGCTAGAGTAGCGTCTTCTACCAGCCTCTCGACCTAAAGAAAAAGTTTGTTACTGTGACCATAATAGAACCTCTATTATCCATCAATCAATTGTTCAAAAAATTAAGACGGAAATCAAAGTATAAAGAGTTCTGATTGTATCATAAAATTTTGATATTCCCTTTCTCTGCCTAATACCCCTGTCTAGTTATTTGCTTACGAAATGTAGGTACATCAAAATTACTCAAAGCAAAAGATTTTGGCGGTATTTCCGCTAGTAAGTAAGATTTATATTAATGATACTATTCTACGAGCTAATGCATAGGTATACCTTGATTCCATCTAATTTCAATGGAAAATAAATGACGTGTGCATGTATTTTTTGGTAAAGTCTGAGGTCATTCGATTTATTTATTGCGAATTAGTTCCTTCTCATGTACAATTTTGCGTCAGAACACTAAATCGAACCTTGCTGGCTTCAAATAACGGAAGCCTTGTTTAAGAATTGGGTAGGTACACGTGGTGGTAAAGCGAGGGTAATACTTAGTAAAAGTTAATTTCGATTTGTGAATCATTCACGAAATACAAAAACCAGAAATACTTAGGCATATTAGTTAACTCTATGTTATTTGTTGATTCCACTAAAGCAACAACAACTTAACTAAATTGCCAGTTTATTCTGCACAGAGCTCAGCTGATTGTAGTTTATATCTCGAGTCCCGTTCCGCGTCCACGGGATCACGACACGACTGAGGTACCGTTGCGGACGCGCCGGGAATCGTGAACAGACGGTGACTCACACGAGCAGACTGCATTGCATTCATGCGTACTCGGATTGTAACGTTATATAATAAAGTGTTTGTATGATCCAAAAATATACTTTTTTTTGCTTATAATAATTATTCCTAATAATAAAGGAAAGCTAGTCGTTGCCTGCGGGGCTATCCACAATGTCTATTTCGTTTAAACGCTTTGTTCTTTGTTCTAAAATATCCAATTTTCATCGTAACACGAGCAGTGACGGAATGAAAAGTACCAGGAGAGCATGAATACGCGAGAAGTCAAAGACCCGAGGGCGCGATCCACTCAATGGGGCAAATGGTGTGATGGGTGCAGCCACACCGTTGCAAGATCCGTCCGGGGGGTCCCAAGCACACTCTTGCTGACCCGGGGGTAGGGCTACTTGCCGGCCGCTTGTCATCTGCGGCTGGCCAGGGCAGGCAGGGACGCGGCCGTATCTGTGTTATCCTACCTGTATCCTTGCGATTGCTGCCTACTGGTGACTGGTGACACATAGGGCATAGCCACTACTATGCCCAGGAGGGCATAGGAATTCTGAGAGGTGTGGGTCCTATCCCATACGGCCTCAGGATTTGGCTCTTTAAAAAATAAAAGAGTTTTGACACTGTCTGTCCTGATATCGCACATACAGCCAAGAATATTCATTCTTACTTGTGATTTTTAAATTTTTGTAGCAAACATCAGTTACTTACCATTTTATTGGAAATGCTGATGTGATGTTCATCGTTGAAATCGTCATCTGCGCTGTCAACCTCCTCGCTCGGGTGCTGGAAGTGCGTCGCGCGCACAGACTGCCCACTGCCCATGTTCGCTCCTGCAAACAAGCAATTTGACTTGTGGATTACTTGGACTTGTGTAGGTCTGCCGACGGAATATTCGAAGATGTGCGTCGTGTGCGTTACTGCATATAATTACAAAAAAGTGCGTCACGGATAGTCTGTCGTCTGCGCTGCCCCTTATGTTGATATCCTAAATGTGTTTTTTCAGGATTTTATTTTGTTTATGGACTCTTCTTTTTTAACTTGTATTCATCCTATTGCATTATCTAAGTTTAGAAACAAGTTTTTGTTTTTGAATCCGCTGTTCCGACATCCACAAACACGAAGTCAGACGCTTTTTATAGCCTGTGAATAATTTTATTTGTCACATTTTTTTCAAACCGGAAACTAATATTTGAATCGTGTAATATGTTCAATGAATCATTTGCCTTATTGGTTTAGGGTATTTAACCTAAGTAGTACCTTTTTTTTTTTTTTTTTTTTTTAAGAGGGGAATGCATTAGGCACCTCCATGCCGTCTCCGGGGGGAGGCGGCATGGTGTGTGGGACTCACACCTTCCAAAAGGAAGGGCATACCCACTAAACCCCCCTGTGTCGCCAGTGGGCAGCAAGTTGCAGGGACACGGGTAGCGCCGAAGCATACGGCCATATCCACCTAAGTAGTACCTATTCTAACTATTAGAGTAGGTATAACCCTATAAAGAGAAATATTTTAAAGATATATCTGGTGGCGTCATATTATACCCTACCTGTGCTTAAATTTTATTCTATTGCCTTCGAGACATTTTTTTTAGAGCGAAAGAAATCCCTAGTCGCTGTGATAACGTGCAAGTAACTGGTCAGTTACCTGTCAGTGGCCACTGTCATGCTACTGTCCGGAAACCCTCTCCGTAAAGCTCACCGGCAGAAACACGGCTCGGAGGTCATTTGGCTGCGGTATTCTATAAGATGGAGGTCTTTCCCCGGACGGGCGGCTCAATTCGAGCGAAGATTCGCTATGCCCTACCTCTCTTACATGGGCTCTATTTAGGTTGGTGACTGACTAGTTACTTGCCCGTTGTCACAGCGACTTGGGCTTCGTTTTCTCTTTCCATCAGGCGAAGGAAAGCCATTATGCCGAGCTACAATAAAAAATAAAAATAATGTTTGACCATTCTTACCTATATGATAAAACATGTCGCAAATTCTGTCTGACTAACAGGTCAAACATCACAGCTGTGGTTCTTATTTCCAATGCAACAAGGTTCCTTTTAAACGTAGCAAAGTGGATAATTATGTAAGCAGTCCGATAAATCAAAGTTGCATTGTAGTCAATAAATTTGTCACGCCATCGCGTTTTGGTCTCCTTAAAAACATCCGATGCGACTTTTGACTCGCCCGACGGAGAATCCAACCAGTTTCGTTCATTATTAATTAAGTTACATTGCTCCACCGCAGTGCGTTGATTAAAAAGTCCACATTATATTTATCGCATCCAAATTTTTATCTACCACGATTACCGGAGGCGATGGAATGAAGAATTATTACGTCACGACGCGGCATCCCTGTTGCGTAACAGTGTAATGATAGGTTTTGCTGCGTGAAGTTTTGAAATCGTATGTGCGTACTAGCAGGTTGGGAAACGTTAAGTCTACGTTCTTTTATTTTTGGAACAGACAATTTGAAATGTGATGATGTGTGTGATTGAAATGAGCGCAGACGTTGGGAATGTCAGAAAAACAAATGAATGGTGGGTGAGTTAGATTCCGCCTGGTTACTCTCAATGGGATAATTTTAGAGCCCAACTTGTTTTGGCAATTTCATTTTGTAGGTACCTAAAGCCGTTACGCACTGTCGACTTGTCGCTGGCGACTCAGTCTCTGGGCGACCAAAACAGAGAAAGGCGACTGACGACTAAGTGCGCAAGCCCCCTAAACCATAGTAAGTCACAGTAGCCGGCGACTGAGTCGCCAGCGACTAGTCGACAGGGCGTAAAGGCTCTTAAGGGCCATTACGAACTGTCGACTAGTCGCCGGCGACTGTGAGTTACTATAGTTTAAATAGGGGCTTGCACACTTAGTCGTCAGTCGCCCAGGCGGTTCGGCGACTCGCCGCGTTGTTTTCCTGGCCCTAGTTTCTCTGTTTTGGTCTCCGAGAGACTGAGTCGCCAGCGACTAGTCGACAGTGCGTAACGGCTCTAAGACAAGCTTCTTTTAGTTTTTAGGGGCCTGTGTCCAGCAGTGGACTGTGTAAGGCTGTTGATGATGATGATGATAATGAAAAGTAAATATACTTACACATTTAGGCCTCCAAGTTGTAATGTTTTTTTTAAACGCTATCGTTACATCGGAGGCAGGTTTCAATCCAAGTTGTCACCGGGTACAAATCTGATACTTTTGATAAATCTTATGTATCCTTGCAATAGAAGAATTAGACTGTCAAAATCTGCATCACGGTATGTATCATGCATCCGTATTAATTTCCGCTACTCACATCAATTTTCAATATTCGCACAATGAAGCCTTTCATTATATTACTATTAATCATATCACGAAAGAAACCTGTATACATAATTAAACGTTCGTAAATCTACATTTAATTTATTTACGTATATTTTTGCGATTAATTATGGCCCTTCAATCCGCACTTCCTAAATGTCAAAATAAGTCGTGACATCATGACTGCGTATCATTATAATGAACGATCATTATACATGATTCATTTCGACGATGATATACAAATAATAAGGTACCTGCGAGAAAATAACAAACTTAGAACATTGATAAAGTGGCTCTTCTTAGTACAGACTGCCACACATCGAGCTTTATATGTCAAAGTAGGTGTCTACTTAGTTGAATTGTCTAGGGAAAATATACTGTACCTCTAATGCTGGGGCCACACTACCGTTTAACGGCAATGGCCATTATCTCGATAATTATTGCGATAATTTTTTTCGCAATGGATATCCCCCTAGAGGTGGCCTATGTCCAGCAGTGGCCGTGCGGGCTGGTGATGAAGTAAGTATTACCGTACCTACTTATTACGAATATGATACAAGTGAAAATCATTGCGCATGGTTGATGCGTATAACCTGGCGTAGACATTCGGCGCGCATTTCAAAAAAAAAATCAATCGTAGCTAATATATTATCTTTTCTGGAAATTTCTAAAGATTCTCGTAATAAATATAGTATACATCTATATAGATAGTCCGTATCCGGCTCATCATCTCGGGTCCGCGTGAAATGGATGCAAATTTTATGCCATGCGCCATATCTCGTGGCGGGCTGCTCTCTGGCGGCAAAGTTCAAGGGCGATGGTGCGCGGTCAGTCACTACACAGCGCATCCTTTTGCTTAGACAGGGAAACGATGACGGGCAAAAAATGTAATATGTCATCATCATCAGCCTATCACAGTCCACTGCTGGACATAGGCTCTAGTTGTTCGCCACAGGGCAAACATCTAGAGGATATACGCATAATCGCCACGCTGGATAGGCGGGTTGGTGATCGCAGGGCGTAGCTTCTCGCTCCGGTGACGCTGCTGCCCGTCATCGGTCTGTTGTATTTAGCTACGCCGTCAATTGTGATGGTTATACCGCCACCAGTCGGTTGCCAGCGCCTCGTTTGTTATTCGGCAGGATGCACCACGGGCAGGTGAGGTTGGCTTGGAACGAAATGATAATAGGCCGCTCCCTTACATCCCAGGAGCTGGTGGGTGGTAGGGATAAAAGGGATTCCCGTAGAAAAAGATTAGTTGCATGCAAAAGTAGCTCTAACTACATTGACATATGAACCAAATGCATAATCTACTTAAGCCAGCTGTACAAGATGACATGCATTGTCAATGTCACGTCGTTTATATGACGCAAGGGACCGTAACTTGTGACGTCATTACTATACAAGGCTATTTCGTTTGGAGACCTGTCAACAAATCACTGGAAATATCTGTCCACTATTTCCTTATAAGATAGTAGGTAATATAATGTGACATCCCTGCCAAATGTGGATTCTTAGTTCTTTCTGGTTCTTTCAATCTCATAATCCGTTAGACCTACCGTTCCAATCACCATGATATTAGCCCGCAAACGTCCACTGCTGGACTCAAGATTGTTACAGAGTTACAAATAAATAACCTAAGTCATGCCACGCTGGGCCACACAGCGCCACCTAGCCCCAAACTAAGCCGAACCTGGTAGTATGGGTACTAGACAACTGATAAACTCACTTAGATACATTTTTTTTGTAAATAAATACATATTATACATAGAAAACACCCAGACCAATACAAACAGACATGTTCATGAACACAAATGTTTCTACTGTGCGGGAATCGAACCCACGACCCTTAGCTCAGAGGGCAGAGGTCACTACCAAAGGAGCCATCGAGCCAGTCAAATATCAAACATTATAACCGACTAGCTGTGCCCACGGCTTCGCCCGTATTCATGTAGGTGTGTCACAGAAGTGTTTCTTCATCCCTTTTTACGCAATAAAAGGAAGCCTATGTTCTTTCTCAGGATCTAAAAATTGTCTATGCCAAATTTAATCAAAATCGGTTGAGAGGTTTAAGTGGGAAAGCGTAACAGACAGACAGAGTTACTTACGCATGTATAATATTATTATAATTAAAACTAAATAAAAAATGGGGAATAGTGGAGAATTTGTAGGGACTAGTAGGGATAGAATCTGAATGTTTCTACGATAAATTAACGATACATACAAATACCTAGATTATTGTCAGAAAACAATAAAATTGAATGTAATTTGAACATCGTTAACACGCATTCGTCAGTTTTTACAAACTAAACTAATCCGTGAAATTGAGCACTTAACACTTAATGTGTATAACGATTCAAAAGTCAGCAGGTGTCAAAACTTTTTCATTTTATCCGGTAAAAGGTCAAAGTTTATTGTACAGTTCAGTTGTTGAATTTCCAGTTTTATTTTGAGGTAAAAAGGATGAAAATTTGCTTAAACATTATGAAGAATAAACCGGATAGTGATTCACAAGGTGGTTACAAAAATCCCTTTGCCTATTTTGACAACGGATGTGATGCAAATTCACGGAAAATGTAGGCTTTTGATCCATTGCAAAAAAATTTTTGATAGAATTAGGTATACGAAACAAACACGAATGTTCATCACACGAATGTTTGTCCCGGATGGGGATCAAACCGACCTATGGTACAGAAGGCAGGAGTCACTACCAATTGAGCCACCGACCCAGTGGCTTAATACTTTAAAATCAATCTTATTTAACTTTCATTAGCGACTTATAAAAAATTGTGTGCATTGGAACATTTTCTCTAAATACAATTGAACGCGTTGATGTCTTTTGATCGTCCTTGTAACTAACTCTACTACGCTACGCCTAAGAGAAAGTGGAACCCGATGTCTACATATAGCAAACAGCTGACGATTTATGAACAATACTTTATTTCTTCTTAAAAGGCAGCGATCCTTAACATTAATATGTATGAGAAAGTAATTTAATAAAACAACTTTTCTATAGCCATGTCTGGAAAAAAATTCAGCTCTTATAACCATACAAGGTTGTTTAAGAATACAAATTCTTCGAATAATTAATTAGGTATTTTATAAAGTGTGCATTGTTCTATAAAATAAGAAGATTTTTTGCGTGCAATGGGTAAATGGAAAAACCAGGTTCAGATAAATATCATGAATCTATTAGATAAATACGTGCACCTAATATACGTCTGAGGGTATGTAAACTAAGAACATTTCAAAATTAAACTTGTGTAATACATACATAACGCTACGCCTTTCTCCCAGAGGGGTAGGCTTGTGTAATCAATCATAAATAGTAGATACAATTTTGCGGTGGCATTTTTAGGGTTCCGTAGCCAAAATGGCAAAAACGGGACCCTTATAGATTCGTCATGTCTGTCTGTCTGTCTGTCCGTCCGTATGTCACAGCCAGTTTATACCGAAACTATAACAGCTACATTATTGAAGTTTGGTACGTAGACGTATTCTGTAAACCGCATTAAGATTTTAAAATAAAATCAGAAAAAAATCCAAAATTTTTGGGGTTCCCCATACATAGAACTGAAACTGAAAAAAATTTTATTCATCAAACCTATACGTGTGGGGTATCTATGGATAGGTATTTGAAAATGATGTTGAGGTTTCTAACATCATTTTTTTCTAAGCTGAATAGTTTGCGCGAGAGACTCTTCCAAAGTGTTAAAATGAGTGTCCCCCCCCCCCCGTAACTTCTAAAATATGGGCATGATAAAACTGAAAAAAATATATCATGTGTATCACTATGCAAACTACTAACGAAATTTGGTTTGAATGAAATATAGCCAGTAGTTTTTTTTAAACGTCATAAATCAAATTACCTAATTTTTTCATTTAATTAACTCCAATATAATAAAACGTAAAGAAAAACATTTATTTAGCTGTATAGTAGTACGGAACCCTACGTGCGAGAGTCCGACTCGCACTTGGCCGGTTTTTGATATTATCTAAGCTGGATCCGCACTGGTATAATGCATAATAAGGTCATCTTTAAGGAGATATACATATTATTGAACCATCCCAGACTTTTTCGTAGACCTTTGTCAGGCGTACAATTAGTACAAGTGTACTATGAATAGGTTAGAAAACATTTGTCAGTTACCTGTCAGTTGCCACCGCCATGCCGGCCCAACCCTAACCCCCCACGAGCTCCGGAAACCCTACTCACCGGCACAAACACGACCCCAGAGGTCATTTGGCTGCGGTATTCTATAGGGTGGAGGTCCTTCCCCGGACGGGCGGCTCAATTCGAGCGAAGATTCGCTATGCCCTACCCTCTCTTATAAATTCTATCTCTTATAATATCTATATATCGTATTGCATCAGTACAAAACCGGGGTGGGTCACTAGTTTTTTATGTAGAAGTTACGTTTTGATTATGTTTATGTTAACTAAATTGATCCTAACCCTTTTCCTGGTCATGCCATGACCCAGGTAGGTCCCATACCCGGAACCATCTATAAAAATCTCAAGGTCAACGGCTGATATTTCGCTACTCTTGACAGCCATAAGATTTAAATTTAAATTGATTGCAGTCGGTGCCACAGATGTCATAACGGGCGTGTAATCATAGAGTTATGGTGGTGTTTAATCTTAAGTACCTATGTACAGACGACCACATATCAAGCTAACCCTTACTGACAAATGAATAATATTAAATGCGCTGGACTTTTCACCAACCACTTCGTCTCAAACTAAGGTCTTCCCTTGTACCTACTGAAAACACCAAAACTGGAACCAATTTAGAAAAGTTAATTTAGTTCATTTTCTAAATTCAAACGATCGGGAATCTAGTTCGGGACCTATTTTTAAAGAGGGGAATGCATTAGGCACTGTCACGCTGAATACGAGGTGTGTGGGACTCATTCCTCCCAGCATGGGTGCAAAAACCTTAGGTGACCTAGGTAACTCCTTGATACCTTGAGTGTTAGTGAAAACTGGTGGCGGTATAACCACCACAATTGAAGGCGTAGCTAAATACCACAGGCCGATGACGGGCAGCAGCGTCACCGGAGCAAAAAGCTACGCCCTGCGATCGCCTACCCGCCTGCCCAGCGTGGTGATGATTATGGGTAAATCCTCCAGATGTTTGCACTAAGTGGTGAACAACTGGAGAGGCCTCTATCCAGCTGTGGACTGCAATAGACTGATGATGATGTTTAAGAGTGACCAATAACTGGGCGTCGACCCGAAACATTCTGATAGTCCGCGTTTTGACAGAACACATTAGGAAAATACGTTTCCAGATCTATTTGATTGATCCAAATGGGAATCGAATTCGGAATCTATGGATCGTCAGCGTTTTAGTCCACACAATGTTCCATCGAGGTCAAAATATCGCCTAATCCATAGACAAATAGACGCATAGATGGTAGAGAGGTACATCTAATCGATTACCCAAAGAACTGAATCAGACGTATAGCAGACAAATTGATTCATACGCGCGTACGCAGTTGACAATCACAAAAACAAACATAACACATGCGTACGCTGACCATTGCTGTCTCAGATGGCGTGCAAAGAGGATATGGTAAGAAGGCCGACAATGTATGCGCGATATGTTCACAAGTTTTGAAGATGGGTCGGAACGGGTTTGTTGAATTGAGGGACGCGGGGTAGGGTTGTCACTTTTATTATATACGGTGACAATTTATATGTTAATTTGCAAAGACGTACACAAAACACGAGAAGTCACTCGTTATAGAGTCTATAATATTAAAAGCTACTGTCAATAGCAATACGATTAAATAAAAAAATTGGGTCTGTAGTATAAATAATAAAAGTAATTTCGTGTTGATACAGAACAGATTACTGGTCCGCGTGGTTTCCGGATGGAGAATAGAACTACTTCATCTCATCCTGAAGTAGAAGATGACTAAGGAAATATCAGAAAACGGGCAGCAAATTTACCTGGGTGTAAATAGAAGCTACTGCGGTTACCCGCATGTCAAGCATGGTGACTGAGGCAAATCCCGCTACACTACGTTTGCTGATGCACGGTCTCCACTCTCCTCTCGTCACTCCAACGGCTATCGGTTCTTCGACTTATATGGCTCAGCCACTTCAGCTTGCTAATCCCGTGAGTTGAGTTTCCTGCCTCTGTCTGGTTCAGCAGATTTCAGACCTGACCCCACAACGCAGTTACCACAAATATATGCTTTAATGCTGGCTAGCTTGTGTGTTGCCACCCTCGCGTGCCGTCGCCAGCCCTGCGGCTCTCCGCTCCGCTGACGTCATAGGAGGCTGCGCGCTATATAGGAGATGCGCACGCGCCTCTATCGTTTGTTTCTCGAGTTACGTGACAGTCAGTGAGTAACGGTCGAGATGCTACGTTTTGTGACTATTTTCGCCGCTGCGGTAAGTACTTAGTATAATCTTTTTTTTGACAACCCTAAACTAGAACTAAGGAAACCTAAAGAAAGGTAAAGCCATTTAAGGACTATTTTGTGGAAACTCATGTGATGAATTCGTCATTTAAGGACGTCAGGAAAAATATTATTAGTAGGAGTAGAAAAGTATCATCCTAAATGATGGTATCGCTATGTTCAATCAATATTTTATAGTTTTTAAATATGAAATTTTTTAAATTTTCCAGAAAAATAAATCGGTGTTGACTGATTAGAGAATAACCGTTAAGTTCGCATTGTTACATGAAGTTTAAATGTTAATAGTGTAAAAAATTTGCTGTTACTGAAGAGCCTGAGAATTAGTTTAATATGTAAATCCAAATTCACAATATATGTGGGGTTTAGTGGGGATGTAAAGACTCACAAGTAAATTCTAAAAGCTATATAAAGCTTACCAGGCCAGGAAGGCGTTCAGAAAGAACATTTTCCCACCGGTATATGGTGGTGTTCTATACCCTCGTTTCCGTAAAAGTCTGAATGAACTTTTAGTGTCAAACGATTCATTAAGCGTCATGTCTGCTTTGAGAGCAGTCTATATACCTATTATTACCAACTTTTGAACTGGTATTGTCCGGAACCCGACACTTGGAACGTCATAGGTACGAGGTATACCACCAGAGGTACCATTAACCACACGAGATGTGACGCGCCGTTTCCCAATAGCTTTGTGGAAAGGTTAGTCTTGCCATGATTTGTTCTTTCCTTGTACTATTTACCGGTATAAATCACCTATTTATTGTTTATTTTATGTCAAAGCACTTTTAACATAAAAAACGTACACTACCTTAATACTAGTTTCTGATTAGCCCAATGGATGTCTGGTAGAGAATGCCTATGTGGCATTAGGTCCCGTCTTTTGTAGGTACACTACTTTACTATGCAATAAAGATTTTAAAAAGTATCCCATTTGACATGGCTCAAAGAATACTATGGACATTTTTTTTAAATATATATAATTCAAAGGTGACTGACTGACTGACTGACATAGTGATCTATCAACGCACAGCCTAAACTAATGGACTGATCGAATAAGTATATGACGTAGGGATCCGCTAAGAAAGGATTTGATTAATTCTATCCCCAAGGGGATAAAGTAGGGAATGAAACTCTGTTCCACGCGGACGAAATCGCGGGTACAGCTAATGTAAAATATTCAGGAAGCTTAAATTACTGGACAGTGAGTTACAAAACAAACTCCATATAAACACAATAGGTATTATTATAGCCGAGTGTTAAATGTACGAGTTTCTTTTCAGTCACATGAAAACGTACCTATTCAATAAAACTGTTAACATGCCTTGAAATCTTTTCAGGGCCATTGTCTTCAGAGTTGCGTTTCATGAATGAAAATATTGTAATTACTAGGTTACCGTTTTGCGTAAACAATGAATGCTGGTATTTCATGGTCTTTAAGGGGATGCCTTAGTTTGACTGGCTCGGTGGCTCAATTGGTAGTGACCCCTGCCTTCTGAGCCAAGAGTCGTGGGTTCGATTCCCACCCGGGACAAATATTCGTGTGATGAACACATGTGTTTGTTCCGTGTCTGGGTGTTTATATCTGTATTTAAGTATTTATTTGTGGTACCTTCGTTGTTCTGATACCCATAACACAAATGCTTAAGCTACTTACTTTGGGATCGGAGCGATGTATGTGATGTATTCTGATATATTTATTTAAAAATCTAGTCCCAAACTTAGCTGAAGCTTGTACTATGGTATGGCTATATACAACTGATAACTTACATAGATACTTTTTTTGTAAATAAATACTCGGTGGACTGTGTGGAATGTTTAAAAATATACAGCAATGGTTGTGACAGACAATAATTGTCTTTTTAAAGTCTAATTGTGTAAACCTGACCCTGATCATTATAAAGTTAGCAATGCAATTTATTCGCGGCATCACACGTGCCTGAAAACGTGTACACATAATTAGCACCAAACGTATGTTGGTAATTATACAAACATAATATCATATGCATAACTTCTGATCAGACTCCGTAACGGTTGAGAATTGACTATAAATTTATTTAATTTTCAGTTTCTTTGTTATTATTATGGGCTAGTACATTTTTATGCAAGTTGAAAAAACAATAATAAAGAAGAAGAAGAAGGTTTAATTTCCCAGTGGCGTCAATTACTATTTTTTTTATTTATTTATTATAGGAATAACAACAGCCACACAATTGAGACTTAAACCAATTTGTTTACATTAAATTACTTAGGCAAAAACAGTTATTCACAACTTGTTTACATTACTATGCTTAACTTATTATATGTTTATAATCTGTGATTAAAACTAATTAAAAATATTTTTTCGAACCACCAACATGTAATACTAAGTACTACACTGTTGGCGACTCAAAAAGTTACTAATTTTAGGTTTAATTTTCGAGTTTTAATCGTATAGGGGTTTTTATATTACCTATAATGTCCATAGTTTGTGTTTATAAGCCATTATTTGAGCATTTAAGAATTTTTTGACTTGGGAAAATTTTATATTTATTGCATTTACCTAAAGCGCAGGTTTAATTTTTTTTACATTACCTTAGGTTAGAGTGTTCCTTAGCCACTTCCTGTAATTGTCATCTGGTCTTCACGGCCTTGAAAGGAGAAATAAGCTTTTTAGAAGTACATAACTACTTATTTGGTTAGATCCAATTCTTAATAAATCAAATTACACCAACCGGATCTAACCAAGTTTAGTAAAAACTTACCTATACAGAGAAATTATACATTTAACAAGTCATAAATCAAAGTCTGCTTAAGTTAATCACGCTTATGAAGATTAATGTATGAATTGACATGATAACACGTGAGTTATACAAACAATACAAAACAAATAGTTAAATGCAAATTAAAATTTATTTATGATCTTTACTTGAATGTGAAAAGCAGTTTATAAATGTTTCATAACACATTTTTTTATTAACTAGAGAAAGATGCACTTTGAATTTATTACAGTACTTTAATGTGTTAATTTGCTAGTGGCTAGTAAGATAATAATCAAGGTTGCTAGGTTTTACATTCATTAAAGTCGGTTCAAACCGATAAATGTATTCCTCATCCAAACTTATGATTACTTTTGAATCATTCAATCTTATTGAAGACGTTCTGCAACCCTTTCACAATAGAACAATCAAAAGGTTGAAATCGTGGTTTAAATTAGTTTTATTCTCTCATGGAACTACCCCATTGATGGTCAAAACAAACGGGATCGTATGTGAACTAGAACTCATATCTGTGCTGGGCACATAACATGAACTTATGATAATTGAAAGAAGTTTTGGGGATAAAACCCAAACATACCTTTAACGTAGTAGAGTTTGATGCGACGTATATTGTAAAATGAATAAAAATATCACTATAATTTTGTGCTTTTCTGTGGAATTCCCGGTTCTTGTTAAACTTAATTGGCAGATACTGTCAACGCCATAAATTACAGATAAACTCTATAAGGAAACTACAATAGTGTTGAAGGCTTTTTAAAGAGGTTTTATAACTATTTATAACAAAAGATTGCTCAGCTCATTGTCTGCTTTTTAAATTTAAATGGCTAGATCAGTTTCGAGTTAATCACGACATACGCACATAACAATGAATTTTGATTAATTTATTATAGACGTAAATTGTCCGCCATAGACGTTTACTTCTAAATAAAAATTTACTTTAGTAAAAGGTTAATTTAGAAATAGGTATTGTTCAAGATACTATTCATAATGAGACCGAATTAATTTGCCGCTGTTTTTTTAATTGAGTTACTACTACGAGTATACCTATCTTACAGCTGTGTTGAAACCTATTAATAAAATTTATGGTACCAGTTTATCCTTCTTTTATGGATTTATTTAAATATTTTTACTCTCTTCCGCGTAATTATTTCTGTTGTGAAGAGTAATCGCAACCTACAACTGGGAGGAAAGAATTCGCTGAAAATAGTGTTGAAAAGGCAATGGCTGATGTATGGTTATTCTCACAACACGTCAACAGATAGTTAACTGATTACACGTCTTCTTGTGAACAAAAAATACGCTTAAAGTTTAAGTGTTTTTTAACAAAAACCTTTAATCACTTATTTTAAATTATGTTTTGGTTAAGCACGTAAGGAGAGTTGTTGGCGAAAGTGTCCTTTTTGTACGATCCCAAGGACAAGGTTGTCATTTATACGAGGTGTAAACTTTGTGTATGTGTTAACATATTTGCCAATAATATGATTTGAGCCGCATTTTATATGGAAAGTTTAACCGACTTCAAAAAAGAGGAGGTTCTCAATTCGACAGATTTTTTGTTTTTGTTTATGTTACCACATATCTCCGAGAATTTTAAACCGATTTAGAAAATTATTTTTTTTGTTTGGAAGGGTGTACTTTCTAGTCTGTTGGTCCCATTATCATCATATTATTGAGTTGGATTTTTGTTCAAAAATATACTGATAATATGGTATATGGGATTTGAAGTTGACTTACCCTTGAACTTCGAACAAATCAATTTTAATTTAAAACATACTACAGTTTTCGTCGTTGTCTTTCGTCACAGCTTAAATGCGTCACATCTAAATTTAATCAAAAATAAAATGAAACTTTTTGTCATCATGCCCAACAATGGTCATAATGGCTTAAAGAACAGGTTCTCACAAAAACAAATAGCTTATGTATCGATCAGAAAATGACGCGTAAAAGCAAATGCTCATATATCACAATTATTAGACACTTAATTACTTTTGAAAAAAAAATGGCTATATTTTTTCTAAACAGACGTCGGTCTGACCTTTGTCCGGCTTATATCCGTGTTTTAGATGATAATAATGTAGTTATTATATACATTTAACCTACGATAAAAAATGTTAACGGTTCTATTATACTCTAAAAATAAGATGTATAAGATTTGCCAAACTTTTGTGCAAATATTACTGATTACGTCCTTTTTGGACAAGCTAGGCTTAAGTTCAAATAATTTTCACCATAATTTTTATTTATGAATTGGACTCTACCTACTATTGGGCTAAGATTAGGTAAAGGAGTTCTTTCAGTTATCTTAACTTTAGCCATAGAACCTTATATGGCTAAAGCTAAAAATAATGCCTTTTTAAAAATAACAGACAATCTCTTTACATCCAATTCTTCCAACGGTGACATGACAAGTGAAAATTATTACTTACAGCCATGGACGTGTATAGTTTATTTTATACGTCCATGCTTATAGCAAACTTTCCTTTGAAAAAGTTACAATAGCAGCTTCGTCATCCTTTTTAAGTTGTCATCGGGTATAAGGCAAGTTGTCCACATGACTAGTGGTGCGACATGCAATGCACGCTCAAGGAAGCTCTATAACTTCTTCACTTCTCTTATACTTTAGAGCACAGAGTTACACCAAAATTTGAAGCTAAAATTCACTATATTATGGTAAAAAGCAATCAATATCTTAACTAATATTATAAAGCTGAAGAGTTTGTTTGTTTGTTTGAACGCGCTAATCTCAGGAACCACTGGTCCGAATTGAAAAATTCTTTTTGTGTTGAATAGACCATTTATCAAGGAAGGCTTTAGGCTATATAACATCACGTTACAACTAATAGAAGCGAAGAAATAATGGAAAATGTAAAAAAAACGGGGGGAAAATAACTATTCCACGCGGACGAAGTCGCGAGCACAGCTAGTACCTAATAAATTGACCATAGTTTCCGTTCATATCTATTCTTCAAATTATCTCTTATGTAGCCCCTTTTAATATTCCCGCATTAAAGCAATGCGTTTGGTAGGCCTCAAGGCCATAATGGTCACTGCCAAGGTTCCGTATTATAATTATTGGTGTGTTCCCAATCATGATCGTGATACAAAATGCTAGATTAGCTCCAAAGCCTGTGGCCAATCGTTTCCGGAATAATAAGTGGCTTTCGTGAGTTCTTAGAGCCATAAAACTGTCGGATAGGAAAAATTAATTTGACTGCTTCGGTGCCTTATTTAAACCGTTTCTGAGTTCTGAATTCGATTCCCACTCATAACAAACATTCATGTGATGATGTGTGTTGTTCTGAGTATGGATATTTATTGATAAGGTTATCTGGAAGAGATCGCTTATAGCGATAAGGCTGCCCATATTGTACAACAAGTCTACTACCTATATCTAGTTTTAAGTGAATTGTTTGATGTGCAATAAGGAATATCTATCTATCTATTCTTGTTTAATATCGTAACATGGCCGAAACGCCGAGCTAAAAAATATAAATTTCATGACTTAATAATGAATGATGATATTACATGGTCATGGATAACAACATATTATGCTTAACAATGGAGTGATTTGTTACGTTATACAAGCATTTATTTATTTAAACATTGATTTATCGATAGGTTGTCAAGAATAGCTTGTAGATCATATAACATAAAAGTTGTCTTGTTACGGTGCAATACATTTACGCTAATACAAATTTTATTTTGTCGTTTATTTAGAAACAATGGGGAAAATTAAATAACAACATTAAATCTACGGACGGAATGCATTCTGATGATAATGATGACTATCTATATGATTTCTTTGCACTTGATTTTTGCCGTGAATAAGTATAAATGTGATAATAATATTGTAAACACCATGTTGAAAAGAGCAACTACACGAGTTTCTTGCCGGTATCTTCTCGGTAGAATCATAGAATGCTGCTTTCCGCACCGGTGGTAGCTTCGACGATTTGTAAGTGTTTTTTTATACCTATACAAATAAGGATTATTTTGACTTTGACTTTTGACTTTGACAACAAATTCATTGTCCTGAACCAATTATTAATTACGCATGGTTACCATTTCGTAGTACTCGCGGTAAATCCGTCTTACCTTTTTAATTCGTAATACCATTGATTTTAACCGTTTTGCGTACTAAATATTTACACTAGAAATGGTAACCACGCGAAATTTATTGAATGGGTTCGGGACAATAAATTTGTTGTGAAAATATGAAATATATATTTTTTTTTGCAAAAATGGGCTCTATCGACGATACCTAATTCCCAGAAAAAAAAATGGATAGTGATTAAAAAGTCACCTTGTATATTTAAGACATAATTTGTCAAAGTTAAATATTATAATATTAAATTTCCCATTGATATCATCGTCTACTCGCTTATTTTGTGGCTCGTCGGGGCGACTGCATAGTTCAAGTTCACGGCAAAACGTCTTCGAAACTCGTTCCACTAAAATACGAGAGTTCTCGAGTTTCGAGAGTTTTATCGTTTGGGGTATTCGTTTTTGTTTTGCTAAATCTCTACTGGCTAGTACAATATGATTTAGAACTTATATTCTGTAGGGCGTTTTCGTTTAAAGCGTGTAAGCTTTTGGATTCGAATGACGGTCGAGTCAATTTACGGAACGAATTATTTATTCTAATTATCTGTCGTAATCTGATGTGGTAAGTTGTAGGTACTCAAGCGAAAACCCCTAGTATTAACCCAGACCGTTTAAATACCTAGTCTTAATAATCTAAGCACTTACCTAGTCTTAATCTAAGCTAGTGCTATGAGCACCTGATGAAATGATGGGTTTTATACAGCCTTTAATAAGGCTGTATTTAAAAGAGATTCTTGGTCTAAAAATCTGTTAAGTTTTTTAAAAAACATGTACTTACATTTTGGCAATATCATCTTAATATGGATTTTCCAACACATGTACCTACCTATTACAATCAAAGCGGACATGTCAGAGTCAAAATCGAAGATTCGTATGAACTTTTTGTTCAGAAGTTGATCATGTAATAGCTAATTCAATAGTGTAATAGAATTAGGCACTTTTTTCCGCATAATTGACATACTCGATGGATAAAGGCAAAAAATGCTTAAGTATTCCTTGAAGCAAAAAGTTTGTAAGCAAGTGTAGGTAACTTGTTTCAGGTTTTTTTTTTATCTAGTACCTACTATTGTTTAAGATACAGATACAAAACAAACGACTGGCTCACAAGTCTACTGATAGCAAGCCTCGATTTAGGACCAAGGTGTCCCCTTTTAGAATAGTTACTGGGTATCTGCATGGGATGTAAGGGAGCCTATCACCTTTTCGCTCCAAGCCAGCCTCACCTGCCCGTGGTACATCCTGCCAACATAAAAAAACGAGACTCTGGCAAACCGACTGGTGGCGGTAAAACCATCACGATAGAAAGCGTAGCTAAATACCACAGGCCGATGACGGGTAGCAGCGCCACGGAGTGAGAAGCTACGCCCTGCGATCGCCAACCCGCCTACCCTGCGTCGTTTACGGGTAAGTATATCCTCCAGAAGTTTGCCCTAGGTGGCGAACAACTGGAGAGGCCTATGTCCAGCAGTGGACTGCTATAGGCTGATGATGATGATGACTGGGTTACTGTTACACAGTGGCAGCCCCGGAGTCTGGAAGTTGGCCGATCTGCACATTCGTGTATTTTTATATTTACTTAAAAATTTGCTTTTAAAAATTGAACTTTTGGAATTTTATCAAAAAAGGTTCTGTTGAGCTATGTCATCATTAAAAATGAGTCGTATTATATTGACTTTACGTGTATGTAAATATATTAGTTGTACATTGATTTCCATTTAAAATAGTTAATAGTACCTATCCGCGACAAATAATTAAAGAAACACAAACAAACATCTATGGAAATATTATCATAATGCAAACAATAAGCATACAATATTGAACATTATTTCCAAGAAGTACGATTGTTTTTTCCGAGGCTATATTCTACTGACCACATTACTAAGGCTTTGGATTAAGTTTTCTTCCTTACATGTGACCTTTGTGGTCATCTTCGCTAGAAATGAGATATAAGGTCGTTATTAATACTACTGTACGATAAATACTACTGTGAATATGTGTCACCGAGTAGTCGGAAATATAGTAAGGAAAATATGCCTAGTTGTACGTCCAAAGTCTTTAGGCAGTTTTTCTATAGATAATTATGTATAAATGGTTCGCATGCATGAATTTAATGCCCTTTTCGCCGTATTCATATACTGATTAGATTTTAGAAGATATAAAGGGAGAATCAAAATATGTAGGTAATTTAACCGCATACTAAGATTGTCTTGAAGAGATTGCTTGTAGCAATAAGACGACCTAAATGGTCACTTTTTTCTAGTTTTAAATACATTTTTTGTTGTGCAATAAAGTATCTGTCTTTCTCCCCAATATGTAACCGATAGAAAACGGAATATCGACATTATTCCTAAAGATAGGATGTGACGGTCGGTATATCTTAACTATATCTTAATCTTAACTAATATTATAAAGCTGAAGAGTTTGTTTGTTTGTTTGTTTGAACGCGCTAATCTCAGGAACTACTGGTCCGAATTGAAAAATTATTTTTGTGTTGAATAGACCATTTATCGAGGAAGGCTATAGGCTATACTCGTATAACATCACGCTGCAACTATTAGGAGCGAAGAGATAATGGGAAATGTAAAAAAAAAACGGGGAAAAAATAACTATTCCACGCGGACGAAGTCGCGAACACTGCTAGTAATATTATAAAGCTAAAGAGTTTGTTTGTTTGTTTGAACGCGCTAATCTCAGGAACTACTGGTCCGAATTGAAAAAATCTTTTTGTGCTGATTAGACCATTTATGGAGGGAGGGTGTAAGCTATATAACATCAACTTACAACTATTAGGAGTGAAGAAATAATGGAAAATGTAAAAAAACGGGGAAAAAGTAACTATTCCACGCGGACGAAGTCGCGAGCACAGCTAGTGATGAAATATTGCAACAATTCGATCATTGTAGCGCTTTTTTTGTTTTTTTTTTGTAATAGGATTAAACTGGCCAATAATATTAAAGTACATTACCATAATTGGCTCAAATGTCACACAGGATAATAATATATTGTTGTAATAATGATATGGAAGTTGATTCAGAACACAGTCGCTATGTGTTTGTATTGTAATCGGATAAAAAATAGAAGATGTTATATCTAAAATAGATAATCCTAGCTTGTACAAGGATGTGAACTTTAAGATGAGTCGTGAGATTGGATTACAAATGGGCTGGCTACTTAATAGTTTTGAGTTTTTGTAATAAGAAAAAGGAACTGAATTCACACTGAAGCGGATGTTAGTTTTTCTATTAATCTAGTATTCTATTCTATTGTTTTCATCATCATCATCATCAGCCTATTGAAGTCCACTGGACATAGGCCTTACCAATTGTTCGCCACTTAGGGCAAACATCTGGAGGATATACCCATAATCGCCACGCTGGTCAGGCGGGTTGACGATCGCAGGGTGTAGCTTCTCGCTCCAGTGACGCTGCTGCCCGTCATCGGTCTGTGGTATTTAGCAACGCCTTTAATTGTGATGGTTATACCGCCACCAGTCGGTTGCCAGCGCCTCGTTTGTTATTCGGCAGGATGCACCACGGGCAGGTGAGGTGGGCTTGAAGCGAAAAGATGATTGGCCGGTCCCTTACATCCCTTACATACCGCGTGGAATTGTTAAAACAGTTGCATGCTACCCAAGTGGGTTATCGAATATCGAATAGGGGTAATGCCTCCAGATTGCCCCCCCCCTCCCCTTAAGCGAACAATTGAAGAGGCATATGTCCAGGAGTGGCCTGCGATAGGCTGATGATGATGAGATAGTTCCATACCATAACTCCCGGTGGGGTCAATTTAGCAAATGAATTTGTCTAAATTTATCCCGGGTCCAGGTGCTCCCGGGTCGGCTGATAACGACTAACTGCGCTGCACCTTGTGGTATAAAAAACCATTGTGTGTATAGTCTGCCGTATTATATCTTTTTTTAAAGGAAGACAAAAATCTTTTTTGAAACCCCTGTACGTTCGTAACAGTACTATTTAGTGACGCTCCATAATATGTGCTTAGTCTCTCTTCTAAGCGAGACGTGTGTTATGCTAATCATTGCCTTATTACACTTGTATAGATCAGACCCGTAACGAATCGGTCAACGTAATATTTGCCAAACGGCGCACGAACAATATCGATAGATATAATGTAAAGAGATATTCTTTATTGCACAAAATGTTACTCTGACTCCCTGACTAACTGAATGTAATCTGAGATACAAAGGGCACTACGTGTCTCAGTCTACAGTCAGTCAGTCAGGGAATGAGGCAGAGAACCAAAGTCACCGACATAGCTCAACGGATTAGTAAGCTGAAGTGGCAGTGGGCTGGCCACATCAGCCGCAGAACCGATAATCGTTGGGGTAAACGAGTTCTGGAGTGGAGACCACCAGAGATAGAGGTATTGGCAAATGTAATGTGGCAAGTGCTGGATGCGAGAAGCCTATGTCCAGCAGTGGACTGATACGGGCTGATGATGACGATGATGAATTGGGCCAAGCACTTCTACCGACTTGGTATTAATACCCATATAGCCAATCTTGACCACATGAGATTCAACCGATAATACCTACTTCGCTATCAAAAAAAACGTTACGTATTCATCGCAGCTGATTTTAAAGTAGCTACAGTTCATTCATAATGACAAACACACACATTCAATGAGAATTGCTACGTACTAGTAGTAAAAATTATCACCTTCGTTTTTACAGACATACTCGTAGGTACAAACTAATGCATATTTGCTCGGAGTAAACATCGTGTGATGTTACACGGCCTTGTTTGTATGCAAGATTGTGCGCATTTATATTTTCACTAGCTGTGCCGGCGACGTCGCACGCGTGGATATCGGGTTTCAAAAATAACGGACCTCATAAAATGATACCTAAAGGTTAAGTTAGACCTCTAGCAATCCATTGGCGAAAACCGCATTTAATTCCATGCAGTAGTTTTTGCGTGATGTGCGATCAGAATAATACAGATAAAAATTTCTCCTGTTTTCCCAACACTTCCAGTCACTGCTCTGCTCAATGGTAGGTACCTAATAGTAATTGTAATATTCGATACAATGGGCTTCTGAACCAAGGGTGCTTAGTCTCTCTTCTAGGCGAAACTATAAGCACCCTTGGTTGCTACCCTCGTTGCTACTACTCGTTCTGATACCCATAACATAAGTGCTTAAGCCAGATAAGTGCCTACCTACTTATTATTGGATCGGAGCTAAATAAACCTGATGTTTTCTGTTGTATTTATTTAATGGGCACTAAAACCTAAGAAATCAAAACATAGTATTAAAGTATTATGTTTAATTGCATCAAAAAACAACGGTTTACAATCGATTAATGGACTCTATCAATACTTTTTGGCCCAAAAAACAGACATCAGGTAAAACAAATTAATTAAATTCGCGCAAAATCTTACCTACGACTGCAGATTCTAATCCAATATTAGATATGACGACACCGCAGTACAAGCTATGTAAAATTATGTTAAAGGTAAAGTTTTATGTCAAGCATTTAAGTCCGGTTTGCTGAATGAATTGTTAGCCTCGGATGAGTCAAAGAGTAAATTAATGTTTTGGGCACGATCGTTACGTAACTTGAGTGTTCAACGTATTTATGGACGGTCAGTTGCATGTTTGGTGTCGTGTAGTGCAAAAAATTCACGTAACTGTAGCTGTGAAATGATACGCGTTGCAGGTTCTGAGAATTAATCGACGTGCTATATTGAAATGAATAGTTTATTTGTCAAAATACCCATAAGCGCCTAAAAGTTACTAAGTAGGTAATTTTTTTTTTATAAGACTTGGACCTCACGGCTAGTTTCAAACTAAGATTTGGCTTAGTTTGGAACTAGATGGCGCTGTTTGGCATGTATTGGTTTGTTTAAGATTAGCTATTGTAATTCAATGAACAATTTTGAATTACATATTTTTGTTTATTAAATGCTCTTACAGTGAAGGTAAGCACGGGAGGAAATCTGCACACCTGTGCTTATAGGAATTTTAAAATGAAGTCTACCGCTTTGGCCAGCGTAGTTGACTAAGGCCTTGTTGGCCTAGTTTAGGCTCTATCCCTCAGTGGGATCATTATAATGAGCTGTAGCTGAATTCAATAAACAAAACCAATTTTCCTAACCAAGATTGTATCATCTCAGGCTGCTTACCTAGTAGTGAAACGTAATTTTACCATGAACGAGAAATAATAAGAAGCAGTTAATTTTTTTGAAATAAAATCAGTTAACTTTAATCAGATTGCAACGCGTTTGAGAGTCAGTGCTTTTAGGACGCTGTTCTAGGAAATATAATGCTCAAATGACAGGCATTGAATTATCTTGTTTATAGTTGGTTTATAGTTTGTAGCCAATAAACCTTGGTCATTGATATCAGTCAATACAATATGTTAGTAGAGGCCAGTAGAGTACTTAACTACAATGCTAGTGTACAATTTTCTGAGTCGAAAAGAATTGAACGAAAAATCGACAAGCCCACTTGAAGAGAATGTCGAGAAAAATAGTCTTGGAATGTAGAAAAGTCGATAAATAGTGAAAAAAAAAAGTTCAGCCAGCTGTGACTTACAGGCATAGATTACGGGCAGATGTTTAGTTTAAAAGATATAAATGTGAGTTGATACTCTATCGCTTACCGAACTCTCCAGATTCACAATAGATTGACACTATGTTCGTCAAAAATCAATTTTTAAGAAAGTTTCCGAGTTTTTATGTTATGAAGGTTAGTTCTTGAGCGAGATAGAGTTATCCCTCCCCGGAGCTAAGGGTAGAGGTATTTCCCTCCTCGGCCCAGAAGTCGCTTGTCACCTACTTGGATAGGGCAGATAGGAATGCGGATACATAGTTCGGTGCTACCCGAATCTCTGCAAGTTGGTGCCTAGTTAGCGTCATCATCATCAGTTGTTCCCAATTAGGGCAAACATCTGGAAGATATACCAATAATCGCCACGCTTGGTAGGCGGGTTGGCGATCGCAGGGCGTAGCTTTTCGCTCTGTGACGTTGCTGTCCGTCAGTGGTCTGTGGTATTTAGAGCTACGCCTTCAATCCTGATGGTTATAATGCCACCAGTCGGTTGCCAGCGTCTCGTTTGTTATTCGGTAGGATGCACCACGGGCCGTTGAGGCGCTTACATCCCGGTTTAGTGGTATGCTCTCCCATACAGAGGTTGGCTTGGAATGAAAGATGATAGGCCGCTCCCTTACATCCTGGTTTAGTGGCATACACCACAGCGACTCCTTCTGGATTGCGTGCACATTTTAACGAACTCAATTGTGTTTCCTTCCTCTTACAATCCTGGGTTTTTAAGGCGGGGCGTGAAACGGCATCTCAGTGGGCCTTCGGGGTGAGGGTGACAGGCGCAATGGGTTTGTTCTATTGTGCCTGTCGACCTAACTTTTGGACCTCACGACCGCTTACCATCAGATGGAGTGAGGTCATCTTGAAAGCTCTTCTTATATAAAAAAAATTGTTCCAGGCGGTTCTGACGGCTGCGGCTCCTAACCCCAACATCTTCGAGATCGACATCAGCCCCGAGGAGGCGCAGAAGTACCTCAACAGCCCGCCATTCACAGAACCTCAGCTGTCTGGCAGGACCGCTGTCTTACCACTGGTCAGTACTTGCTACTCTCATCATCATCATCAGCCTATCGCAGTTCACTACTGGGTAGAGACTTCTCCAGTCGTTCGCCACTTTGGTCACACATCTGGAGGTTTTACCCATAATCAGGCAGGCGTGTTGGCGATTGCTGGGCGTAGCTTCTCGCTACCGTGACGCTGCTGTCTGTGGTATTTTGCTATGCCTAAATTCTGATGGTTGGATCGACAGGATGCATCTCGTGCATTTAACGTGCAACTCTATAAAGAATAAACTCCGTCAAAATCATCACCATCATCTGCTTTTCAACGTCCACAGTTGGACATAAGCCGTGGTTTACGGATTTAGAAAAAGGCCATCCCACCTCGTCCTGTGGGTGTTGAAGAAGACGATTAGGTAAGGGAATATCAGAAAACGGGTAGCAGAGTTTACCTGGGTACAAATAAAACCTACTGCGGATTCTGTCAAGAAGTTCCATAGTTCGGAACACTACGAAAACGTAGTCAAACTCGACATCTATGCAAGACAATTCTTTATCTAACCTTAACAGTTTGACAGTATCATCGAAATCGAATACGTTTTTGTAATGTCCTGAATAGGGGCTTTATCCTAGAATCAAATCCAAGAATGCAAAAAAACCTAAGTGTGTTATTCGGGTAATAACATAAGTATTCTACATGCTTCTATTTCGTCGAAAGTGGAGTAGACTACATCTCACTTCGCAGAATACAAAATGCTGTTTAACTTTTGCAAAAGTTTTGTAGCTTTTTTAACCAAATTAGCTACTCTATTTTTCATTCTAGCTTTTTTTATTTTTATTGCCATTGGTGGCAGTCGAGCTTAGCTTATAAATGTATAAATTGTCTGTTCCTTTTGTTACGATTCGAGTAAATTATGGCGAACATAATATTCTCGGCATATCGTTCGCAGTGGTTTAGTTATGTTGTCAGAAGACCCAATGAGTAAGTACTCGTACATACTCGTAATATGTGGCTATCAACAGAACAACGAAGGTAGAGATTGTCTACCTAAACGAAAAAGACGCGCCCCGCTACTTAATTATTTTATTTGGTTGTGTGAGTGCAAATATTAATAACGGCACTGCATCTTTTTGGGAGTGAAATTATTCGATGATCCATGATTTGTATGTGTACTACATAACAGTCGACTAAATATCAGGTTGTGCGTGTAAATGCGGTAAAGGGGCGCATCACATTAGCTTCGACGATCTCTACCTATCACAAAGGTATCAGACACTCATGTTTGTTTGTCCTGCCGTTGTGGGAAGTACTTACTTAAGTATTAGAATCAGAACGATAATTTCCATAATGTTAAATTCCAGGTGAGATGGAACGACCCTCGCTTCCGCGCGGCCGAGGCGGGGCCCACTCTAGGACACTACTGGAAGAATGGACGCGAGATCGAGAACACTGATGATTATGTTGAGGAGGTAAGTGAAGTAAAAGAGGAGGCTTGCGCTGGTTAGCGGCCCCGAGAAAGACGACCGTGTACCGAAGGGTGCAAGGAGGAGCTCACTCTCTTTCTGGGATGTGCAGTCCATGCGCAGGCGTTGGGGGGAGCGTCCCTCCTGGCATGCCGATCCCCCTGCCGGCAGAGCGTTTGTAACGCACCACCGTCGGGTTTAGTGGGTATTCTCCGCTAGATAGGCTTGAGCCCCACATAGCCCAGGTGTCCCCAGTGGCGTAACTATACCATTCGAGGCCCGTGGCAAATTCATCAGATTTTCACTAAATGTGTAATAATAAATGTTGGGAGTTTGGATTCTCCTCTGGCCGGGGGCCCCTTACGGCTGGGGGCCCGTGGCATTTTGCCGACATGCCACCCTGTAGTTACGCCATTGGGTGTCCCGTACCCAGGGCCTTAAGAGTAGGTACGCGTACAACTATTTTCTGGAGAAAAAAAGACAGGTGCACTTAAAGTCCCTATCATTGAATGCATCAGCTTATATTTTTTTCTCTACGTCCAGGTATACGACGCTTCCCAATTCCACGGCCAGGACGGGCTCGGCGCGTACGCCTACGGGTACAAGACACCCGAATCTGCCAAGGTGGAGGATCGCAAGGGATCTGGTGACGTCACTGGATCCTATACCTACAAGAGCGGCGGAAACGATCTCATCAAGGTACGTTCTTATGTCATGATGGTTGCAAAATAGCTGCGGGTACCGCCTGACGGTAAGCGGCAGCATATTATTATGAACACCGGCCCCTAGTTTATTTAAACCTTGTTCGTATTGCGATTGATAGACTAATCAGGCAGATGTCTTTGTTTCTTAGAATCTAAACTTTGTATTACCTACTTACTTTTGGCCTCCGACACGAGATTTCGCCACCCTGGTCTGTCCTTAGTCACCCTTCGCCAGTCGGATCAAACTTTCTATTTGTTTCTATAAATTGTGCAACAAAGAGTATTATAAAAAAAATTCTAGATATTCTGCCGCCACTCTCAGTAGAAGCGATCAATAAATGTAATATTGTAACAACTAAAGTTTCATTAATTTACTTCGTAGCGCCTATAGTGCCGAGAGTCGCTTCAACTGATACCTCTAGTGCTTTTTGCTTGAAAATGTTTTGCAGACACTTTAAGTTTGGCTTGGCTAAACTAAACTATCGCATTATTTCCCTGTGATCTACACTAATTATTATAAAGAGGAAAGATTTGTATTTTTGTGTGTATGTTTGTAATGAATAAACTCAAAAACTACTGTGCCGATTAAAAAAAACTTTTTCACCATTGGAAAGCTACATTCTTTTGAGCCTAATCTAAGCTATATTTTATTGCTAGAAAAGTTTAGGGATCCCTTATAAAACTCCAATAATGTAATCCAATGAAAATTACATCTAAAATACCTCTATTATCTCCCGCTCTTGTCGCTAGTGGTAATATAACTTTGAAAAATAAAACCATCAAAATCCTGAAGATTAAAGAGGCAATTTTAATAATTATCATATCATTTCCACAGGTCCGTTACTGGGCAGACAGCCAAGGCTTCCACCAAGAGGACAACCTGCCCAAGTTCCAACCGCAGCCCGTGCAGGAGACCGAAGCAGTGAGGGCGGCCCGTCTCGCCCACGAGAAGGCCTGGAAGGAGGCTGCCGACGCCGCCCTACACCCTAATGCTCAGCCCCTGTAAGTAATAAAGAAATGATAATAAAGGGAAAGAAAACGAAAGAACGAAAAAAGACGACAGATGTTCATTTAGTGCATAACGTAACAATACTTTCAAAAAGCAAGCCTACAAATTTCTCAAGACTCCCCTGGTGTTTCATGCGAACGCCCTGTGCGTACCCAAAAACCTAAGGATTTTGGGCACTGTGCGTCCGCGCGTCGCATAGTAACGTTTGTGAATAAGGTCGTCAGTGTCTATGAGATGAAATAATCACTTCCCACTAGCTCTTTGGCCCCATTTGTCATAAAAAAAGAAATACAAATTGACATATTCATATTCTCTATTCCTTTATCTTTGTTACAAGTATTTCATAACTTAAAAGTAGACTCCCAACACCTAATTATTGTAAATGTAACACAATTTACCTGAATAAACTTTTTTTTTTTGAATTTTGAATCTTGCTTCATGAGAAAGTTAAACCGAGTTTGATGAAGCTTTTGAATTGGATAAGAAACTACAAACTTTACTGCCCTTATCTATATCCTTAAATGTCATCAGAGGCGAACAAACATTAATTTGCTGTATTTATGTCAATGTTATTTATTTATTTATTTAATGTAAGCTTTAGAACGTTTCCAGTCGCGGAGTTTTAAGGAAAGGTAAAGATCAGGATCACTACGTCATAATTTCTTGAAATGTGGTTCAAAGAAAGTTAAGTGGGTTAAAAGGTGTCCTTGATAATAATGCCAGCAATTTTTATAATCAGTCAGATTTTTATCGGAGTTCTCGTGAATACCGTGGTATTAAGAGGTGATATACATTTCAATTCTCGTAATTTCTCTTTACAGAGGAGCGTACTCCAATAACAACTACGATTACCAGCCCCAAGCTTCTGCACTGCAGCCCGCCGTAGCAGCTCCCGAGGGAGCTGAGGCCCGCGAAGGCAAAGCCTACTACGCCCAGGCACAGAGCAGCTTCCAGTCTGGTCCTCAGCAGTACCAGGGCCAACAGTACCAGGCTCAGCAACAGTACCAGGGACAGCAGCAGTACCAGACCACCACAGAGCCTGAACCCACTGTGAGTTTGAGTGTGAACATTCACATAACCCATCATCATCATAAGCAGTTTGCAAAAGCTGGACATAGACGTCCCACAATGTCAGTAGTGATTTGCCATAGTCACCACACTGGGCAGGCGGGTCGGTGACCGCAGTAGGTTTATTTGTACCCAGGTCTACGCTTCTGGCCGTTTCCTAATATTCTTCTACAACATCTATGGGATGACATGGGGTGATCCTATTCTAAATGTTCCTCATATTCTAAATCGTACTTACTACTTTTTCCAATGTGTACTATAAGAGAAGAGTGCAAGGGACGATTCTTTATTACTGATGGCATGAACAGGTTTTTTCGTTAGTGACGCCACTGGATACATTTAACAAATTCTGACAAAAACTAGTGACAAGCTATCTGTCTTAGAGTGTTGATTAAGACTTGGAGGATTTCGAGGAAATTGGTCAGAATTCTCCAATAACTATAACATCATAACCCTTTCCATCAGACGTTCCCAATCCCTCCCAGTTTTTAAGCTTAGGCTTAAATCACATCTCCTGTCTCTTTAATTTCTACATTCTTTCTCTTCTATCATATCTAAGTACTTAAATTCATACTCAAATAATATTAAATAATAATAAGTATCTATGTATATTAATAATAAAGTATCTTATTAAACTATGTACCTATGTATGTAATATGTTATTATTATGTATATTTTATTTAAGTGTATTTAAATATATTTATATGTATATGTGTATGTCTATGGAATATATACTTCTTGGTATATTTATGTAATAATTTTACGTATTTAATATAAAATAGTTAGATAGTTTTGCACTGGGTTACCCATTTCCTTAGTCAATCTGGTTTCCTCTACCTGAAGGTTGTCTGGAAGAGATCGCTATAAGCGATAAGACCGCCTAGATTGTACTTTGTGTTGTTTGTAATATGTTTTCCTGTAATGTCTGTGTTTTTGTGCAATAAAGAGTATCTATCTATCTATCTATCTATCATATTTACTTTTCAGGGCCCCCCTCGTGGTTTCTTCTACAGCTTCAACTACCCAGTCTCCATCATCGTGCCCAAGAGTGAAGCTGGCGCCGGTGCCGGTGCCGTCAATCCGGGATACCCTGTGGACCAAGATACCGTCTCTGTCCATGCTCAGGGTTAATTAAATAAGCTTAGGACAACTTTGGCTTAATGCATTTTAAACTAAAAAGGAACTAAGGTAGAACCTTGCGAAACTACTTGCCTACAAAACAAAGGCTTTACAAATTTCTAAATATTTTAATTTTTTAACGTAACCATTATGATTTATTTCATTGTAAGCGATTTTAATAGCTTAATAAATCATTCCATAACAAACGATTCCTTATTAAGTTTAATTGCATTAAGTCTAAGTAGGAAACCACTTAGTATACTGTCCAATTGCTTTCGCCTATAAATCTAGTAGGCAGGAACCAAACATGGATACAGGATATTAGTTGTATGTGATCGCCTGTGGCTAGTCGATAGTCTAATATAAGCCCATTTGTATGTAACTTGATCTTTAACTACTCATTACAATGCTTTATCGATTTCTAATATTTAGACTGTCGAAGCTAAGGTATTTTCGTTGCCATTTTTGTAGATTTAGTATCTAAAATTTAGAATAATTTTACTTTCGAACAAAAAAAAGCGTACTTTTAGAAATAAATTTATTTTGTCCGTAGATTCTTTAAGTATTTAGATGAGATTCTTGATTAAGATAACAATAGTCTACATATCTTTATAATTGATCGGTGTTTGATAGTGTAACATTTAGAAGACTACACAGTAAAAAGTTCAATGTACGAGGTACTATTGGTTAAACTCTTGAACCCGGTCTCGCTCTAAGATCTTGTTTGTTACCATGAAATCCCTAGTTAAGTAATAGTATAAAAGCTACTACATCACTGATTGAACCAGTTTCAATTTGTTACGATCTATTTTGTAGCAAATAAAGCATGCCACCTTAACATTTTGTGTTTAATTTCTTATCTTCCTTAATAAATTTATTAGAAACATATTTTTTAATTATGTATCTTAATTTTCATAATAGGTACTATAGTATCTTCGTTATGCCTTATGCCCTTATGTAAGTAATAGGTACCTACCTTATATAAGTTGTAAGAAAACAGACTACAAAAATCCGAAATGCAAACATTATGAAAATTAGGAGAACGTTTTTTTTATAAATACTTACTGACATAAGGTAAATTGAGCTTATGAACATTTTTATCAAAGGGGTTGCTATTCTCAAGTGTTAATAAAATAACTATTTTTGTCATTAGCTGTTTAATCAAAATTGCATAGGAATTGGCATCGGATACACTTGTGCCACATCTGGCATCATCAAAATTGGCGCTGGAACGTTTTGATTCCTACTCTGGAGTCGTTTCATTAGAATCCTTAAACTACTGTTATCTACAGGCATTGGTGTTTGATTTGGTCTCCAAAAGGGAAATCTATTACCGATTCCAGAAATTATGCCGGCTATTCCATTGTAGATCCAAGATATTGTATCCGGTACGTTGATTTCTATAGGTAAGAATGGAATTGCAGATATTACATCTCCTATAGACAGTCTCCCTAAGGTCGGCACTAGAAGTATGGCTTTCTTGGGATGCGGTTCTGGTGTTGGTTCCATTTGTGGCTCTGCTTCTATGACAACCGAATCTAAATCCTTGTCATCTGTTTCTTTGTCTTTCTCTTCTTTCGTTTTTGTAAGCAGGTTATTGTGATTGTTGTCTTCGTTATTAGTAGCCCAAGCATTGACTTGAGATTCTGGCAAAAGAATCATCATAGGTCGAGCCTGGTTTCTGGAAAAGAAAGGAAAACCTTTTACAAATATCTCGTTAATTTATAAACAAGTATTATTATAGAACAGTTAGCAATTATTATGATTAAATTAATGACAATTTAGATTTATTTTTAGCTTAGAGAAGTCTCGTATCAGAGACGTGACGTATAAGTCGTAAAACGACTATTTCCGGACCGTTGTGTCATCATAATAGTGAAAGTTAATTAAGTATCTTGTTATTTTTAAATATCCTGACGTTGTTTAAATTGAAATAACATAACCATGCTAATAACGATATAATGATTAACATGAATGTATACAAATTACGGTAGGTACGTATAATTAAGGCACGTTTCAACAGAAACTTCTTGCCGCGCACACTCAGGCTCTGGAGTGAGCTCCCCGCCGAGGCTCTCCCCCGAGACTACAGTATGGGGTCCTTCAAAAAGGTTGTGAAGAGGTTTTTAAAGGGTAGGCAACGCGCGTGTGATACCCCTGGTGTCGCAGGTGTCCATAGGCTGCGGTAACCGCTTAACATCAGGCGGGCCGTAGGCTTGTTTGCCACCCAATGGTATATAAAAAAAACAATATTATTAATTTAATTGATTAATAAAAAAGTCAACTTAAAGGTATTGTTATGATCGCATGTAGGTTTTTCTAAGTTCTAAGGTAATTGGGATGATGACTAAAAAATAATTTAATGTCCATCAGATAGATTAATGAAAAATATTGGATACGTATTTTTTATTTTGCCTCTTGTTCAAAAACTTACGAAGATACATTGATTTTAAATGTCACATGACGTCACGTTAGAGTACAAAATATACTCTAACGTGACGTAGTTAGCCCCCACTCCGTAACTTTAATGCGCTATATCTAAGTATTTTCTTGTTATTTCGACAAAACAAAAAATACGGGTCGTATATTTTTTTATTATCTAAGAGACGGACTAATTATTTTCGTCATTTTCATACCTTGTCATCATCCGTATTCTAAGTTCATTATAGTTTTTTATATAGTAAAACACGATATGTAATTAAGTAACTACAAAAAGCGAGCCTATAGATTTCTCAAGGGTCGGCAATGCATCGTGACTCCCCTGGTGTTGCGGTGTCTATGGGATAAAGTGATCACTTAACGACCTTCCGGCCCGTTTACCTTCTCAGTCATAAAAAAAACAATATACTTACTGCGTTACTACAGGTGGATAGAAGTTATTCCACTCGTTCATCATTTGCAGATTTTGCAGCTGTTGCAGTGCAAACAACTGTTGTTGTAACAACTCCTCCTGCGTTGGCTGCACCGACAACTGGCTTTGGTACTGCATTTGTAATGGAGCCGCACTTAATGACATTATATGAATACATATTACTGTGAAAATTTGGTGAAAATTCATCATTTTGTTTACTACGTCAATGTTTTTATTGTAGTTTTACTTTACAATTCTTAGTGTCGCTGATTGATGATCGAATGATTGAATTTCTAATCTGAAAATTTACGTTTTTATCGAATTCTGCGCACTATTTTTCACTATTCAAAAAATCTACACAAAACACTGATAGAATTTAACCAAATCGTTATTCAGCTACACTTTTCGGTCGTCCAATCATTTCCAACTTGCACAAATGTGTAATCTTTGCGACGCTGGAGAGATGCGGGTAATACATTTATTATTTTATGTCTTCGATAATAATTCGTTCACTGCACTTTCCGAGTTCATTGACTCGCATCACAATATTTTTGCGTTTTTTTCTTATAGTTGCTGTTGTTTCCTTGTTGTATACTGTTGATTCTTCTAATACATCAGCTTAACGAAATTACAAGATATATTATGATCTTCGGTATTATTTAACTTGTTCACTACTATAAACTTTTCGTGACCGTCTTGTCCATTTCCAAATTTGTAACTGAATTCACGTTTTGCTTTTAAACGATTTTTAAACCTTTTTTTTCGTTTATTTCTTCAAATACGTGTTTAACTGTTTCGGGTGCGTCCATTCAAACGTCACGCTAGCTAATGTCATAAAGGTTCAAATGTGTGGCAGAACCGTGCGCATTGTCAACTATAAAAGGTGCATTATCATTCCGTGCGCGCACGCATTGACCCACTCAATGTGTTGACCTTGTTATGCTTTCTTTCAAGGCTTACTCGCCTTTTTTGCCAGGTTTTCGTTTTCGTCCTTAATTTGACTTGGGAGTGTGTGTGATGATGCTGTACTTTTTGTATTATGATATATTTAAGTACCAGTACGTTCAAATGGCTGGTGCAGTGAGTTGTAACTATATGTGTTACCGACTTCGGCATGTGTTTTATTATATTGCGATCTCAGTCCAGTAATGCATACGCATTACTTTGAAGCAAGAACAGTTGTGGGAATGAAAACCTTAGGATCTCGTTTAACGTAATCACTGTACATAAATGTAGAGATATTTAGAAAATGTTAGAAATGAAATCACCAGCCTATTTTTTCCCGTGGGTATTGTAAAAGTGGACTAAAGGGACTTCTAGAGATTTCAGCTGGCCCGGCTTCTTATTTCCTTTCCATTCAGTGCCGGAAAAGAATACAAATCTCAGGTGGGTGTCATACGAGTCGACTGAAGGACTTTTGAGATTTCGGCTTTATGGTGATAGCGACTATCGAACACTTGGAGAAACATCCCTTATAGTAGCTTCGGTAGCGTTTCGGGATCAGTCGGTATACGCTGCCTTTTTCTAATATTCCCTTAGTCGTCTTCTTCGACACCCATGAGATGAGACGGCGTGTCTTATGTTAAATCCGGAATACAAGCGGAAATCAAAAGATATGTTTAAATATCTAAGCAAGAATTACAATTGTATGTAGTACGCACGCATCTTAAGTTAGAAATGAACTTTCGCTGCAAAGTAATTTAGACGTGCGTGTTGTAATTAGTATCCATCTAAGCTAAGATTCGTAGAACGTTCGTATAGCAATTTGAGAAGTAGGTAGTAAGTACATTCTAGCATTTCTAGTTCTTACTTACACAAGATACGAGTATGTGAAATGGTTTAATATCCACGCCTGAGTACATTTCTCTATTAAAGATGAAACAAGTTAAATTAAGACAGGCTCGGTGGCTCAATTGGTAGTGACCCCTGCCTTCTGAACCAAGGGTCGTGGGTTCGATTCCCACCCGGGACAAACATTCGTGTGATGAACATTTGTGTTTGTTCCGTGTCTGGGTGTTATTATTTGTATTTAAGTATTTATTTGTGGTACCTTCGTTGTTCTGATACCCATAACACAAGTGCTTAAGCTACTTACTTTGGGATTGGAGCAATGTATGTGATGTAAAAAAAAAAAAAAAAAAAATAAAATTAAAGATGACGCCTGATCTCTCTCCAGTTTTACAGAACCATCATCGCATCAAATCCTTAGAGTATGGGAACAGAGAATTAAGTTTGCGAAAACATCCATGAGGTTTTCGGCTTTATAACAGGACCATCTCATCCTGTGGGTCTCGTAGAAGAGGTCTATGGGAATATCAGAATAGGCAGCAGCGTTTCATCATCATCAGCCCGTATAAGTCCACTGCTGGACATAGGCCTCTCCCGATGTTCGCCATCTTGATCTATCCTGGGCTTTTCGCATCTATCAGCGTTTACCAGCGTACAAATAAAATCTACTGCTGTTACAAATCCACCAGCCAGGCGTGGTGAGACAATTATCACTAGAGGAAGCTTATGTCCATCAAAGGACTTTGCAAGCTGATGACGATGATTGGCTAGCCTCATTAAAGATGGGCCGTTTGTAGCCAAAATTTATTAGGAAAAAATATTATTATTCTACTCCTACACAAAACAAACATGATTACCAAGTCTTTCCTGAAGAGTAGGTATTATTACTGCACAGAAGATATTGTTATACGCATGTATATAAGTCAAAGTCAAAATAATCTTTATTTGTATAGGTTTAAAAAAAAACACTTACAAATCGTCGAAGCTACCACCGGTTCGAAAAGCAGCATTCTACCGAGAAGATACCGGCAAGAAACTCGTGTAGGTAGTTGCTCTTTTCGACATAGTGTTTACAATATTATCATTACATTTATATTTTTAACTACGACCACGTCATACAGTCTAGGGCCCTTTGAGACCTTACAAAATTAATTATTAATTAAACTAAAAAGATAAATTAACATACTCTATATAGGGCAATCAGGAGCAAACCAGTCTCCAAGGCAGCACCTGTTCACAAGTATGATGTGTGTACCAGCAAACATAAGTTCTCTTTCTGGTAGTTCATTCTCATAGTCGATAGTTGGGACGAACATCGTCTTTTCTTTACGATTGCAGAATGGTACACGAGCAACGACTTATATGCTTTCCACTGCACGAGTGTGTATGGCAACTAGCTTTCTAACTCCCAGTTACAACTTAGTAATTTCTAAAAAGAAAAACCTACTTAGTACCAATTATTGACCTGACCCAAGATCGAATGTTATCGTCTAGACACAAAAAGCACACATATTTTTCATATTAATCTTTGTCACGAACAGATAAAGATTGATTGGTTTCTTATTTATAGTAGTGTAGCCGTTAGGCTGCTTTTATTATATCTAATGGCATTATACAAATGCCATTAGATATAATAAAAGCAGCCTAACGGGAAGGTTATGAGAAGCCCAAGTCGCCGTGGCAACTGACAAGTAACCAATCAATCAGTTGTCAACCATCGTCATGATAGCGTGTGAAATAGCCCAGGCCATATTGATTCCGAAGCGTATCGATCTTACTTTACGGGTGTTTCGCCAATTGTAAGGGATGTAAGGGTGCTGCCGTGTAAGTGTGCTCACCTGCCCGTGGTGCATCCTGCCGAATAACAAACGAGGCGCTGACAACCGACTGGTGGCGGTATAACCTTCACGATGGAAGGCGTGGCTAAATACCACAGGCCGATGACGGGCAGCAGCGTCACCGGAGCGAGAAGCTTCGCCCTGCGATCGCCAACCCGCCTGCCCAGCGTGGCGATTATGGGTATATCCTCCAGATGTTTGCCCTAAGTGGCGAACAACTGGAGAGGCCTATGTCCAGCAGTGGACTGCAATAGGCTGATGATGAAGTACGGGTGGTCGCTAGCCAGACAAGGAAACTCTATCTAGCATGAGAAGGTGAAATCTCAAGAAGTTCCTAAGATGATCTTGAAAAGGGGTGGTGATTTGTACCTAGTCCTTTTCACCTCACTGAAAAAGGTCAATAGGCATGTTTTGAGGGGTCAAAATAATCACATTATATTTAGTCCGTATTTTAGATCATAAACATGTATTGGACACGTATTTTTCCTTTTTTCACTCAAATAAAAAAATAGCAAAGATACAAGGTATCAAAAGTTAGGAGTCTTTGACGTCACTCCGTCCCGTAGAAACGCCACTCCGCGTGACGTCACGCGTAATTTCAACGGGCTATGACTTTGTAATTTTTAGTCTAATAGATAGATAGATAGATAGATATTCTTTATTGCACAAAACAAACATTTACAGACAAGGTATTAAAATAAACTAGTGGTACAATTTAGGCGGTCTTATCGCTATTAAGCGATCTCTTCCAGACAACCTTCAGGTAGAGGAAGTGTGCTATTCTGAAGAGAGGGGCAAGGTCGTGCAAACTGTTTAATTATATACCTAAATAAATATATATAAATATGTACCTACATATATACAAATAAATATATATATAAATAAATACAAATGTATAGTATATATTAATATAAATAATTACTATAAATACACAAAATAATAAAGTACATGAATAAATAAAAACAGTAAATACCACAAAAAAAAGAACAGAAAGGGTAGTGGATGAGATGATGAATGTTTATTAAAGGGACAGTAGATAGGATTTAAGACGGGACTTGAAAGCAGGAAGTGATTGGGAATGTCTGATGGACAGAGGAAGGGAATTCCACAGACTAATTTACAAATAAAAAAATACGTGCCTTTATTTTTGAACTAGCTCTGCTCGCGACTTCGTCCGCGTGGAATAGTTATTTTTTCCCCGTTTTTTTTTTCATTTTCCATTATTTCTTCGCTCATGATAGTTGCAACGTGATGTTATGTAGCCTAAAGCCTTCTTCGATAAATGGTCTTTTCAACACAAAAATAATTTTTCAATTTGGACCAGTAGTTCCTGAGATTAGCGCGTTCAAACAAACAATCAAACTCTTCAGCATTATAATTTAAGATAAGCAAAAAGACGGACTAATTACATTTTTTAGCTAAACATGCCTATTAGTTGTCTCTACATTCAAGGACAGAAAAGTAGTGGTGATTTCTATACTTTTCCATGGTCATGTTTTAGTATGTGCGCGATCTTCTTATACAAATACATCAGTAAAATGATGGCTTAGTAATGTCTTGCCATTAAACGCAAAGGCAGCATAAAATCTAACGACCAGGCCTCTATGTGTGTACTTAAGTGCCTGCTTATCAGTAACTTCAAGTGGAACAAGGTCCAGACACATGTAATTGCTAGTTGACATAGATCGGACAAATTGTCAGGCCATTGCAGATTACCTACATACTTCAAATACTCGTAGTTATGCGTACGTGACATTTGCGTAGGCATTTAACTAAATCTATCTATCTTCTATATCTATACTTATAATAAATCTGTAGAGAGGTCAATTCTGTACATTGAATATTTTTTCAAAATATCTATCAGGGGGTGATTAGTGATCGATATTGATGCCAAAAATGCAATCAGTAAAATTTTTGTCTGTCTGTATGTTCGTTATAGAAAAAAAAACTACTAGACGGATTTTAACGGAACTTGGTACAATTATTCTTCATACTCCTGGGCAGGTTAAAGTATGCTTTTCATCACGCTACAATCGATTGGAGCAGAGCAGTGACGGGAAGTGTGTGGGAAACGGGAGCAATTTTTATCTGCATGTTTGAACGCGCATCACGCAAGAACAATTGCATGGAATTGGATGCGGTTTTCACCAATGTATTGCTAGAGGTCTAATTTAAAATTTAGGTACCATTTTATGTAAGTCTGTTATTTTTGAAACCCGATATCCACGCGTGCGAAGCCGCCGGCACAGCTAGTACCTACTTGAATAGAATTGGTAGCGACTGCCTTAAACCAAGGTAGTTGATTCAATCCCTACCCGGGAACACGAGACAAACATTCGTTGTGATAAACTTGTGTTTGTTCCGTGTCTGGTTGTTTTGTATTTGTATTTAAATTGCGTATTTGTGGCTCGTCGTTTTGATATCTTTAACACTTACTTTGGGATCGAAGAAATGTATGTAGTGTTCTCTGAATGTTATGTTGTTACTATGATTGTACCCGGATAAAAAACAAACATTATTTTATTACCAAAGACCAAGTCATTACCAAGTCTGCCCAACATAAAAGTTCTAAAAGTTTCCTGGAAGTACATATTTTTAGTTTATTTTTGCATTAAGGACCCCGATACCTGTCTGTATTGAGTTGACTAGGCCTAAATAAAATATTGATAAAAATGTAATCACCACAACTTGATCTAATATTTAACTGTGTTCTATTGAATAAATAAAACGTTTATGTACTTTACTGAAAATATTGCAAATCTAACTAGAGCATTTCTGATGGTATTGTAGATTTTAAAAAATGGATTAGTTAATTTTAAATATTATGTGGAAGATAAGTTATGAATTAGTTATATCACCAGATTACAAATCATGAGACATTCTTCACCTAATAATTGAAAACCATATTTGACTTTAGACACCTTGGATACATAAGTAAATAAAATAAATATTCTTAATAATTAAAAGACAACAAACTCCATTTATTAAACTTAATAATATGGCAAGAATAAATAGAGATTAACCGATAATGAGACTCGTTTACGCTAAAACTAACGCTAAAATAAATAAATGCACCCTTTTACAATAATATCACTAAAAGTTTTTCACACGCGCACTTCAGTTACGTTCTGGTTTGTCCTCCGGCTGGCCGTCGTCGACAACAACATCGATCTCCACTTCGTAAGTACCGGGTTTGGTTCTAGAAGGTCTAACGACAACCCCAGGCATCCTCCCTTTCTGGACACCATCTATCTCGTTTTCAGCCGCATCAGCCATCGGCACCACCGGAGCAGCAGCGTCAGCATGCAGACCTTCCTCCGGAGGCCGTCTCACAGACATCAGACCCTGCACCCGCTGCACCAAGTACTCCAAAATGGGCCCGAACCGCGACACACCGTCTGTAGTCAGCAGAAACCGGTCGGGCGCGTCCTGTCTGGGCCTCAGCAGGAACATGTTGAAGTTTAGGGTCCTGCGCACCGGCCGAGCCGTGACCTGCCCCAAGCAGGCCAGAGCGAGTATTACTACGACGACGCGGGGGTACATTCTGCTTCACAGTCGCGTGCGGCCGGAACGGCTGGTGCCTCCACACTGAGTCCGCAGCGCCTTCGCCCCGCACCTTAGCTAAAATAACGGGGCTCCGGCAAAAAGATCATAATTGCCTTGTGGTGGATGCCGCCGTATAATTGCAGCGATGTCTCGACACCTTTCGCTTGGAAAGCGCTCCTATCTTAATTTGAGTGAGTCATCATTATCGGCGTCCGGTATCCGGAGATCTCCAGAAATTTACAGCTGTTGGTGCCACTTGTTACGTTTCGAAGATTTTATGGGTCTGGTTTGGTTGGTCGGTGCGTGCTATTATGTTGGCAGTATAAATGCGCACGCCCGTAATATAGATGTGCAAGTCGTTCATTTTGTGCGCCTTTTTATGTCGAGGGGATAGAGATCAGTTTTGCGAGACGAAATTGGCGAATGCACATTCGTTTTTTAATCATATTTACGGACATCAATCACTGTGAATCAAAAGCAGGTGATAGATGTTAAAATAATGATGCAGTATCAAGGTCATATGATGCAGGTCAATAAAAATAGGTGAAATGCGGTTTGTGGGATTCGTTATTGTTCTTAGAACTTTCGTTGGAGTGTGGCAATTGTGTTTTATTGGCAATTTGCGATGCGATTTGCGAACTGTTGACTGTTAATTGTCTCTGAACGTATGAAAGGCGTAATTGCTCACGCTTTTGGTTTCACAAATGAAAGATGGATGCGTGATCGGAAAGTGTTTGTTTATAGGAGTTGTTTTAAATCTTTTTGTACGTCGTCCTTTGTTCCAAGAGAGCGTACTTTCACTGAAAACATTGACTTTATGAGACATTTCATAGGACAGGATATTCGTCAATTTGTATCGGACGGAAGGTAGGTAAATTAATTTTCAGCTCGCCTATCCAGTATGTTAGAAAATAAGTATAAACTCGGACACTAAAGACTAAACTTGAATTTTATTATTATCCATAATCTCCAGCTCGAATTTCGGCTACAGCGGGCAATCCCCAACGAGGTCAGCCCAGTACGCAGGAGATTAAAGTACACAAATGTACATACAAACACAAGTGCACTCTTTGTTCTTTCACTCTTATAGCCCAATGGGACGATAGTTCGACACTATATGATCAAGAATCCCGTAGAAAAGAAAGTTATACATGCTGGACGCTGGTTCATCGCGAACTTCCCGACTTTGCTTGGCAAGTTTTGACATAAAACCCCCAACTATTTTAATAAAATAAAACTTTACTGGGTAAATGAGATACAAAACTGTCGTGGTAGGCGTAGGGAGGTGTCAGACCTACTCATAGCTTTTGTATTGTTAAGCTGTCATGGGCTGACGTGATCTTTAACACACATCTTTTACATATACCTACATCTTTAAATAATTTAGGTATTTGCTAATACCGTTATAAATTACCATAAACATAAGAAAAAAACAAAACTATAAGGTTCAGGTAGCTCAGGGCAGAGCAGGGAAGGGCAGTTGAGTCAAAAATATAATATTGTCAGGGCATAGCGTAAGCTGTAAGTTTGTGTATTCTATATCGTGTATGTATAGTGGTATTAATCTTGTTGGTTGTCCTAATAAATAAATAAGACAGGATGGGACATGGAGCAAGGTTCAAACGGAGTGATTTCCTGAGGGTAGACGAAATATCGGACGTCCGGTGATGCGATATCCTTGTGGTTTCCGAATTAAAATAGGACCATCCCCTCTCATCCCGTGGGTGTCGTAGAAAACGACTCAGGGAATGTCAGAAACAGGCAGTATTAATATAATAACCCAAGACATGCCACGCTGGGCCACATAGCCACATAGCGCCACCTAGCCCCAAACTAAGCCGAAGCTACTATGGATACTAGACAACTGATAAACTTACTTAGATACATTTTTTTTTGTAAATAAATACATATTATACCTACATAGAAAACACCCAGACCACAAACAGACATGTTCATGAACACGAATGTTTGTACTGTGCGGGAATCCAATCCAGGACCCTTGGCTCAGAGAGCAGAGGTCAGTACCAAATAAGCCATCGAGCCAGTCTTTATCTGAGTACAAATAAAACCTACAAAGGTTTATAGGCTGCTTTTTTATTTTTTTTTATTCAAAATGAGTTTGCGCTTGACTGCAATTCGCCTGATGGTAAGCGATATCGTAGTCTACAATGAAACGCGCTCACCCAGCAAAAATCGGTTCACCCTCACCTTGATGGTGACGATAATCTGTCACCGCAAATAACAAAAAAAATAGGAACTTGATCTCATTGTTCTAATCGCCTCTACTCCACGTAAGTAGCACGACTCATTGCCATATTAGGCAAATTTTTTAAGGAGGGTATTTTATTGCATTTTCTTCTTAACTAAGTAACGTATGGGATTAGAAACTTCACATTTATGTGTCCAATGAATCTTTTGATTGGAGCAAGTTGTAACTTTTATGACACTGGGAGAAAATTGACCCTTATGATTTCTTGTAGAGTTAGGAAATTGGAACTGTTTATCCGCAATACATAAGTATGCTTACAATAAAACAAGCAAAATGAGTGTATGTTCATTGAGTAGGTATGTTCAGAAAAGTTATCTATTATTATATATATAAAAGGAGAAACTGACTGACTGACTGACTGACTGACATATCAACGCACAGCCCAAACGGCTAAACGCAGGCACTTGAAATTTGGAAGGGACGTAGCTTAGGTACCGTAGGGGTGCACTAAGAAAGGAATTCCCGAAATTCCCACGGGAACGGGAATTAGCGGGAAAATCCTTTTGTATGAAAAATCTAAACCGCTTAAGTTAGACGCTTGAAATTTGGCATGCAGGTACCTTAGTAAATATAAAGTTTAGTTATGGCTGTATTTTGAGAAATTCCCACGGGAACGGGAGTTAACGGGAAAAAACTTTTGTATGTATAAATTTAAACACGCGGACGAAGTCGCGGGCAAAAGCTAGTTAAATATAATATTTAAATTAGTTTCTAGTTAAGTTTTGTAATATCTGGTCTTGACGTAAAATAAGAAGCAACAACAAACAATAATTTTCACATATTTATGACAGCCGGGAACCATTTTTTTCGAACATGCACTATTTTGCCGTCTCAGACTACCTATTTATTTTGTTTTAACGTTTGGTTGTGATTCTTATTGTCCCATGGCACCACCCATAAGCGCCTGTAGGAGAGCCCAGGGTTTTTAGGGGGTATTCCCTGCCTCAAGGTACCGCTCTCCTTGTTTTCCCGAGGGTGGCGTGAGTCTCACATTTCTCGTCACTCGCCTGGATGGTGGGGATGCATAAACGCATTTCCCCGGTCGAACAAAAAAAAAATTTAAAGGTGTGCACTTGCATGAGTCGTTCTCGTATATTTCATCGTTGTCTGTACTAGCTACCGTTACCACTTAAGCTATACTTTATCGGACCACTAACGGACTCCCATCCTGTGGGCACCTTCATAAACACTGGAGCCAAACCCGACGCAGCTGAAACCTCAATTTTCAACTTTAACTCTTTGCGTTACAAATGAATTTTCTTTAACATTTACTTTGGAAACGGTAAGTTTTACAACGATTGAACGTTGTATTTCTTTGCAGTTCTCATATTTATCTTGTATTCTTATTGCCTTGTTAATAAGGGTTATTTTCAAATGGCTTTTAGAACTTGCGTGAAGGAAATGACATCGAACTCTTTGGTTTATGTTGTACAAAGAAAATTGGTTATGCAATTATGAGTTGGTTGATGGGAAATGTACATGATTTAATTGCGACCGGAGGTATTAATTACACTTACGAGCAGTAATTGAACTTTGAAGTTTATTACAGGGAATTGATTGTAAATTATAAATATTTTATTAATTAACTAGCTTTATGCTTGTGAATTCTACAATGTGAATTCAGTTTTTTGCTATATAAAAACCGCTATCGTGGCTTATTTTTTGTTGTTCGCTACAGGGCAATCGAAATAATTGCCACGCTGGGCAGGCGTGTCGGCGATCGCAGGGAGTAGCTCCTCGCTTCGGTGACGTTGCTGCCCGTCATCGGCCTGTGGTATTTAGCAACGCCTTCTATCGTGATGGTTATGCCGCCACCAGTCGGTTGCCAGTGGCTTGTTTATTATTCGGCAGGATGCACCACGGGCAGGTGAGGTTGGCTTGGAGCGAAAAGATGATGGGTCACCCCCTTACATCCTGCTGGATATAGGCGGTAGGTTTTGTCTGTACCTACCCAGGTAAACGCTGCTTAGCTACCTAAGTACCTACAACTTGGCGTTAACCCAGTATGAATTTATGATACCGTGAGAATTTCCCTCCTTTCCCTTACTTTATGACATCTCAAAGGCCTCATTGAGTGCAGTCAAATGCCCGTTCCCGTGAAACGCATTAATTACACTTAAGTGATTTATCACGTAGACAAACTTGTCCAGTATGAGGCCTAGTCCCGATCTAACTGTAGCAGATGGTCGCCACAGTCAATAATGTGGTGTAAGCAGTATCTTGTCTGTGTGGTATCCGAATAAGAATGTAACGATGCCTTAAGGGCCTTCAAAAAGTGAGCCTACAGGTTTCTCAAGGGCCGCAACGCATCTGTGACTCCCTTGCTGTTGCGGTGTCTATGGGCTGAAGTGTTCACATACCATCGGAGACCTTTAGGCCGTTTGCAGCCGCTGTCGTAATTGAAAAACGCCTTTTTAATAGTAGCTCTCGGCATAATGGCTTACCTGGTGGAAAGCGAAAGAGAAGCCCAAATCGCTGTGACAACGGGCAAGTAACTGGTTAGTTACCTGTCAGTTGCCAACGCCGTGCCGGCCCAACCCTAACCCCCCACGAGCTCCGGAAACCCTACTCACCGGCAGAAACACGACCCAGAGGTCATTTGACTGCGGAATTCTATAAGTGTTCAAACTTTACCCCAGCTAGACTGATGTTAAGCGACGTTGAGTCTACGACAGAGGGCGTTCGTCTAACAAAATCCGATTGACACCTTGGAAATTTTAAGAATATATCTCTAGGGAACTCGGTGGCGCCACGGTCTTGTTCGCTTAACAATGATCGCAACGTTGTGCAACCATTGGCGCGGTCAATCCGTTGATGGGTGACCAAAATTTGACACCGATTTCCTCCATGCTTCGGGAGGCACGTTAAGCTGTTGGTCCCGGGTGCTATCTTTACCAACTCAGATAGCAGTCGTTACATCATATCAGAGATGATGATAACTCTGACGCCTAAACTGGGAATGGGTATAGCTTACCCTAAGTGTTGCGGAGGTCTGATGGCAGTCGCTCTGTGTAAAAGCTTAGCCCTCGCCAAATCTCTCAGTTTGGGAAGCCGACCCTGAGACAATCGGGAAAAAGGCTAGGATGATGATGATCTGGCTCGGTGGCTCATTTGGTAGTGACCTCTGTCCTCTGAGCCAAGGGTCGTGGGTTCGATTCCCGCACAGTACAAACATTTGTGTTCATGAACACATTTGTTTGTATTGGTCTGGGTGTTTTCTATGTATAATATGTATTTATTTACAAAAAAAAAATGTATCTAAGTAAGTTTATCAGTTGTCTAGTACCCATAGTACAAGCTTCGGCTTAGTTTGGGGCTAGGTGGCGCTGTGTGGCCCAGCGTGGCATGTCTTGGGTTATTTATTTATTTATCTCTAGGGAACATGGACTTCGGTAAAGAGTTCCACAGTTGAGTGTAGATGAGATACTGCCAACAGCTGAACATTGTGTGTGCCAGCCACCGTTACAGTTGCGCCCGTCGGGAGCAGTATTAAATCACGTATCACGTTAATCTCAACAGACCGCTAGGTGGCGGCCGCTAATGAGCACTGCCCATTAAGGTTGCCGCTCATAGACCTTTTAAGAATAAGAAGTCGTTATTATATTGGGACATCACAACATAACAATACCTACATAGAGACGTACATTTCAAACTTCAATACAAACACGAGGAAATAACCTTCTATACTTATAACTAGCTGTGCCGGCGGCGTCGCACGTTTGGATATCGGGTTTCAAAAATAACAGACTTCCATAATATGGTACCTAAATTTTAAATTAGACCTCTAGCAATACATTGGTGAAAACCGCATTTAGTTCCATGCATTAAATTTCGCGTGATGCGCGATCAAACATGCAGATAATAATTTCTCCCGTTTCCCACACACTTCCCGTCACTGCTCTGCTCCTATTGATTGTAGCGTAATGAAAAGTATACTATAACCTGCCCAGGAGTATGAAGAATATTCATACCAAGTTTCGTTAAAATCCGTGCAGTAGTTTTTTTTTCTATAACGAACATACAGACAGACAGACCAACATAAGCTAAAAAACGGACTAATTACATTTTTTGGCCATAATAGCATATATATACAAAATGAAATAATCGACTGTTTATGTGGCCAACCCTAGTCGCTAGAGTCGTATGCAGGGCGCTAGTTGCGACTAGAAAGCAGCCCGAGCGCTGTCGCTCCATATCGGAGCTACCTGGAATCGGTGGCAGTTTTTGCTGATAGCATACCGGCCTCTGCACCTATCATTTGACGAGGGAAATGTGGGAATAGGAATAAATGAATATTAGACAATATCACATACTAGATTGCTTCGATCCCAAAGTAAGTAGCTTTACGTAAGCACTTGTGTTATGGGTATCAGAACAACGAAGGTACCGCAAATATATACTTAAATACAAACACCCGGACACAAACACAAATGTTCATCACACGAATGTTTTTCCCGGCTGGGAATCGAACCTACGACTTTTGGTTCAGGAGGAAGGGATAACTTCCAAATGAGCCATCAAGCCAGTCAGAAAAATGTAATGTTCCTCATTCTAATGTTTTAAGCTTTCTCGGTCATCATCATCAGCCTATCGCAGTCCACAGCTGGACATAGGTCTCTCCAGTTATTCGCCACTTTGCGCAAACACCAGGAGGATTTACCCATAATCGCCACCCTGGGTGGGTTGGCATAAATGGGTAGCTGCTGGGCAGTGTACCTGAATAGGGAAAATTCAACAAACCATGTCATGGGAACCTATCATCTTTGCGAAGTTTTCGAAACTTTCGCATCAAAAATCTGTAAAATAATTTGTTTAAACAATCCTAGTTGGTTTTGGATTGCATCAATGCAAAATAAGTGTGTCAATGAGGGTATAATAAAAAAGCTTATTATTAAATAAATTTACTTTTATTGATTCTAATTAATTTACTTAGGTAGGAGAAAATAAATTACAGCCAATGTTTTCAATCTGCAAGGAAGATACATTTGTACAGGAAATTACATAATTATTTAAACTTATAACGATAGGAATCGCTTGAAAGATTAGATTGCTTTTTAGATATTACTTACCGTACTAAATATTTCCGGTGTCAATTGCATATAAATGTACAGCTACAGTATAATATAAAAAATACAGCTTTACTTGAAAAACGTAAGTCTAATTCTCTTAAAATTTGTTATTTTCACGAATTTTCGTACTACGAGTAATAATTATTCAATACCACGTTGTAATAAGTATAATTCGTCTATTTTTTGATCTAAATGATCAAAAAATTAAACCGACTTCAAAAAAAACACAAACGACTAAAACTAAAAAGCGATAAATAACTTAAGTAATTCTATCCTTAATACATAATTATTTAAATATTACAATTATCACTTATTTTTGAAGTCGGTGCCAGCTCTTGGTACCTAACGTAGACTGTTGTTGTATGACGCGCGCGGCCGGCAAATCCACACGACAATATACATTTATTTGTTTGGCTGGCACCGACTTCAAAAATAAGTGATAATTGTAATATTTAAATAATTATGTATTAAGGATAGAATTACTTAAGTTATTTATCGCTTTTTAGTTTTAGTCGTTTGTGTTTTTTTTGAAGTCGGTTTAATTTTTTTTAAAAAATAATTTTATTTCACTATTTTTAGTTACGTTGATGTACTGTGACCATGAGTAAAGGCTAATTAATGAATAAGGGAATCCTTAAGAGTTTTACTTAGGAATGAAAAATTTTGCTTCAAGTCAAGTGAAGACTATACGATCTAGAATCAAGCATATCACTTACCAAATCACCTGCCCTATTAGCCCTGCATAAGTACATACTACTACCTAGCTTAATATCGACCAATGTTAGTACTGTCCCCTAACTCCTAACCGTTAAGGAGTTCTGTGGCTTCATCATCAGCAACAGATGTTGACGCCCGGAAGCATATAAAAACACCATATGAGCATACAATTTTAAGAAATAAGAAGCTTTTATCATCGACAAAACATAACATTTTCGGTTGTTGCCCTCAATTTCTCCAGGATCCCATCATCAGATCCTGACTTGGTGATAATGGGACCACCTCGGAAGTGTCCTCTGTCGAACTGTCGAAAAAATTTTGAAATCCATCCATAATTGACGGAAATATCGGTGAACATACATAAAAAAAAAAAAAAAAAAAATATTATACATACAGACGAATTGAGAACCTCCTCCTTTTTTGAAGTCGGTTAAAAAATAGACGAATTATATAAGTAATTTTTTAATGGTAACAATTTCCCAAAGTAATTGGTTGTTTTATCAAAATTTAAATAATAAATCAATAATTGCAGTTGTTAGGTACAACGAAATACCAATTTAGTAAACTATTCTTTCTTCGAATGGCTATATTTAACTAAATTTGAATGAGTTTCTTAGAATTTTACAGAATCGATATTCTGCTCAACTTTAGTTGCATTTTTGAGCAATGTCATTTCCATATCCACTCTTCATGAGAACCACCACAAAAATGTATCCAGAATAGAACACCCATCGCGTTTTACTTTCAAAACTGTCACAGCGCATTTTTTTAAACTTTATAGTGGCACAGCAAACTTCCTTTTGTCTGATGGAAAGCTAAAGAGAAGTTTCAGTCGCTGCAGCAACTGAAAAGTAACCAGATCATTTTTCAATGGCCACCTCCTCAATCACTTTCCAGTTACCACTGCCATGCCAGCCTTGAAGATACACATGGATATACGCAAGCGAAGTCACTTCCGGGGTGTTTCGTCGAGTGTACGATGATCATTAGCCAGGTGGGAAAAGCCTTCTGTCAGGTCAGGTCTGAAAAGCTAAAGCGTGTCACTTTTGTAATTAGAGTGCGCGTTCTTCTTAGACGAGCACTTAGAAAAACATTCAGAACGCGTATTGGGTTTGAACCGCTCATTTGTATTCATTCAAATTTGATCTGGCTGAATATTGGTCAGAATTTATTTAGATTGCTATTCGACATACTAAGAAGAAGAATTTGACGTGTACACTGGCTGAACTGACACACCATGCAAACCAACCATGTTTCCACATCATGCAAAATACTTGTAGTGTAAAATTAAGTCACGCATTTTAGCACACACAAGGCCGGTCTATCCTAGACATATTTTTGTAGTACGCACATGATAAGTACTCATCATTTCAAAGGCAATTTAAGGCTTGTTCTGCGCATGCGCAGGTAACGGCCGCGCGTTGGCTCCGCGTCGGGTGTCCTCGGCTTCCTTCGCTTCGTTGCTCTCTCGTGATTGGGCTAGGCGTTTCGTGTCGCTATTTTGAGGTTGCTCTGGAATAGGTAGGCAATTTGAGATTATGGTCTGAACGGACATCAATTGGCATAGTGATTTAGCATAGTTAGTGGCTTCCTTCCTGATGGAAAGCTAAAGCACCACAGCCATTTTAACTAGTAAGACAAATAAAATTGTTTACAAAAACATATATAACATTATAACAAAGGATGCCTGTCACTATACGCTGCCTGCAAGATGTATTTTCATTTCACATCATCGTCATTCTAATCAGCCTATCGAAGTCCACTGCTGAACATTATGATCCCTCCAGTTGTTCGCCACTTTGGGAAAACACCTGGAGGTTACCCAAAATCGCCACGCTTGACGGGCGGATTCGCGACGTATGCAGGGCGTAGCTTCTTGCTCCGGTGACGCTGCTGCCCGGCATCGGACTGTGATCCACTAATGATGATGATGATGATGCTCACCGTTACTTGCAGCTCTTTGGCCGTTGGCAGCGTGGGCGGCGTGGGTCTGGAGCGCTATCAGCTGCGACAGCTGGACTGGTCTTGCCGGCGCCCCCTGAGGTGCTGGTTGAGCTCTGGAACAATCAGATTAATGGATAACACTCTTCAGACCGAATTCGGTCGCAGCTGTGACCAAACAGTACGCAAGAGATATAAAAATAAAATATTCCTGCAAATAGATTCACGAGTAATACTTTTTTTTTTTTTTTCCTACTAGCACTTCGACGTGATAAGGATGGGGCCTGATGAGAAGAAGTGCCGCCAAAAAACTCACTATAATAGGGTCTGAAATTACAAATTCCTTTTCACTCACTGGTAAGCCCCAGCAGGTTCTTGGTAAGCGAACTCATAGGGCCTGTTCAGGGGCTGTATCTGCGGAGCCAATAGGTATCCCCCGGGATTGACCGCCTGTTGAGGCACTCGCGGATAACCCAGCAGTGGGGATATCACCGTCTGTCCAGATGGGTCTAGAAGCACCGCGTTTTGGTAGCCTGGAAAGAAATTGAGTGTGGTTTAAATAGATCATCATCAATCACTTTAACACAATGCTTACAGTTTAACTATTATTTTTCGGTAGACTGTAATCGGTCCAAGTGAAATTCTTAAATTAAAATATGTCGTGCGTTAAATTATCAACAGTTCCGCTTTTATCGATCATAATCTACCGAAAAATAATACGTTAAATTGTAAGCAGTTATAACGTTCACAATCATTCGACAATTTACAATCTCGTGAGATATTTACAATTTCACAGTGACATATTTGACTGGCTCGGTGGCTCAATGCCACTGCCTTCTGAACCAAGGGTCGTGGTTTCCATCCCCACCCGGAACAAACATTCGTGTGATGAACACTTGTGTATTTATTTGTATCTTATGGTATTTTCGTTGTTCTGTTCAAGTGCTTCAGCTACTTACTTTGGGATCGGAGCAATGTATGTGATGTTGTATGATATTTATATTTATTATTATATTATATGAAAATTATATGTATTTTATATGAAAGCAATGTATTTACCATTGCCAGGGTAACCAGCATTGCCCTGAGGACCCGCTGCTACGATATACACGGGCTGGTAGCCGCCTATGGATCCCGGTCTGAAATCAGATTACAATAAACTGTAATAACGAATAAGTAACTTCTTCATCATCATCATAACCGCAGTCCACTGCTGGACATAGGCCTCTCCATGTGTTCGGCACTTTGGGCAAACACCTGGAGGTTATACCCATAATCGCGGGTTGGAAATCGCAAGGCGTAGCTTCTCGCTCCAATGACGCTGCTGCCCGTCATCAGCATGTATTTAGCTGCGCCTTTAATTGTGATGGTTATACCGCCATTGGTTGCCAGAGCCTCGTTCGCTATTCAGCAGAATGCACCACGGGCAGGTGAGGGTACTTCTTTAATATATTTTTAACGACTATTGTTATAGTTTTCCACATTAACAAAAAGAAATACCATCATCATGATAATAATGGGACCAACTAGTAAGCACACCCTGTCAAACAAAAAAAATCCAATTGTATAATAAATAAAATAATAATAATAAATAAATAATCATTCAGGGATATTACCTGTATCCGGCTACTGGCATGTGGACAATGAAGACACGTTGACCTGGCACCAGGCCGGGTAGATTAGGAGAAACGGGTGTCTGTGGACAAAATTAAAACGTTAATAACAATTCCAGTTATATACCTAATTGTTAAATTGTTAATAATTATTATAGGTACGAGTATACCAATTAAGGTATTTTAAATATTTAATGTTATTTACTTTGCAGCACACTACCTACCTACGATTATATGTCTCCGGAAACAAAGAGTCCGGCAAGGAGTTCCATAGTTTGGCCGTTCGCACCAAGAAAGTAGAGGCAAACCGTACCGTGCGAGTCCTTGGGACCTGCATCATAAAACGGTGTCTCTTGGCCGTATCTCTACTCATCCGGTGGTAAAATGGAGCTGGGGGAATCAAATTGTGTAGTTCAGTCGCACACTCCCCAAAATGTAACCGATAGAAGACCGATAGGCTTGCAATCTTTCGACAGTGATCAAGGCTTTGCAATTTCACGTCACAAAGCAAGTCGTTGTCGATGAGCCTTTTGGCACGTCTCTCTATGGTCTCCAACGCCTCAAGCTGGTATTTAGCTGATCCATGCCAAAGATGCGAACAGTTCTGTGTGGTAAAATGTGCCCCCCCGTAACTTCTAAAATACGGGCATGATAAAACTGAAAAAAATTATGATGTGTATTACTGTGAAAACTACTAACGAAAATTGGTTTGAATGAATCTAGACAGTAGTTTTTTTTAAACGTCATATATCAAACTAGCTTTTGCCCGCGACTTCGTCCGCGTGTTTAAATTTATACATACAAAAGTTTTTTCCCGCTAACTCCCGTTCCCGTGGGAATTTCTCAAAATACAGCCATAACTAAACTTTATATTTACTAAGGTACCTGCATGCCAAATTTCAAGCGTCTAACTTAAGCGGTTTAGATTTTTCATACAAAAGGATTTTCCCGCTAATTCCCGTTCCCGTGGGAATTTCGGGAATTCCTTTCTTAGTGCACCCCTACGGTACCTAAGCTACGTCCCTTCCAAATTTCAAGTGCCTACGTTTAGCCGTTTGGGCTGTGCGTTGATATGTCAGTCAGTCAGTTTCTCCTTTTATATATATAGATAAGAAGATTACCTATTTTCTTTTAAATAACAATTATCATGTGAATATATATTTTTTTATAGTGGCTCGACACAATGGCTTCCCTACGCCTGATGGAAAGCGAAAGAGAGGCCCAAGTCGCTGTGACAACTGGCAAGCAACTGGTCAGCCACCTGTCAGTTGCCACCGCCATGCCGGCCCAACCCCAACCCCTCACGAGCTCCGGACACCCTACTCACCAGCAGAAACACGACCCGAAGGTCATTTGGCTGCGGTATTTTATAGGGTGGAGGTCCTTCCCCGGACGGGCAGCTCAATTCGAGCGAAGATTCGCTATGCCCTACCTCTCTTAATAATTTATGAAAATTACCTGCTGCGGAGGCTGCTGTGGCTGCTGCGCTCCCGGTAGCAGCTCCACCTCACTGTCAGGGTCCAAGGTCTCCAGTCTTGATGGAGCGCCATTTTGGGCGCTGTTAGTACTTGCTGAAATGTGGTTATGAAGTCAATTATACTAAGGCGCGTACAGCAAAAATAATCCTGTGTGTAGTCTCAAAATAAGCCTGCAAACGTCCACAGCTGGACATAGAACGTCCACAATGACAATTGTCATTTTTAAATCCCCAAGTCTTATTTAGCACTAGCTGTGCCCGCGACTTCGTCCGCGTGGATTAGAGTTTCATCCCCTATTTTACCTCCTTGTGGGTAGAATTGATCAAAATCCTTTCTTAGCGGATGCCTACGTCATAACATCTACTTGCATGCCAAATTTCAGCCCGATCCGTCCAGTGGTTTGGGCTGTGCGTTGATAGATCACTATGTCAGTCAGTCAGTCACCTTCGTTTGAATTGTATATATTTAGATAGATCACCTTTGAATTGTATACATATATTTAGATAATAGAGAGGTGGTTTGGTGATGATGATGATGATGAAGACTAAGGAAGTACAACAAAGTTTATTGATTGACTCGATGATCAAATGGTCGCAACCAATGTTGAAAGTCGTGGCCACAGTTGACACAGTCCACAGCTGGACATAAGCCTCTCCAGTTGTTCACACTGTAGACAAACACCTGGAGCTCCCATAAAAAAATATTTTTAGGTTTTTTGTCTATGATAATAGTGTTGCAAGCGTGATGAACTGATAGTCTGGTGAAAGTTTAAAACAAGGATTGCTTTACCTTGTGTGCGCTGTGTTTCGCTGTAGTAAGGAGGTAACTCTGGATTATCGAAGAAGAAGTCCATTCTGAAATAGAATAAGTATGATATCAATGGTTATTTACTTAATTAACAAGTTTAACACGAATTAATAAGTTTAACATGAATGTACATTTGGAATCAGCTTCCTGCTGCAATTTTTCCGAGTGGATATGATTTGGGGACCTTCAAAAAGCGAGCCTATAGATTTCTCAAAGGCCGGCAACGCACCTGTGAATCTCCTGGTGTTGCGGTGTCTATGGGCTGAAGTGAGCACTTACCATCAGGTGACTTTCAGGCCCGTTTGCCCCCTCTAGCATAAAATAAAAAAATAAAATATATATACAATGTTTCTTAATCTCATGTGCATTACAGTGGTATCTACCTACCTATCTAGATTCAATTAATGAAATAGCAACATACTTGCATACCTAATTAAATTAAAATTTGGAGGTAGACCAGCTACCAATATGTGAAATGGCATGTTTTGCTTATCTATGGAACGATTTGCTATGTAAAAACAATATTGTTTTAAGGGGTTCTTTGACAGAACGCCTTAGATTTTTCTGCCGCAAAGCAGAGTAGATAGGTAAATGCATTCGTTGACTAGTTATATTATTACCATATACATACTTCCATGATTATTACATATATTGATTGCCTTGAGTTGACTGACAAATTTTATATTTTTATTGACTGATAAAGAGAGTTCTTTCCTTTCGGTAGACGGCAGCTGAACTGTGACCCTTGTATTGCATAGTCTATGAGCAGCGGTAACTGTTAACATTAGATCGACCGCTTGTTCGTCTGCCAGCGTTGATGGTGTCGCGACAGTCCTAGTCCTTCCAGGTCCCGCGACATAATCCCCATAGGAGCTTGGCGGAAGGCCGGGGTTTGTAGTGGGTATTCCCTGCTTCCTCTCCTTCTTGAGGCAGGGTGAGTCCCGCATACATACCCCGTCACTCCCCCCGGCTAAAAGCATTTTCCTCGGCATATAATTGTCCACAGCTTCTTATCAGATGATTGTTGCAGTGCCTTATTTAGGTTTGATGCAGCGTGCTGCATTTTCTCTTGTGACTAAACAGTCCGATGGCTGCACGACAGCTTTTGCCACACAAGTCACAGATGAAATGCGAGTCTGGGGCAGTAGGGGCAGCGACCCTCGGCATAAAAGAAAACAAAAAAGGCCAATGTTGTTTGCAGGTCACCAACCCACCTGCCAAGCGTGGTGACTAAGGCAAATCTCCCCAAAAGACAATTGTCATTGGGGGAGGCTGATGATGATGTGATGATAAGTCTTAGACGTATAACTTACGGGTTGATCTGCTGCGGTAGTGACTGCGCAGGCGTCGCCTGCTGGTACAGACGCGGCGGCGCGGGCGGCGCGGCGCCCACCAGTGCACAGAGCGTTGACAACACGTACTGAAATAGAGGACAAAATTGATATAAGGCAACTGACCAGTTACTTGCCTTTTGTCACAGCGACTTGGACTTCCCTTTCGCTTCCCATCAAGCGTAGGGAAGCCATTATGTCGACCTATGAAATAAAAAAGGCTAAGACTGTTTTTTTGTATTGGATCAGCATAGTGACTTCCTTTTGCCTAATGAAAATCGCTTATATCGATAAGGCCGCCTATATTGTACAACAAATGTCTACTATACCTAGTTTTAAGTCTAATTGTATGGTGTGCAATAAATAATTATATAAATAAAATATTTATATATATATTCTTTATTGCACACTATATTATTTATTTAGCTTTATAGCTAAAAGGAAGCCCAAATCGCTATAACAACGGGCGGGAAACCAATTGGTTACCACAGCCATGCTGGCCCGCGAGATGCTTTACGCAACTGTTGGTTAAAATGGACATTAAATTTAGACCATCGATACTGACCCTTAATTACAATGCGCCGAAGGATCCGTGACTAACCATCACCTTCTTGCAGAGGTCACGGGCCGGAAAACGGCTACGACCATCGCGAATTCGTTCCACACGCGCGCGGATTATGAGCCCGATGCAGATCGCATCCCAAAACTGTCGCCTTGGGGAGTGGATGGGGAAATTAAGGTGATAGATGATAGTGTAATTTACGTACAGTAGGTACATTACACTTTATTTATTTATTTATTGGTACACAAAACAGAGTACAACAATACATGATAATTGGTGAAAGAAAAGGGTAACATTATTAGGCTGCACGTCCACAAATATGTGTACACAGCATGAAAAGCTAACATCTTGTTACAGTGCTATGAAATGATTACAAAAAAAAAAAACAAAAAAACAAGATCAAATGAATGAGTCAATAGGTAACTCCAATAAGCCGTTGAAAGAATAACATCACACAACTTATATAAAGCAGATTTCCATTTGTTAACAGATGAGTTGTAGACATCAGGCACCTCTGTATGCTTAGATAATATGGTATTATAATCACGGCCCATTCTGTATATGGGGTTATGGAAGGATACGTTATTGTTAAAAAATGGGATAGCGAAAGGCCGGTCATGTCGAGAAGACCTGTTAGGTACTCTTAAATAAATATTGGATAAGAGTGAGGTATTCATTGAGCCATTAAGAATTTATCAAGGGAAATATGTGAACGATATGGGTTTTGGGATGCGATCTGCATAATTATGAGCCCGATGCAGATCGCATCCCAAAACTGTCGCCTTGGGGAGTGGATGGGGAAATTAAGGTGATAGATGATAGTGTGACTTGCATTACACTTAAATAAGTGAAATATATTGTAAACGATACTGGATCAAAAAATCTATATAAATAAAAATAGATCTTCGATATCTAAGTATGTGCGCCCAAATCGTCGATGACTAAACTAAATTGATCATTGATTATGTATAGAAATAGGGCCTAGGCCCTAGGCCTATGTTCAGCAGGGAACGTTTGCGGGCTAATGCTTTTTAGTCCTCGTACTATTATCAGACAACAACATCACATACATTGCTCTAATCCCAAAGTAAGTAGCTTCATCACTTCGCACCACCAGTGCATTAAAGGAGTATGTCCACATGTGCGATTTTTTTTTTATTTTATTAAACGATAGAAAAAGTTCTAATACATGTCCCCTATTTTTTTCGTATTTTTATCTGTAATAGCCATGAAAATATATTAAAAAAAGTAAAAAGCTACTTCAACATGAAACACAATATTTGACTACCAAAAAACACGTACATAGAATTACTACTCACATATTTTGTTAGAGTCCCTAGCAATAAGCGCGTGAATGCGATCCCGCCTTTTTTGCTCGAGGCATTGAAGAAGGTTTGTTGGAGCAAGTTACTTACTCCTTTAATGCACTACATATTTTCGGAAGAATTTTTCGTAACTTCACATACGTAAAGAATGTTAAATATTGTCTTATGCGTAAGTGCATTCACTTATCATTGATTTCATAAATTATATTTTAAGTGAATTACTCCTTTAATGCAAGTACCCTACTTTCGTCACCGAAATTCTTAATTAGACGTACAGCAAATGTTTATCACAAATGTTCAGTGTATTTCCAGTTAGTGACCGCATAGTTTTAATAAAATTAATAGAAAATTAACAAAGGCAAGGCGAATGCTTAATTTAATTGATGGTGTTTGTATGGTAATATGAAAAATGATGGCGATAAGTACTTCAGACTTTATTTTATTTACAAATACTTTCGGAGCGAGTACGGCACCATAGATTACATCCGCTCATTGTGGCAGATTATTCAGAAGACAGAAGAGTATAATCAGCCCCTTTGTCTTGTATTCGTGGACTATGAGAAAGGCTTTGACTTGGTTGAAATCTGGTTTGATCTGGAGTCCCTGCAGCAATGTCAAGTAGATTGGCGATACATCCTAGAGCTGAGATGTCTCTTTAAAGCCGCCACCATGTCCATCCAAGTACAGAATCAGCAAACAAGGCCTGTATCGTTGCATTAAGGAGTGAGAAAAAGGGATGTCATTTCCCCAAAGTTGTTCATTAATGAAATGAAAGATATGTTCATGACACTGAACTGGAAAGGACGTGGCATCAACATAAATAGCGAATACATCTCTCACTTGCGATTTGCAGACGTCATCGTCATAATAGAAGAAGCGCTGCAGAACTTAAAACAGATGCTGAATAAACTTGCTGCTTCCTCTGTGCGCATCGGCCTACGGACGAACTTGGACAGAACCAAGGTCATGTTCAATGAACATGTTCTACTGGAACCGATTGCAAGTACACAGCGCTATTGTACAAAAATATTCGGGCAGACATTGCAGTTAGGTGGAAACAACTTTGAGGACGAGGTGAATAGGAGTATTCAGCTAGGCTGGGCAGCGTTTGGGAAACTTCGTCGAACCTTCACATCGTCGATCCTACAGTGCCTAAAGACAAAAGTCTTCAATCAGTGCGTTCTAGCGATTATGACATACGGAGCCGAATTAAAGGTCGCTCATTAAAGCCACAAATAAAAGGTCGCTCAGCGAGCTATGGAAAGGACTATGCTCGGCGCCTCTCTGCGGGATCGAATCCGAAATGAGGTGATCCGGCAGAGAACCAAAGGCAGTGGCCAGGCCACGTCGGCCGCAGAATCGATAACCGTTGGGGTGAACGAATTTTGGAATAGAGATCGCGTCTCGGCAAACGTAGTGTAGGACGCCTTCAGGCCAGGTGGAATGACTATATGCGCAGGACGGCTGGCAAGTGCTGGATGCGAGAAGCCCAGGATCGATCAAAGTGGCTAACATTTGAAGAGGCCTATGTCCAGCAGTGGACTGACATATTCAGAGTATTGTCTCGTTGTTCTTATGTAGAATTCCGTACCCAAAGGGTAAAAACGGGACCCTATTACCTTACCTTAGTAATAGGGTCCCGTCTTAACTTCACCGTCTGTCTGCCTGTCTGTTTGCTTGTCAGTTGCCAGGTTAGATAGCTAAAATTATAAAATATTGTGCATGTCTATATTAATTTAGATACACAAAATTTCATAATAATTATTTCATAAAATATTTAAGAACTATAATACATTTATTGCTTTATTTGATTATGTAACTGAGACATAACTTCATATGAATTATATTGGTAGCTTCGACGATTTGTAAGTGTTTTTTTTAAACCTATACAAATAAAGATTATTTTGACTTTGTTCTTCATGTGCCTTATGTGTACACCTATAAAACATTAGCTTACATTGAACATTTACACAATACTATAAAATATAAAACTTACCTATATAAAGCATTGTGTGATTCAAATGCTACTATGAAAGTTATTACCAAAATTTGGTTCCCCGTAATGATTCCCAGGGTGATGAAGATGATGATTACTGATTTTTATACCAAGTACATTTATTGTAGAATGTGATTATGTGACTTTGAGATATTATTTAATTTGTATTAATGCCATACACACATATACGTAACACTTACCATAAATTTAATTAATGTTGTGTTTGTACAATCGGTTACTAGTATTTTGATTGTTTAACGATGAAAATTATTTTTATGACACTTGTCATTCGTTTTTGATACCTTATTATATGTAATAATCTGTTATTATACAATATTATCTACGGTGTATTACATTGGTACGAAGTTTATTAAGCTCAACACGTTTCATAGTTTTGACTTCGAAAGTTTTTATAAAGTACCAAGTATTGCTTGTATTCATTTTGTATTTTAATTATGTAATGTACCAATGATATGTTCTAAAGATTTAACGTACCTATCGAATGTTTACTCAAATAAAATAAGAATGGCAAGATGTTGCACAAGAGTTATCAATAGTCGATATTTCCTTTGAAAATATCGGGAGAAAGGTCTTACACTGGGTTGTATAGGTACAATTTGGTATTTTTTTACCTTTATAGGCGTGAAATGGTGTTAAGAAGAATAGATTTTGTTAATTTTTAATACAATTACTAAAATTAATCTCAATTGTGGCAAAAAAGACGAAAATAAATATTTTGAATTTTTTGAAGGTAATTTGGTTGTATTTCTGTAAGTAATCACTCAATTTTAATTTAAAATACACATTAATGTTTTAAAAAAATATATAATTTACCCACAATTAATACTGTCATTTGAATGTATACTTAATTTTCATAGTTAACAAAATGTATGAAAATATTTCCATCTCGAAAAATATTTTCATCATGCAATAAATATGTAAGACACATACTATGTAATGTTATTAAGAAATACCCCTGCAATAAATATTTAGTACAAATTACTTCATTGCAAATATTGAAAAAAACCGTGCAAAAAGTACGTAAAGATTAGTGATCCGTATTTTTTTACGAAAAGACACGTGCATTAAAGGAGTATGTGCACATAATCTATATAATATTTTAGGAATTGCATAGCAAAATAATCATATATTTACTTACTATAAGTTCTTTGTGAATTAAGCTCATGCATTAAATATGTAATCGTTTCTTTTCTCTCTGATTATTAAACAAGCAGTCTCTCCACAATACCAATCAATGAGAATTAAAGAACGTGTGTAAAGCTTTCTAATGATATGAAATACATAGGAATAATATAAAGGGTTCAGAAGTTATAACAAAAATAAAGTGTTTTTTTGCCCTCCTGGAAAGTTGGTGTTTTTGAGTTACACCTTTAATGCACGGGTGGTGCGACTTGTGTTATGGGTATCAGAACAACGAAGGTACCACAAATAAATACTTAAATACAAATTTAAACACACAGACACGGAACAAACACAAGTGTTCTTCACACGAATGTTTGTCCCGGGTGGGAATCGAACCCACGACCCTTGGTTCGGAAGGCAGGGGTCACTACCAATTGAGCCACCGAGCCAGTCATTACTATTGCAACTGTTGACTTTGTTCCGTTCGTCAAACTCCCAATAGAATTTCAGAAGGTCACTTATTGTATTTGCCGTGTTACATTGTTAAGTTATTTCATTGTTCCGGTAATTTAAAAAATAAATTGGTTATATCACACATAGTGCTCGTTATGAGATATAGTAGATTTAAATTAAATTAGTTTATCCCTAAACTTAATACATACATTATATCAAATTACCAAGTCTAACCAAAATATTAGTTCGACAGTGTAAATACAAAAATATTGAAATCGAATATAAATCATCATCATCATCAGCCCCTTGCAGTCCATCATTGGACAAATAAATATCAGATAAAATACATATTTTGAGAGAAAGTAAAATGGTATTACAACCGTAGACAATCAAACACTACTGAAAACGAAAGTACTAAAAAAGTCGAATCTAGGACATTTCGTGAAAGTACTTACCTACTATTATATGAATGGGTGCAAAAACAAAGTAAAACAAACATAGTAAATTATAATATACGTTAAAAAACTGGTACCCCTTTCAGAACCAATAATAGGTAGGTATAATATGTTTTAAGCTTTCTTACAGACTAACGGGTCTTGACAACGTTACTACTCGTATAGCAACCTAAACTGATATTAACATGTAAATGTATAAATAACTCTATTATGAAGTCGTACTTTTATTGTTACTGAATTATAAATACACTAGCTGCTGCCTGCGGCTCTGTCCGCGTGAATATTCGTATAAAACATAGCCTATGTGTTAATCCAATGTATAAGCTATATTACTGTGAAGTTTCATTAAAATCTGTTCAGTAGTTTTTGCGTTAAAGAGTAACAAACATCCATCCATCTATCTATCCAAACAAACTTTCGCACTTATAATATTAGTAGGAAGTAGGATAGGATAGGATATTAATTTGGCGATGATTTTGCAGAACATGATTAACCCTATGAAACGTTTATCACTACCCGAAGCGAAGCGAAGCTGGGTTGCTCATTACTTACTTCAGATATTATATTTTCATTTCATTTCATTAACTAAAAGTGAATGAAGTGTAAACCGTCTAACAATAATTACCAATCCAGTGTGTTCCTAGTTGTAATGATTGCAAATATATGCCCATAACATCGGGCCACGATCGATTACCCATGGTAATTAAGGCCCATCATGTCATCAATTCAATTGCAATCAGTAATGTTTATTTTTACACAATTCAAGTGAACGCATTCGCATAGAATGCGATGCGGATTCCATTGAGAAGCGTTTTTTATATTTACTCTTATATGTGATTGATGATGATTTTAATTATGTTTAATAACCGTTTTTATTAGTTATGCATCGACTCAGAAATACCTAGACATAATAACGCTTCAAAAGCACCCGACTTGAGTGTTAAACTTTTCTTTTTGTAAACTTAAGAGAGGTAGGGCATAGCGAATCTTCGCTCGAATTGAGCTGCCCGTCCGGGAAAGGACCTCCACCCTATAGAATACCGCAGCCAAATGCCGCATCGGTATTAGGCAGCGCTGCCCAGGTCTTTCCCTATGGCAGCACCAGCTGAGCTAATTCCCATTGTCTGCATCGTATGCCCTCTGAGCCTCTCCTTCGTGCCCCGAGTGGTGAGTGCGGGGGCGCGATCCACTCATAGGGGCGTAACGGTGTGGTGGGTGCAGCCACACCGTTGCACGAGGTCCGCCCGGGGAGCACTCTATTGCTCCCCAGATCCGGGAGCAGGGGTATTTGCCCTCCCCGGACCAGGAGTGCCGGCCGCTTATCATCTGCGGCTGGCCAGGGCAGGCAGGGATGTGGCCGTATGCTTCGGCGCTACCCGTGTCCCTGCAACTTGCTGCCCACTGGCGACACAGGGGGGATTAGTGGGTATGCCCTCCCTTTTTGGGAGGTGTGAGTCCCACACACCATGCCGCCTCCCCCCGGAGACGGCATGAAGGTGCCTAATGCATTCCCCTCTAAAAAAAAAAAAATTCCCATTGTCTATTATTGTAATCCGTTACCTATGTTGATTTTTTTATGTGTTGATGTTGTAAGAAGACAATAAATCTCATTTTATTATTATTATTATTTTTAGTATAATTACGTTTGCTCTTTGGTTTCCTCGTGTGAAATTTGGTTTGTCACAAAGAGTCTTTTCTTAAGCCGTTGTACCTAGTCCTGATCCATAGTCTCGCTAACACTCGAGAACAGCTGGACCGTTTTGGGTAATTTTGCTCTTGAATTATTTGTGAAAGTCCATGGAAGTTTTAAAAATGATAAACAACGGGTGGAAAGATCTGCCGAGTCAGCTAGTCTTATACTCGTATATAAAGATTCATTTCTGTTCGTTAGACTCGATAAAACTCGACAACGGCTAAGTTGTTAAAAAATTTGTAAAATCGTAGTCCTGCCGTTATTATGTGGCAGAGATGCTGCCATCTTAATTGAAGATTACTTTGTCCGAGTGTAATTCAAAATACAATTAATTAAATTGTAAAATCGATGGACATTATCAATGTCTGTCGTAGACATCGCAGCCATTATCTCAATCATTACTTTTTCACGTTTCCTATCAAGCAAGGAATTATGATATAACTTATACAATAAGGTTGAGGTGAACACACTTAAGTTACGTCAAAACATGACTGATACCTGAGGACGTCCACGAACAATTTCACAGTCGCCGGATGTCGTTAGGTGCTACGCAAGTGAATCGCGGTTTGTTTTGCAAGGATACCGGGTACTGAGATACTGGCAAGCTATATACCTTATAGCTAGCAAATACATACCTTACTGTACTTATTAACCATCATCATCATCATCAGCCTATTGCAGTCCACTGCTGGACAAAGGCCTCTCCAGTTGTTCCCCACTTAGGGCAAACATCTGGAGGATATACCCATAATCGCCACGCTGGGCAGGCGTTTTGGCGATCGCAGGGCGTAGCTTCTTCTCCGGTGACGCTGCTGCCCGTCATCGGTCTTTAGTATTTAGCTACGCCTTCAATTGTGATGGTTATACCGCCACCAGTCGGTTTGCCAGAGCCTCGTTTGTTGTTCCATATAGGGCCCAATAGAATGCGCCGTTCAAACCTAAACCCAATATCTTACCCAATTCCATTCCCGCTCCCTTATTTTTTTTTCGTCAGGATTACATACACAGGGGCTGGGTGGGGAGTTGCGTCCAACCTGGTCCCCGTTTGTATACCCGCCGTCATTCTCATTCCCGCTCTTGTTTTCGTTTCATACCCATTCCGATACCATATTATGGATTATTATAGCAACATTTCAACCATGGACTAAATATAATGTAATTGTTTTGACCCTGGACACATTTGGTGGAGTGACGATTTCCGCAGAATGGCTGGTAAGTGCTGAATGCGAGAAGCCCAGGATCAATTGAAGTGGCGAACATTGAGAGAGGCCTATGTCCAGCAGTAGACTTTTTTTTATAATTGCTCGACATAATGGCTTCCCTACGCCTGATGGAAAGCGAAAGAGAAGCCCAAATCGCTGTGACAACTGGCAAGTAACTGGTTAGTAACCTGTCAGTTGCCACTGCCATGCCGGCCCAACCCTACCCCCCACGAGCTCCGGAGACCCTACTCACCAGCAGAAACACGACCCGGAGGTCATTTGGCTGCGGTATTCTATAGGGTGGAGGTCCTTCCCCGGACGGGCGGCTCAATTCGAGCGAAGATTCGCTATGCCCTACCTCTCTTGATAGACTGATACACTGAGAGCACAATTACATGATGTTGTTATTATATCTCCTTATCCAGTCCCATGATCTAATTAGGCACCTACTTTTAAGATCGATTACCAAAGTGTCGTGACGTCACCTGTTATGACGAGTCGCGCGCAACTGGGTGAAGGCTCTAACGGCGACCACATACTAATCAGCCGTGCGTACGCGCAGGCTTCCTTCCGATGGGCCAATGGGGCATGCTGACTTGACATGTCTTTTGGAATTGTATGACCTGTTATCATTCTAATAGACCACCACTGCCAGACCATAACCAATCTACAAACGTCTACAACTAGACAGGGGCCTCTCTCAATTGTCATTTTGAGGGATTCCTTCTTATGACCTTCAGATCATTGGATGATGATCCTACCTACCTAGTTATGTCCAGCTGTGGACGTATTGGATTTACCTTAGTCACCGCGCTTGATAGACGGGTTTGTAACCGCAGTACGTTTTATTTGTACCCAAGTAAACGCTACTACCTGTTTCTTGATATATTTTTGTTATAGAAGCTCGACATAATGACTTCCCTACGCCTGATAAAAAGCGAAAGAGAAGCTCAAGTCGTTGTGACAACAGGTAAGTAACTGGTCAGTTACCTGTCAGTTGCCACCGCCATGCCGGCCCAACCGTAACCCCACGAACTCCGGAAACCCTACTCACCAGCAGAAACACGACCCGGAGGTCATTTATCACCGGTATTCTATAGGGTGGAGGTCCTTCCCCGGACGGGCAGCTCAATTCGAGCGAAGATTCGCTATGCCCTACCTCTCTTCCTATATTCCCTATCCCTTATATTTCCTCCCTTATAAATCCGGTAACGACATGGACCAATTGAACTACGAACGAAATGCCTACTAGGCATTTTTAGCTATACAATTTAAATATATGTATGTGATTATGTACACACTGCATACTAGTATCACGCCAACTGTAATTTCGGATGCGGTCGAATGAATTCTTCGGAAGGAAGGAATTACTCCGCACACCCTCATTATGGAAGAGTAAAAGTAGGTAAATTGTGTGTTATCAATGCAAATTTACTTGCATTTGAATAACGTTACTGACCATCAAAGAGAAAATTATAAGCTACAATGGTTATTCGTTAAGTAGATAGCAGGAAGAAGTCTCCGACTACACATGAAAATAAAGACTACACATCAAATCCGATACATTTATATCAATTCAAATCATTTATTTCGGATAACTTAGTAGATCCATGGGTTAGTAATAATGCTTAAAATCTAAGGGTTAGTATACTACACATTTATATGCATGTTGAATTCATGTATTGGACATTGAATTGAAAATTGTTGTTGAAGTAGCTGGTAAAATACCCCCCTGCATCGAGCCCTGTCTTCCCGAAGCACGCTAGAGATTGTCTAATCTAAAATTCGTCTTTCGTCGTTCGTTTTTAGACGGTAGGTACCTACGTGACTATTAGGTAATTAATATACCAATCATCCAATCATTAGATTCTCGCAGGCCGCTGTTGGATATAAACCTCTCCAATTGTTTGAGTTATATAATTTGAATTATCTTATATATATATAAAAGGAGAAACTGACTGACTGACTGACTTGACTGACATATCAACGCACAGCCCAAACGGCTAAACGTAGGCACTTGAAATTTGGAAGGGACGTAGCTTAGGTACCGTAGGGGTGCACTAAGAAAGGAATTCCCGAAATTCCCACGGGAACGGGAATTAGTATATATATATAAAAGGAGAAACTGACTGACTGACTGACTGACTGACATATCAACGCACAGCCAACGGCTAAACGTAGGCACTTGAAATTTGGAAGGGACGTAGCTTAGGTACCGTAGGGGTGCACTAAGAAAGGAATTCCCGAAATTCCCACGGGAACGGGAATTAGCGGGAAAATCCTTTTGTATGAAAAATCTAAACCGCTTAAGTTAGACGCTTGAAATTTGGCATGCAGGTACCTTAGTAAATATAAAGTTTAGTTATGGCTGTATTTTGAGAAATTCCCACGGGAACGGGAGTTAGCGGGAAAAAACTTTTGTATGTATAAATTTAAACACGCGGACGAAGTCGCGGGCAAAAGCTAGTATAAATTTATCAGACAACATCACATACCTACATTGCTCCGATCCCAAAGTAAGTAGCTTAAGCACTTGTGTTATGGGTATCAGAACAACGAAGGTACCACAAATATATACTTAAATACAAATATAAACACCCAGACACGGAACAAACACAAGTGTTCATCACACGAATGTTTGTCCCGGGTGGGAATCGAACCCACGACCCATGGTTCAGAAGGCAGGGGTCACTACCAATTGAGCCACCGCCGAGCCAGTCAATTGTTCGACACTTTGCTAGATCCTAGGCTCCTCGAATCTAGCAACTTGCACAAATCATTACGCCGTCAGGTGTCCTACTCAACGTTTGATGAGAAGCGGTATCCACTTTAGGTTCACAAGCATCCAATAACATGTATTTGAATGTCGTTCTAGGAAGTTACATTGGCAGATTTAGACTTTGGGCGGTCGACGACTCTCACAACCATGGACACCCATCAACAGGACGATACCCCTTGCCCTTTGTGCACGTTTCGCTATAAACACTACGGAACATTCAGACCACCGTAGTTCTAAAATAACTCCGACTTTTATTGTACTGGTTACGTAAAAGTACTGTAATCTCAGATCAGAGTATAAAGTAAACTAGTTTTATAAATGTTTGAGTTGTGTTTAGAATGACAAGTCGTCTTCATTAGGTATTTTTCGATAAAGAAGACTGAATCCCTCATTTTGATGCTACATTTTATATCAGGGATACGATAAAATTACTACTATTATGGGGAATGTTCTGAAGAATTATTTGGTTTACTGCTTGCAGCTGAGTTTCTTCACCGCACCACACGCAATCGATTGCCATTCCGTCCTTATCATCTCTATGGTTGGCGATCCTCCACTGTACGCTTGTTGCACAATTTAGGCGGCCTTATCGCTATAAGCGATCTCTTTCAGACAATCTTAGGGTAGAGGATAGTTGAAAAAGCCTTATATTAGTGATACTTATATGAGTAGGATAGTTGAAAATAGCTTGCTAATAATAATTCCATATTGTAGTACCTAGATTATTAGCAACTATATTCAGTTACAAAAAAGTCGGTTAAAAATAAACCTTTATCATTGAAAATCATTTGACCCTTCACTCGAACATAATTCTTAACAAGCTATTTACAAATGCAAACTGCATCTCCTAATAAAGCCAAGTGCATCATTCAATCCTTCACGATTTCAAAACTTGATAGCATCCATTTTAGACCATCTTGTATTTTAGATACTGCATCTACTTGCAAGAGTGCATTAAAGATGGGCCGCTCCTTATTCCATCGAGATTGGCATAAATCAGTCGCGGAGCGGAAAAAATGCAATATTTATGTGTGATAAATGTTAAGGCAAATGTCAACGAATCAATTTAATGTGTCTATGGTTGAGTGCGTCTTGCTATTCATACACTTTTTGCTAGTTCTTTATAGGACTGACCCCTTAGTTAATTTGGTAGTGATATGACCGCTTGTGATATCTGGCTGGTCATTGTAGGCAGGGTCATGGTTGCATACTTTTGTGCTACCCGAATCCCTGCAAGTTGCTGACCACTGGCGACACTGGGGGGTTTAGTAGGTATGCTCTCCCATTCTGGAAGTTATGAATCTCACACACTTTTAAGAAAGGTAGGGCATAACGAATCTTCGCTCGAATTGAACCGCCCGTCCAGGGAAGGACCTCGACCCTATAGAATACCGCAGTCAAATGACCTCTAGGTCGTGTTTCTACCGGTGAGTAGGGTTTCCGGAGCTCGTGGGGGGTTAAGGTTGGGCCGGCATGGCGGTGGCAAATGACAGGTAACTGACCAGTTACCTGCCAGTTGTCACAGCGACTTGGGCTTCTCTTTCGCTTTTCATCTGGCGTAGGGAAGCCATTATGTCGAGCCACTATAAAAAAAAACACGCTGATTTCCCTCTAATTCGGCGTAAAGGTGTCTAATACTTTCTTAACTTTAAAGAAAAAACAAAAAAAAATGATTCCGACCCTCAACCCCTGACAGATGGCAGGATCATTAAATGCCTCAAATATCCACTCGAATCCTTGGATAAAAATTATGTAAAGGATGTAAGTAGGTACGACATAGGCGTAAATAAGGAAAGTATGTAATAAGCACGTCTTGTTCAGGAATCTGAGTCACATTTTATACCTTTTGGTAACAAATAAAGACGATACACATAAATCAACTGGTCTTTAAGTAAGGTTTTCCTTTTACTTAATAGGTAGGTACCATAATGATGACTATGAAATATCCGAAGGTTCCATAATAAAGGAAATAGAGAGTGCTAGTATAATAGGTTTTTAATAATGATAACTTTGGAACATATCAAATAAACCTTTATGCCAGACCCTGACAAAAGTCTTTGAGTCTAAAAACTCCGCAAGAACTTCAACATGCTTGTTAATAGCCTCCCGACCGTCCCGATGTACGTGGTTGTGTTGGTTCAGTGGCAATAAATGCTGTCTCTGAGGTGACGGTCGTAGGTTCGGTCCCGTCACAGTACAAACATTTCTGTGCAGTAACATGACTGTTTGTATTGGCCTGGGCGTTTGCTATGTATATTACTTATTATGTACTTATTCAAAGGGAAAAAGAATCTAAGTAATTATATCAGTGTTGTCTGGTACCCATAGTTCAAGCTTAGGTTGGGACTAGATGATGCTGTGTGGCCCTGCGTGGCATGTCTTAGTTTACTTTTTTTTATTTATTTAATTCAATTTCCAAAATTAACCAATCTATCCTTAACCATTTCACAATCAACCTTCCAACGTCCCAGCAACACCGACTTTCCCCAACCCGTCATTACTCATAATTTCCCAACTGTCACATCTATTAACCCGTTGGAACGCCAGTAGTTACCGGTGACCTGTCGCGAAGAATGAATTTACGCCACGTGCGAGGCCGTAAGCCGTAATTACGGGGTGCGACGGAGCGCGTAGACGCATACGCGACCCACTTGCGTATAGGAAACGTATTGACACACTGAGGAAAACGATGATGGTCTTTGGGCGGGTCTTTGGTGTATAATGAGTCTTTGACAATGTCTTGATTGGGTTGGTTTGTAAATGTTTGTTGCGATATTTGGGCTAAGCGTATTTGAGACGTAGGGAGTGTAGGGTATCGCAGTGCAGGGTAGAGATTTCGTTAAGTACGAAAACTCCAAGATCTAGATCCGAAATCTTCAAAACTAACCTATAGATTGAGTATTGAGTATTGAGATACTAGCTGTGCCACCGGCGTCACACGCGTGGATATCGGGTCTTAAAAAATAGCGGACTTCCATAAAACGGTGCCTAAATTTTAAGTTAGAGCTCTAGCAATACATTGGGGAAAACCACATTCAATTCTATGCAGTAGTTTTTGAGTGATGCGTGTTCAAGTAAAATTTTTCATCACTAAAATTTTTGTTTGTCTGTCTGTCCGTCTATCTGTCTGTATGTTCGTTATAGAAAGAAAAACTACTGAACGGATTTTAACGAAACTTGGTATAATTATTCTTCATACTCCTGGGCAGGTTATAGTATTTAGTACTTTTTATCGTGCTACGATCAATAGAAGCAGAGCAGTGAAGGGAAGTGTTGGGAAAACGGGAGATTGATTTATCTGTATGTTCGAACGCGCATCACGCAAATACTACTGCATGTAATTGAATGCGGTTTTCACCAATATATTGCTAGAGGTGTAACTTAAATTTTTGGCATTATTTTACCCGTAAAACGGAGTCCCGATTCCGTTATTCTTGAAACCCGATATCCACGCGTGCGACGCCGCTGGCACAGCTAGTTTTCAATATAACTTCAGGAAGAGAATACTTAACATATTGAACCTTCGAAATACTAGATAGAAGTAAGCAAAAGCATAGCAAAGATATTAGGCAGTGATTATTTACCTACTAATTAGTTGCTCGTAATTACGAGGGTGGATTGTAAAGGCTAGTGAGGGTTTAAGTATGTCGCCTAGCATTATTATAAAGACTCTTTTTTCGACCACTTTTGACGGTGATCGCCAGCCGGGCGGGTAAACTCTACCACCGGCTAATAAGAAGGAAATTATGCATTGATTTGTATTTTTTATCTGTCACCGCATGGAATAGATGGAACGACTTTGGGAGTGGGTCAAAGTATGTGATGTTATGTCAGACTGGCTCGGTGGCTCAATTGGTAGTGACCTCTGCCTTCTGAGCCAAGGGTCATGGGTTCGATCCCCACACAGTACAAACATTTGTGTGCATGAACATGTCTGTTTGTATTGGTCTGGGTGCTTTCTATGTATAATATGTATTTATTTACAAAAAAACAAATGTATCTAAGTAAGTTTATCAGTAGTCTAGTACCCATAGTACAAGCTTCGGCTTCGTTTGGGGCTATATGGCGCTGAGTGGCCCAGGGTGGCATGTCTTGGGTTATTTATTTATTTTGCTTTCCGAAAAAAGCCACAATAGGCGTACGTTTTATTATACGTTCAGTTAAAGCACTTATAATTATGAAATATAGTGGCTGATAGGAAAATTTGGTACGTAAGTAATGTTTGCCTCAGTCATTATGAGATGGACAACGCTACACTTAAATATTTCAATAGAGCGATTTCTTAAGCATTGCAGTCAGTTTAAACACCAATTTTCGTACAATGACCGGCATTTTCTTTTCAAGTCTTTTCAGATATGTGAATAGTTCAGTTACTAATGTTAGTACACGAAACATTTGATTTTCGTTCTTATAATTACGTATTAAGGTAGAGATTTACACAACTTTCATAGTTTATGTAGGAACTTACGATGTTTTATAATATAAATTGTAGCGTGAACGATTTTGTATGGTAGTTATTATATTTTTGGTTTGTACAGTGATTCAGTTGATGGTCAAATTATGTGAAGAGAGTATTCTTAGTTGAAGTGTCATTGACATTATTATTAAATACACAAGTTAAACTAAAACTTCATCATCATCATCATATCGCAGCTTATCGCAGTCCACTGCTGGACATAGGCCTCTCCAGTTGTTCGCCATTTTGATCAAGCATCTGGAGGCTTTGCCTATAATCGCTACGCTGGGTAGACTAAAACTATAACTTACTAAAATGTAAGTAAATATTTGACAATATCACACCTAAATAAATAAATAAGACATGCCACGCTGGGCCACCTAGCGTCATCTAGCCCCAAACTAAGCCAAAGCTTGTACTATGGGCGTACAACTGATAACTAACTTTTTTTTTTGTAAATAAATACATATTATGCATAGAAAACAACGAGACCAATACAAGCAGACATGTTCAAGAACACAAATGTTTGTACGGTGTGGGAATTGAACCCACGACCCATGGCTCAGAACGCAGAACTAGCTAATGAGCCGTCGAGACAGTCGTATATTATAATAGTTTCGATCCTAAAGTAATAAGTAACTTGAGGACTTGTGTTATGGGTAAGGATGGCGGGCTTGCCATATTCGGTCTCATCAACGAATGATCACATAACATTTGTTAGGTTCACCGCGCATAGGTCGTAGAAGCCATCATAATAGGTACTAGCTATGCTCGCGACTTCGTCCGCGTGGAATAGTTATTTTTTTCCCGGTTTTTTTTTTTACATTTTCCATTATTTCTTCGCTCCTAATAGTTGCAACGTGATGTTATATAGCCTAAAGCCTTCCTCGATAAATGGTCTATTTAACACAAAAATAATTTTTCAATTCGGACCAGTAGTTCCTGAGATTAGCGCGTTCAAACAAACAAACAAACTCTTCAGCTTTATAATAATAGTTAAGATAAGAACAATGTAGGTAACACAAATGAAAATAGAGCTTCTGGACATAGATGTTCATCACACTAATTTTTATTTCGGGTGGGAATCGAATTCAACGGCTTTTGGTTCGGAAGGCAGGGGTCAATCGAGCCACCAAGCCAGCCGAGCCAGTCAATCATGTAATTGATTTGATACAGACAACAAATGTTCAAGTATTTATCGATTTCAGAACCAACAACCACAACACAACAACAAAACTGATCACAGTTTCTTTCATCTTATAACTTGGCTCCTGGTTAGACATTAAAAAAGTATTTACTGTTGTAACATCTGCGAACGTGTCATGTCTCAGAATATCCTGAAAATTCTTTTTCAAACCTCTACCGAGAGCCGAAAATATTCGCATCCAATTTAACGTGGTTTATAAAATGGTTGTCTAATTAATATTTTTTTTGTAATTACCACGTTGAGCGCTGTGTTTTTTTTCAAACGAATAATTAATTTTCTTTAATGAAAGGTGTCTCAAGCCCCAAATTATTTACATATTTGTAATTATTAAACGGTGATTTTTTTTCTATTTAAAATAGTGATTAAATCTATTTTTTTTTCAATTAATAACAAATCAAAACAGTACTCACGAAGCTAGCGGCCATCGTGGATCGTACGCAGCTCCGGCTTGCAAATGCGCGATGCGTACGCGCACACGCTTATATGAGGCGGCGGGCGCGTCACGGCTGCTTGGGGACTCATCTGCCGTGCCCGAACGCAAATAGATAGGCTTTTGGGTCCCTTTGAAATCGCAACAATTTATTTTAATAGTACCTCTACTTGGGTGGTTCAAACTATTGAGAACAGAAGAGGGAAAGTGGTGGGACACCTCATACATCATGAGAAACTAATAAAAACAGTACTTGCAGGCAAAGTAGAAGGCAGGAGAAGAAGAGGAAGGCCAAGACGGACATTTACCCATTTGATGGAAAAAGTTGATGTCATGTGTCATGTCATGACGTACAGGGGATTGAAGGTGCTGGCGGAGTCCAGGGAAGAATGGAAATTGCTCCACCGACAAGAGCGAGGTTCTAAAATTTTGAATGAATGAAGTACCTCTACATGATGGCTTCCCTACGCCTGATGGAAAGCGAAAGAGAAGCCCAAGACATTGTGACATCGGGCAAGTAACTAGTCAGCTGCCTGTCAGTTGCCACCGCCATGCCTAACCCCCCACGAGCTTCGTAATATCTCCCAAAGTCATCAATTTGGGGCTCTAAGGCAATTGAACATCCAATCTGACTGCTAAAACAGTATAAATAAATAAATAAAAAAAAAATGTACTGCGCAGGGATCGAACCCGCTACCACAGTGCCAGAGGCAGCATTCCCTACCACTGAACCGTTTTAGTCGTCAGATTGGATTTTACATTGCCGTTGAGTCCCAAATATAAACATACTTAGCGCTGTGTTTAGGTAAGCTTACTTACTGTAAGTACATACTTTAAGTGAATACCTACCAAACATCGAATTAAAAAGTTACGAGTACTTACTTGTAGTTTTAAAGTTATTTCGTTACCAAAATGTCGTATGAAAATACTGACCCGTCACTCAAGTTCATGGAAACATCATCAAACAAAGCGCGCTTGCATTTCCTGTTTCTGAGAAATTGTGTCATCCTTATACTTATACCACAAAAACAGGTTAATGAATCTTTAAAGGCAAAGTTTGATAGTACAAATAGGTACCTGTTTGTACTTTGAGGACGCTAGCAATAAACCACGAGATGACGAGCGGTATCCTTTCAACTGTTTTGTGGTTGTAAGGGAGCGGACTATCATCTGTTCGCTCCAAGCTAACTTCACCTGCCCGTGGTGCATCCTGCCGAATTACAAACGAGGCGCTGGCGGCCGACTGGTGGCGGTATAACCATCACATTTGAAGGCGTAGCTAAATACTACAGACTGATGATGGGCAGCAGCGTCACCGGAGTGAGAAGCAACGCCCTGCGATCGACAAGACGCCCGTCAAGTAACTTGATTGTGTTTCGAGAACAGTCACTGCTTAACTAAAGTAAGTAATCCTACTTCCCGGAAGAGAACTATTATGATGATAAATATCATTATATTTATTAATCACAATGGGTCTTCCAAGGGTTTTATTGTTTTGCTCAGTGATTGGCAAAGGGCCAGACTTTGATGTATGTGATAGTAAAGGGTGATTGTGTACGCTTCACATGGTGAGGTACTGACTGTGCTCGTACGGAGATGAGTCAGAAATAATAACGTAACTTACATTGATCCAAATACATCGGCCCTATTGACCACAGATGACTGCATTAGGGGAATCAAGCGAAAAACGCCGCTTGTAACTTGAACATAGAACAGCGGTAAACGTTATAAACCTTAAAGCACAGGACACAGGATACGTTTAAAGGAAAAAATAAGATAGAACTAGATAATCAGGTCGAAACATACAGCCGCATTACTGCCTGCCCTGGCCAGCCGCAGATGACAAGCCGCCGGCAATTCTGGTCCAGGGAGGGCAAATTCCACTACCCCCGGCTCCAGGAAGCTTTAGAGTGTTCCCCGTTCGGACCTCGTGGTGGCTGCACCCACCATACCGTTACGAGTGGGTGGATCATCGCCACCATTTTTTTCTGAATGACTACGATGATGGCCAGGCCGGCCTTGTCATCATCAACGGACTGTTGGGGGAGCGGAAGGCTCTCACCCCAAGAATCATCCCCACCAGCTTCGGGTCTACTCGTACAACAGAGTGATTTCTTAATACGAATAATTACCTATGTATATTGTACAGATTAGATTAAGACGCAAAAGAAAAAGTGTAACACGCAGTACTTACCTATACAAAGTTCTGCATAATCCTTTGATTTATTAAAATTAATGACACACGTGGTATTTGTAATTCAAAATTACCTAGACCGGGCACTTACCTACTATCTAACTACGCATTCGGATTTGTCATGGAGTTTGTCATAAACAATGTTAATATACGAGTATAGTTTTATACTAATAACTATATTTTTTAACAGAATTTTACCGTGTACATGATTTTTGATTATCAGGTATTTTAGTACTGTTGCATTATCTTATATCATAACCAGCTTGCTCCTGCCCGTTTCCTGATTTTCCTTTAGTCGTCTTCCAACACCTACGTGATGAGATAGAGTGTCCCTATTCTAAATCCGAAAGTCATATGGACAATATAAACGGGATAATCAAATCTTCCCCGTGCCCAAGCCGTGGTAGCCTAGTGGTAAGGTCGTCGCTTCACACACGTGAGGTCGTCGGTTCGAATCCGCGCGGGGCACGCACCTCTGGATTTGCAAAAATCTATGTGCGGAATTATACCACTAGCTTAGCGGTGAAGGAAAACATCGTAAGGAAACCTGCACATCCAGTTTAATTCTGAATTAGATGGCAGTCGCTTCAATGTAATAACCAGACTCGCTAAATCTAGGATCATGGTCAAAGCGGACCCTGGGCCTAGAGGCAGAAACCGGGACAACGCTAAGAGGATGAATCAAATCTTCCCCGTGACCACGTCGAAACGTTTGATTTAAAAAAGATAAGTGCGCGTTATATCCCGAACATTTTGGGTTAATAAAAATTGTGCAGAGCAGCGGAAGGGGCCGTGCCAAGTAATCGTCATCATTACCTCTATATTCGTGGTCAGCAATTCGAGGTAATACAAGAATTACTAACACTGGATGTAGGTAATCCCTGCGTTGCGTTTGAGTCATCACATGTAATAGGTATTCCTTTTGTTTATATTAATAGAAAGTTTCCGGAAAAGTAGGTATGTACGTACATGAATGCTATGCATCGGCTTTTGCTATTGCTTGTACTATAATTTCCGATGAGTTGTTTGCTTGCTTTCATAGACAATGTACTTAAATACAAGGGTGTACGTACCTACATAACATAGTCTATAAAGGAAATGTTTTACAATACTGTAATTTTTATAGCGGCATGAAATGTATCGTGGAAGTTATTGCTTTCATGGCAGCTTAAGGCGTTTACACGTTTCGATACTTATTGTCAGGGAGCCTTCAACTATTTTTTTCTATAATACCTCGTCACAATGGCTGTTTCCTGCCTGATGTTAAAGAGAGTCATCATCATCGTCATCATCAATCTGTCGCAGTCCACTGCTAGACATAGGCCCCTTCAGTTCTTCACTAATTTGGGAAAACACCAGGAGGCTTTAGACATAATAGCCACGCTGGGCAGCCTGGTTGTTGATCGCAGGGCGTAACTCCTAGCTCCCGTGACGCTGTTGCCCATCATCGGCCTATGATATTTAGCTACGACGAAGTCTTATTAGGGTCTGAAAGTAGGTATGTTACAGTCCCGTCAAAATCATCTTAAAATGTATCATCATTTAATGTATAAGATTTATATCTCTTTCTAATTAATAACTTAAAATAGTTAATATTTTAATCTATTTTTTTTATAGCGGCTCGACATAATGGCTTCCCTACGCCTGATGGAAAGCGAAAGAGAAGCCCAAGTCGCTGTGACAACGGGCAAGTAACTGGTCAGTTACCTGTCAGTTGCCACCGCCATGCCGTCCCAACCCTAACCCCCCACGAGCTCCGGAGAGATCCGGAGATCTATAAAATTACCTAATTGACTACTAACAAATTTATATGTAATTACCTTTGAAACTTATTTTATAAGCGCTTTGGAGTATCTCTGTTAGCTTGTAAAATGTTTGAAAATAAATAAATAAATAAAAGCTTTACTCAATACCAGATAAAATACCCATTGATAAAGCGTATCTCCACTTCCTACTTTGTACACTCATTCATTGTGTTGCAGTAATTAGCATAATTACGATAGCAACTTTTGCGAATGACACAACAATCAATCGAACAGTTCAACGTGTTTATAGTTTCATTGCACGTTTATGCCCTTACAAAGTGATGATATCGTAAAGTGATCTGTGCAAGAACGTGTTATGCATACCATTTAACATCAGAATGAAACAAGATGTAGTTATAATAGGTAAAATAGCTTTTAAATTAATAATTAGCGACCCGCCCTCGCTTCGATCGATCTAACTAATGTTTTTTTTTTCTTTTGGCGCTTTTCCAAATCCACGTCCCAATTTTAGTCCATTTTTCTACGAATTTTAATATTCACTGTTCATCATCATCATCATTATGATCCTATACCGATCCACTGCTGGACATAGGCCTCTCCCAATGTTCGCCACTTTGATCGATCCTGGGCTTCTAGTTCTAGCCTTCACCACTCTAGAACTCGATTACCCCAACGGATATCGGTTCTGCGGCTAATGTGGCCAGCCCACTGCCACTTCAGCTTACTAATTCACTGTCCTCAGTAGGTATATTTGTCTAGTTCACTTATTTTGTATCATCAAATTTGTAATTTACTTATTTTGTGTCATTAAGAGAGGTAGGGCATGGAGAATCTTTGCTCGAATTGAGCTGCCCGTCCGGGGAAGGACCTCCACCCTATAGAATACCGCAACCAAATGACCTCCGGGTCGTGTTCCTGCTGGTGAGTAGGGTTTCCGGTGCTCGTGGGGGTTAGGGTTGGGCCGGCATGGCGGTGGCAACTGACAGGTAACTGACTAGCTATTTGCCCGTTGTCGCAGCGACTTGGGCTTCTCTTTCGCTTTCTATCAGGCGTAGGGAAGCCATTATGTTTAGCTACTATAAAAAAATCATCATCATCAGCCCGTATCAGTCCACAGTCAGTCTTATTTTGTATGCATATTCCTTATTCATATGCCCAAGTTAAAGTTACTTAGCTGCTACTATTTTAGCCGTCTCGAGCCGATAAGTTGTTCTAGTAACTTATTCTAATGGGAAAAATCAAACTAACTGCCACATTTATTATTATTTTATTAAATAAATACATTTTCGTCTTCAAAAGACTACTTACTATCACAATTTATAAACCTATCTGCACTTAAACTAATATTTATTCATCACAACGTTTAGAAAATTTAATTTATGAATGGCACAATTACATAAAGATAGCTAAGTACCTACGTAATTTTATTAGATAGAGGACATAAATCGATCGATAGTTTATCGATGACATCGACCGATAGTGGAATGGATTAGTCAATGTCGATCGATAAATCTAATTTGAAATTGGATTCGAATGTAAACTTTAAGCCCTATAACTTGGTATTATTGCCAATCGCTCCACTGCGTCAACTGAGCCACAGCCTTAGTATGAAACCAAAATGTCAAATATGGACAACAAATGTGACATTTGTATGCATTAATTCCAATGTCGCCCTCCAGCCAAAAGTTCCTTGTCGTCAAGTGCCATTCGTCTGCTACAACCCTAAGATTGACTGTTAGAGCCCTTCTTCAAATGGTTGACCTGAAACTGGATGCCTAGAGCCACCGGATCCACTCCAGCTACAGCGGTTGCGATTGGCCGGGCCAAGGCCACGCCTGTGCTGGCGACGGCAGTAGCTATGGGCCTGGATGCTGCCAACCCGTTCTCTCCTATTACGGCTAGACCTGATAACAGAATAACAACAAATAATGCCAAAGAAATATTTCATCGTCATCATGATATCAGCTTATTGCAGTCCACTATAGGCCTCTTTAGTTGTTCACTACTTTGGGTAAACATCGGGAGGCTTTACCCGTAATCGGCACGTTGGGCAGGCGCTAGCGTAGCTCCTCGCTCTGATGACGCTGCTGCCCGTCATAGGCCTGTGGTATTTAGCTACGCCTTTGGTCGTGATGGTTATGCCGCCACCAGTCGACAAGATGCACCACGGGCAGATGAAGGTGGCTCGGAGCGAAATGATGATGGGTCGCTCCCTTACATCCCGTCATCATCATCAGTCTGCAAACGTCCACTGCTGGACAAAGGTGTTCTAAGCTAGATAAAATAAGCTCTAAAGAGCAAAATTAATCAACATGGGATGTTAGGGAGCGGCCTATCATCTTTTCGCTCCAAACCAACCTCACCTGTCCGTAGTGCATCCTGCCGTATAACAAACGAGGCGCTGGCAACCGATTGGTCGGGATATAAGCATCACAATTGAAGGTTTAGCTAAATACTACAGACCGATGACGGGCGTCACCGGAGCGAGAACTGCGAGAAGCTACGCCCTGCGATCGCCAACCCGCCTGCCCAGCGTGGCGATTATAGGTTATTAACTTGAGAGGCCTATGTCCGGGAGTGAACTGCAATAGGGTGATGATGAACAAAATTACATAGCAACAACGCTGTAGACTGTACTTATTTCTGAAATAATAAACACAGTCCCAATTGATTTACAGTTCCATAACGCAATATGATTTGCACTGATTTTCAAACATGTTTGGTGATTGCTAAGCAGAGTCGAATAAAATCACTGTAATTGAGAGTATTGAACTACATTTCGCCACTTTCTCAATGTCCCAAAATAATAAAAAACAAAATTACAAGTGCCTTAAACGGGGCTTTTTGGGTCAGTAAGCGATACAGGTAATAAAAGTCGATTGATAATTTTGGCAATTTCACTTAAAGCAACATTATAATTTACTGCGTTTCAATTATTATTTATTAATAACAGGAAATTGATTCTAGACTGCATATTTTGGCTTTGCATTGACTCTGCATACGTATCACTTGTGTTGTTGTTCCTTTTTAAGTATTCCTAGTTCCTCGGTTTTAGTATCTGTCTTTTGATCATCATCATCAGACTGTCGCGGTCCACTGCTGAACATAGGTCTCTCAAGTTGTTCGCCACTTTGGGTAAACACCTGGAGGATTTACCCATGATCGCTACGCTGCGCAGGTGGAGTTACTATCGCAGAGAGGAGGCTTCTCGCACCGGTGACGCTGCTGCCCGTCTTCGGCCTGTGGTATTTAGCTACGCCTTCAATCGTGATGGTTATACCGCCACCAGACAACCGCCAGAGCCTCGTCCGTCATTCAGCCGGATGCACCACGGGCAGGTGAGGGAGGCTTGGAGGATCGCGCCCACCGTTATATCCCATCGTCTTTTCTATGTGTACCTACTAATATTCTAGCAGTTTAATCGCCTGCCTTGTGACCACCATACACAAAGCGTATAACGGCTTAGTTAACCATGAAAAGACATACCAACTGGCTTAGCCTCTGCGATAGTAGCGCCACTTAATAAAGGTACATCGTCTTCTTCGTCGGGAGCCTCGATTCCTACACCTTCTTCTTCAATCTGAAATAGTACAACAGTCAATGGTAATAAAAATGCATCGGTCAGGTCATCATCATTACTATAATCAGTTTTTAGCTGGTGGATACAATTGCTTGCTACCTTGCTAGATTTTGAGCTTCTCGCATTCAGCGCTGTTAGTCAACCTGTTATTACTACTATTTCCCTTTTCAAGTTACTTCTCACTATCATCATCAGCTTATGGTAGTGTAATGCTGGATATAAGCCTCTCCAGTTGTCTGGTCTTTGAAGCTCCAGGTGTTTCGAGAAAAAAATTGAGCAGAAAATATATTATTATTAACAGAGAGCGACAAACAATTATCCACTTTTTGAAAGTCTTTGTTAGTGACTTTGCGTTCAGTATCAAGTTGTTCAAGTCTAACAATATAGTTTTCTTCAGTACATAAGAGCGGTAAAAAGATTCTACTTACGTAATCGTCGTTCTCATACTTTCTCTGGGTAACGTTACTTTTGTATAACATATCAATATCATCTCCTATTTCGTCAATCAGCTTGATTGTGTTCGAAGCTGCCTCTCCAAGTGTTAACAATTGATTTTTAAATCTATTTTTCTCATTGTTTCCTAGAGAACCCGTTCTCCTACCAAGAGTGTGAAGTCTTAGAAGGTTAGTCGATACGGTTTTTAAACTTTGTAAATTCGCAGCCAGCACTTTCGCTAGTAGATTTTCGTTGCTGTTTTTGACAATGTTGTCGCTACTGATTTTGTCTTCAGATACAATTTTTTCGCTGGTCACTGTTCCAGCATTGTCTTTCTTTATTTCTAGGTATTGTCCTTTGGCTCCTCCATAGAAAGGTAGGTAGTCTACTGAAGCCCTGAAGATGGAGAATAAGATATCTTTATATTGTTGTTGATTTCTTACTAATAACACGTTCTATATAAAAACTTATGCATAGATGAAGAATAGTTGCAATTACTTATTGTGTGGTCTGGTCTGTGTATTATAGATTACGGGATTCAAATAAAATATATATGTGTGCTTTGTGATCAAATATATCTATCGGTGGTATGTGCGTGCTGTGATTACCTATAATATTTTTCTTCTTTTAATTTATTGAAGTTTTGTGTTATGGTAATCTCAGTTGTCAGTCAATGGACATCAATTAGGATTTTACTCGAAGTGTGATTAGATACGGTCAACAGTTTATATTGATAGAATGACCAGTTGTTTACCTAACTTAATTCATTGAGTTTAAAATCGAATGAACGATATGTTCTTACTATTGCTTGTACCATACTATTATCATCCTGATTACGACTGATTTTGTATATTTCCATAATTAGACCTGATTTTCTAAATTAAGCCGACCGGGAATCAAACCCAAAATCTCAATATAAGGTAAGTGTCCCTATCACGGAGGTAGTCAAAATCGGTTCCTATTACGGTGGTATTTCTATTTTCGAGTTTTATTCCTATTTTATTCAGTATAAGTGCACCAAAATGTATACTATTTATTCCAAATCTATTCCTTCATCAGTTGACCGAATTTTGCAAGTATAGCACATATACAACACAACAAAATCAATCAATTAGTGTAGCGACATCAATGTGAGAGACGTTTTCATACAAACGCGCAACATCAAATGAAAGTACACCAATATTTGTAAACTAAGTGTTTCGAATTAATAACCCGTTCAAGTTCGTTTGTGTGTTATTTATTGCATTTTCCTACTATTACAGCAGCTATTTAAATAGCTTAATTCATATTTTAAACTCATTTTTACCCAAAAAAATAAGAAACAAAATGCCACCGTAAAAGGATACAAATTTTATAGGTTGATCCTAATACGGTGGTATACCTCCGAATTAGGAAATATACTGGACATGTTTAATTGTTTATAACTTTTAATTTATTAACTTATTGAATTAGTTCCAAGTTTTATTGAAATAATCATTAATCTCTTAAATTAAGGACCATATTCTGCGGTATGCTATCTTTCTTAGAAATCTAGTTAAATATGAAAATTGTTGAGCATAAAATTTTGGTTTCTTAGAAACGGTAAAATAAAAAGCTGTATTTTAATTGATCACAAATCGTTTATTTTGTATAACTGTTGACTAAAATTTAACACACTGAGCCAAAAAAACTGTTATCGTGTGATTATGCATTTACACTCTTTTGTTTATCGAAATTTTGATGGGTCAGAATTAGGAACATTATAACTCGAGTAGTGTTCCTATTACGGTGGTAGTTATTTTCAGGTAACTCCGTATTAGGTTATATGGGTTCCTATTATGGCGCTATTCATAAAATATAAAATTACAAGTTTTAGGGTTCAGTAAATAAATAAAAAGTTTTCTATAATGTTTTATGGATTCTTATTTAATAAAACCAAAAGCGATAAAAACTTAACAATGTATGTAAATAATGTTATTTAAAGAGAAGAATGCCCATTATAGTATGGAGAATAGTACAGTTGTGTTAAGTGTTGCATCAAAACCAAAGTTGTATTAGGTATGTAGAAAAAATATTATTACTTTTGACCTTTGAACCGGGGTATAAAACCTATTTTCCAAAAATGTAACATTTATACTTACTACGAGTAGTTTATTGTATAAAGTAATAATAATTCGTTTCAACGAGATCTTTTTTAATACGTCACTGTTAGAATTTAGAGGGTGCTAGGTTCTGGAGAATAAGGAAAATTCAAGTGATTCATCATCAAATCAATGAATAAAAACCTTACAATTTACTTTCATCACCATCATCAGCCTATTGCAGTTCACTGCCGGACATAGGCCTCTCCAGTTATTCGCCATCTAAAGCAAACTTCTGGGGGACATACCCACAATCGCCACGCCGGGCAGGCGGGTTGGCGATCGCAGGGCGTGGCTTCTTGCTCCGGTGACGCTGCTGCCCGTCATCGGCCTGTGGTTTTTAGCTACGCCTTCTATTGTGATGGTTTAACCGCCACCAGTCGGTTTGCCAGAGCCTCGTTTGTTGTTCGGCAGGATGCACCACGGGCAGGTGAGGATGGCTTGGAACGATAAGGTCGCTTCCTTACATCCCTTACATACAATTTACTTTACTAACACATATTTTATATTATTTAATGTACGTAACATTATTTGTTTCTGACCCTCCGAATTAGGAACCGTTTACCGCCGTAATAGGCACTGACCGAAATTATACCTCCGAATTAGGAACAATCGACTCGGCTATTTAAATATTTTTTTAACAAAAAACTAACAGCAAAAGAAACACAAAATCAATAGAAATACAAAATATAATAAACACTTTTGACGATGAAGTGGTTTTGCACATTAAGAAATACTTACAGATGCTTATTTTTGTCTCCTAGTTTCGAATGTTGCGAAATACCTCCGTAATAGGAGCGTTTACCTTATAGGTACATAACACATGTTAGACTAAAGCCAAAATCTGTCAAATGCATAAATGCACTCTGTGTATCGGATGGATATTTTGTTGAAAATTATTGATATGTTTCCATCTGTACATATTGAAATTTAAGACTAGGCTTAATTTATTATCTACTGATTAGAATCCTATGAATTATACTTGTGGTTGTTAGGACACTACGCTAAATTGAATTAATGGTTCATGGATGATGTTTGTAATGAACGTAATATTGAAATGAATCAATCAATGATGACTAAAAGATTGTATAATGTGCTTATTTTAAGGTGTGTATGTATACGTAAATATATATGATCTTTTGATATACTAATGGGATGGATAGTTGTGGATGAATAAAACAAAAATTCGATAACAATGTCAATATAATAAATTATTAATATAACAACTTCTGTACGCTGATAGTCGAAAAATAGTTTCAAAAAGATTGTCGAAATTATTTTTCGAACTAATTCATTCATTCAAACATTTATATAAAAATAATAGCAATAATTTACGTTGTACAATAAATAAATATTCTAATAAATGCAAGTTATGAGTAATGGTATTCTATTAAGTCTTGTATTTTTTAAATTAAAATTTCTTAAATGCTACCTATGGTTCTTTTTGAGACAATTTTGATAGAGCAGACGTACATATAATAGGTACAACAATTACAATAACATGGCAACACATTCTTGATACATAGGAATTAGATATTAGAAAGTTGCAAAATAATTAAATCATTATTTTTAGTACCTATAATAATCGTAAAGATAAAGATCAGATTGAGCGTGAGCTATCCCACCAGGGCCGGCGACAGCAGCCGCCACTGGAGTATGGACTATGGTGCCCAAGTCGTTGGGAGAGATTACCACGTGTGATACAGGATTAGCCACCGCAACCCCACGGGGACTAGTAATAGCGTTGGCCACTGGCTTCAGAACCAGCCAGAAAGGATCTTTCTTCCAAGCATTCTTGGTGAACTTCCCACCATTGTACTGTTGCTCATCAGATCTCCTGCTGAACCCGCTGCTTTGTCCTCCAAAACCTCCTTGGTACTGCCCCCATCCTCGGTAGTATCTAACAATCGAGAAAGAACGAAAGTTAATAGATGAGTAACGGAAGGAAAAACAACAAAGTTAGAAATTAGGTCACGTTTGTTTGTTAGGATGGTAATATACTACAGGGCCGTGTGCGACGACCTTTCCTTCTGGTATGGCTTCTAGTAGTCTTGGAACAGAACCGTCAGTCGCTGACTGATCTTGCAGACGGGATATGATGGATGAGAGATCGCTGTCTGGTGATAGGGCGACGACTCGAGCGTGAGGGCCGGCTACCGCTAGACCTCCAGGTTGAGTATAAGCCAGACCTCCTGGTCCCACGATGGCAGTCCCACCTCTTCCCGCAGTAGCAACGCCTCCTGGGCCAGCAATGGCCACGCCCCCTCTTCGGACTTTCAATCTGTTGATAAAGAAGCCAGGACTCGGTGCTATGGGTTTCCTATTCCCGAATAAGGTCCAGTCACCAAAACGCAAGTCTCCATCATCTAGGTTGACAGTTTTTGTATCTTGCTGTGGTACCACGTACGACTGTTTTGTAGGCTTCGGTGTTGTAGCCTTAAGCGTGAATAATTTATTTACTTTTTGGAAATTTTCTAAGCTGTTGTCAAAATCAGATGACTTAGTTGATACTGTTCTTTTCTTTAGTGCTCTACCTTCTCGAGAACTGGGCACTATATTGAGATCAATATCATCTTCTAACTTATTTAATGTTTCGTTGTTAGTTAAATTATCTTCGACATCTGTATCGTCAACAGACTTTTGTTTTCTATTGCAAACATCAGCGCTTTGACCATATTGAATTAAGTTATTCCAGCCACCGCCTGCCAAATAATTGAGCAAAGGGTCTCTGATTAGAACGGGGAAGAATGGTGCTAGCGGCCATGGAATATTAAAAGGCAACGAAGGGGTCTGCCTGGTTGAGTAAGCTAAATTGGAATCAAACCCAGCATTATTAAGGTCGTTGTTTAAAATATTATTCGTCAAGGGCATTACAAGAACTGGCATATTTGTGATGTACGGCGTAGGAGCTGTAGGGATTTGTTGCTGATTGAGTCCAGTAGGAAATTGTGATAATCCTATAAAAGGGTTAGTAAGTACTGATGAAAGCTGTTCTTGATTTACACGTAGTTTGTTTAATTCGAATTGCATTTCCCTGGAACTGCGCGGACCTCCGACGTCATCACTGAGGAAATTACTCTCTTGATATGTGTGTGACAGAGATGATGGGTTTAATTTTCCGGACGCTATGATTTGCTGAATTTTCTCCATCGTGTCTTTGTCTATGACGTATCCACCGCCAGTCTGAGGCTCGACGTTGTAATTGATCGGCACTCTCTTCTTCGGAGTTTTAAGTCCATCATTGACTGCCTTAATTTTCTCAAGAATTGCTTTTAAGCTACTTTCTCCTTCTGCGGGATTAACTTCGTATGCCAACGACCTTTCTTCATTATCATTTGTTTCTGGATAGTCAGACGCATCTATTTCAATCGTCAGTGGTGTTGTCTCCCTGAAAAGTAAAAGTCAACGATTTAGTACAAGTTGTTTTTCAATAAAAATTCCATTACCGCATTGTCCAAGCGTATCAATTATTATTAATGTGGCATGTGAATATATTTAGAAAAGCGTGTTTTAAAAGCATGAGTAAATATATGAAGAATGCCATACCTGAACCATTAGAATCCCTTATGGTGGGTTGCTTGTGTGCACGTAATTTACTGTTGGACTCAAACCGCTTATCATTTGTTAGTGTGCTTTATTAAAATATTTGTGCAACGTTTTACATACATTATCAATTTTTGCAATAAATATTATAAAGCAGTGGGAAAGTGTAAAGAGGAAACTAAAACTATGACATTGTATTTTAAAGGAATTTAATCTGACGAAATAATTGGACATAAAGTAGTTATTTTTGATATATTTGTTTATACATATTTTACAGTTGCAAAGAAAGATAGTAACTATACGTATATTTAGTAGTGTAAGATAGAGTTCTGTTTAAACCAGAAAGATCTTAAAGTACAAATTATGGAACTATTTCAAACTTACTCGTTTGATGGCCGTGAAGTTACTCCCACCAAGCAGACTGCGGCCAGGACCTGAAATGCAGATAATAATATGATATTTATACTCATGCTATATATGTCACCGGAAAATAGCAAGAATCGTAAGTTGATCAATTTCCTAGGTAGTTGATTAACTTTCGGAATATAACAAACGGTAGTTGAAATGTATTATTTAACGCTATGGATTTCAGTTAGTTGATCAATTTACGGTAGCCTGATAGTCATTTAATAATTTACGATTTTGACACAAGTAAAATCGTCCTCAAATGGGCCAATCGTTGTTCAGTGTACTATTTAACGGTGCACTATTTCCCGTAACTTAATACACTGTTCCCTGATTGGTTGCCGGGATAACGCCACGTGAACCATTGAACCAATCAACGTTCACCTCACCTTCGTCGGATGATTTTACGGTAAGACCCCGTAAAATGATCAATTTACTAAAATACATACGTAAAATAATACATTTCAACTGCCGTTTATTATTTTCCGGAAGTTAATCAACTACCTAGGAAATTGATCAACTTACGATTCTTGTTATTTTCCAGTGACATAATATACAATTACTACAGTGGGTTGTTGTTAGGATCTTACAAAATATTTTTGTACAATTTTAGACGTACACTTTTCACTACAACCATTGTCACTAAATTAGGAAAATGTGCTTAAAATATATCAGAAGATGTGTATCATACACATCTTTATCATGCTCATAAAGTCCCTTAGTTTCACAATTAACTTACTAATAGGAAACAAAAAGCCTTATCTATCGTCTACAGAGAAGCTAATTACTATGTTTCAATATCGGAGCTTCTATTGCATAAATAAATTGGAAACTTATGAGAAGCATTACTAGATGCCATACCATACTACTAAAGCTATTCTGGCTAGTAACGTTCACATAAAAACTTAAGTATAATTTTGACTGGACAAACACACTAGTCCAGTCAAAAGCAGGCTGAAATCAAAAGTGTTTTATAGTTTTATATGTAAAGCAGGCTGAAATCAAAAGTGTTTTTTAGTTTTCACTCTCAAAAATGACAAGAATAAATGAATAAGCCAATATCATTACATTTCACTTTCACTTATTTGACTGCGTTTGGATTCAGTTGGAAACCGGATTCGTTACCATTCGTGTCAAGTGAAGAGAAATATTGAAGTCAATTATCATTTGGATTCGTGGAATTAATTTTGCGAATGTATGAAGCACTCTCACTAAATAGAATAAACAAAGTCGCTTTTCTGTCTATCTGTCATATGCTTGGATCTTTGAAACTACACAACATGTTTGAATAGATAGAGTGATTCAAAAGGAAGGTTTTATATGTAACACATAGGTACATAATTATGGTAGAGAAACACTAATAAAAGGTTCTGTGTATTTTAAAAACCCGAAGCGAAGCGAGGGCGGGTCGCTAGCTTGATAAAAATAACATTATACATACAATGTTCGTGAGTCATCACTGTTTATGTTTGCATTTTAATAACATCGAACTTGACCTTGTAGATCGAAAACAAAGTTGTTATACGGTTGAAAGTGTTTTTTTGGAAATATGTAAAGCGATTTAAATAAAATTATTGGACTTTTGGTTTATGAATAATGTAGGTAAAATAAGTATCAAAATGCAAATCAATAATTTGTAAGGCGTGTAATCTGTGTTGTGTAATGAGATATTTATTTAAATATTTTTTACACTGATATTATAAAGAGGTGTATTTATGTATGTTTGTAATGAATAAGCTCAAAAACCACTGTGCCGATTTCAAAAATTCATTGGAAAGCCACATTCACCCTAGTATAGCATAGACCCTGAGTAATATAGGATTTATTTATTGCTATTAAAGATTAGGGATCTTTAATATGACGCCAATAATGTAACTCAGAAGCAAAGTAAGAGCTGAACCAATAAGAGCAGATAATGATGATTGTATTAAAACAAACTTTCGAAAGCAGTAAATCAGTAGATTTTCGTAGCAGGTTTCATTAATGGATTTTGATAGGGTATCCTTCAAGTTTTTTTTATCTCGAGCGGAGTGTCTAATTGTACCGGATATGATTCCAGGCTGCACCTAAATGCCACGGCCATCTTTCTTCTAATATCAACCAGTGATTAGTGATTGTAGGAAGAATGGACAGTCTCTAAGACTATTCTTGATCCACACTTGATCCGGTTGTTAAAATAATGTTGTTGACATTATGTTTATCTTTCGTCTAAGAAATAATAATGCATTTGACATTTTGTTCGACAAGGAAGTTGCCAGCGACAGATGTTGACATTTTATTGTACTCCTACGTGATGACAACGAGTTATTAAGACTCATGGTGACAAGCACAATATGGAGAAATGGCGAAAAAGAAAATGGAAATCTATGTAGTACTTTCGGAGACTGTTCATAACAAACAAAACAATCTTTAGTACTGTTGTTAGTTATTTCGAGCAAGCGATTCAAACCCGTGACTTCTTGGTCCCTAAACGGCACTTCCTCTTCCGCTTTAGCGTTGTCCCGGTTCATGCCTCTAGGCCCAGGCGCTATGACCATGATCCTAGATTTAGCGAGTCTGGTTATTACATTGAACCGACTGCCATCTGAACTTCGTAACCCTCAGAAAGGGGAACCAGACAAATTTGGATCATGGTTACACATTCAGAATTAAACTGGACCCTAAACTCGGTTAGAGCTGCGGGTGTCCATGGGCGGTGTCGACTGCTTACCATCAGGCATCACACTTGCTCGTCTGCCGCCTCTCGCATAAAAAAAAAAAAAAAAAAATGTGCAGGTTTCCTCACGATGTTTTCCTTCACCGCTAAGCTGGTATAATTCCGCACATAGATTTTTGCAAATCCAGAGGTGCGTGCCCCGCGCGGATTCGAACCGACGACCTCACGTGTGTGAAGCGACGATCTTACCACTAGGCCACCACGGCTTCTTACTTCCATTACTTTTTTTTTATAAGAAGAGCATTCAGGATAATCTCACTCCACATGGATGGTAAGCGATTATAAAATCCAAAAGGTAGGTTAGGATCAATAAGGAAGTACGTATACGCTTGTATTGTTGATTCAGCAGCAACGAACAAGTTTAGCTCAGTTTGAGGACACACAAACACTTTCGCATGGACCCATTCAAACTGTTTACAAAAGAAGAACCACTTCCCACCCACTTTGAACCTTCAAGCACGTATACTCTAGATAGAAACTTAGATATCAATAGCATTAATAGTGTATTCAGTTTTGTCTCGTTAACGAACAATTTTGTACTGTAAATGTTGGGAAGTAGATCTTAATTTAGATTGCATTTGTCGTTAAGTGTGTCGGATTGCAAGTGGGCTGCTTTGGCAGTGCGCCGAAATCTTGGTATTGGTACAATGCGTTCAAAGTCAGTGAAACTGTATCCTTTTTTATCTGGGAACAATGCTTTTACGCTTATAGTTTTTTCCCTATTATAGCTCTTATAGTTTCGGTATAAACTGGCTGTGACGGACAGACAGACAGACATGACAATGTATAAGGGTTCCGTTTTTGCCATTTTGTCTACGGAACCCTAAAAATACCATAAGAGCTAGATCACTGGAGATCATTTCCCAGGGATAAAAATCATACGAAAGTGCACACAAGGTAAAATTACGAATAGATCACATAAGATGTGGTAGACTATGTATGGTTACATATAAAATTATACACAATACAGTTAAAGTCATGATTATCCATGTAATCAATTGACTATATATTCTTGCTTCACCTACTCTTATTTTCATCACTGTGTATAAAAACCGTAAAAGTTAATTTGTATGTCGCATAATTATGGCGCCGGGCGTTTGGCCATCGAACCGTTAAAATATCGGTTTTGGTCTCGTTTTCGAATGATATCATAATGTTCATCACCCTTACTTATGTACACTAAAATACTGAGTTTGAAAGGAAAGTTCACCTGTACAGTACAAATACTTATGTACATGAATATGTCTGTAATGGTCTGGGTGTTCACATTGTTTACATGTATTTATTTATAAAAATAAGTATCTAATCTAAGTAAGTTTATCAGTTGTCTAGTACCTATAAAATAAGCATCGGCTTAGTTTGAGACTAGATGGCGCTGTGTGGCCCAGTGTGGCATGTCTCGAATTATTATCAGACCCTCTAATTACACTTAAACACTACAGTATACAAATTGTATGAAAATATGTTGAACAAGACAAAGCTACTATAATGATTCACTGGTACATTCTCACACGTTTTGTTTACTATGGCAATTCAGGTTTATGATTGATGTCTTCTTTGTTCATCCGTTGGCTAAATAGGGGTCTTGGGGTCATCCGGTACAATACTCTTCTCTAATTTTGTACTAGGTGTTGTATATCCGTTTATAGTTTTTGTTTTGTCTGTTTTGCAGTATATGGCCAAATTATTCGTTTGGTGAAAGCGAGAAGGAAAGATTTGAAGTTAGGTTGTAAATAGGAGAAGGTTCTGTGTTGGATTTCCGGGCGGTTCAATTTACAAAATGTATTCTAAATTGTCTCGAATCTAGGTGTTTTGCTAAACCCTCTGGTATTCATCATCATCATCGTCAGCCCACATCAGTCCACTGCTGGACATAGGCCTATCCCAATGGTACTCATAGTATGTACAAGGTAAACTTTACTTTGAGACAATGTGATCTCGTAATTTTTCAGCCATTTTTGTTTTCACTGTTCTAATATGTTTTGTCCTTAACTACACTATCTGGTCCATTTTCAGCCTTTTATCATTGTTTTTAAACAATACTCTTATTTTACATTAAAATAATAACGTACTACGAAAATATTTTTGTCATTATGACCCATATTCTTTAAATCTGTGTGCAATATTAGAGTCTTTAACAGTCAATAAAATGCTAGTGGGTGCTAGATAGGAGCCTCCGGTAACGCAGGGTTTAGGCTGGACCAAGTCATAATCCTGTCAATAAAACGGTAATCCTCAACTCAAGAAGTCAATAAACGGTTTCTATGAATCATCACAGGTCATAGGTTCAACTGCCCGACACGACGAATGTTTGATTAACTTCTTCTTCTCGAGTCAATAGTAACTTAGTAACACGTATCATCAACCTATCCTACCTACCTATATAATTGCCTGGTTCGGTGGCTCAATTGGTAGTGACCCCTGCCTTCTGAACCAAGGGTCGTGGGTTCGATTGCCACCCGGGACAAACATTCGCGTGATGAATATTTGTGTTTGTTCCGTGTCTGGGTGTTTATATTTGTATTTAAGTATTTATATGTGGTGCCTTCGTTGTTCTGATAGCCATAACACAAGTGCTTAAGCTACTTACTTTGGGATTGGAGAAATGTATGTGATGTTGTCTGATATTTATTTATATACGTATCGCCTTTACGTCTATTAATTGCAGACGATTCACACAGTGCCTTGGAGGCAACTTTTCTCTTCTCATAACACGTATAGTATCTTTATAACTATGAACATATAGAAAAACGATGCCAAAAGCCATCTACAAGTACACGATTCACTTGTTGGCTGTCCAAACGAACATAAACTTGATTGAATCAGTGAACCGAGGAAAGCTGCCTCGTCTTCGTAGTCGGTAAAGAGGGTAATGGTTTAGGCCACACGTGCCTAAGTTTATCTTAGATCTGGCACGCCGTGTGTTTATTGTTTGTCTTACAAGAAGCTTAATGGATCAAGATAGTGCCAGGTCTAGATGATTGAAAGGCTAGATGTGCTTGCGATTTTACTGCTTAGAGCTTTTTGATGGTATAATTAGATACGTAATTAACGCTGTAATGTATAACAATATGTATAATGTGTAACATCTGGTCAGAGGCCTTATTTAATAGAGAACAAACTTATTTATTCTAAACATCAGGTTTTATTAGTAATTCATACGTTGCATTGGTTTACATGTAAAATAAATAAAAAGTTGCTAGAGAGTGTTGCAAAATTTCGTGATAAAAATTTAAACAGCTGTTATGAAAAAATCTATCTTTATCCTTCACATATGCATACCTAGTCTATTCTAGATACTTGTATCTGTCTACCCTGGTATATATATTCATCCTTATAAATCTGTTTTACAAGCTACCAGGCAAAATGAATGATTACCTGAATTGACTGATTCTTAATTGCCAGTATTTAGAGACTACACTCATTGTGTTTCTGATGTGTCCCAAGTCATTTTCTGTCTCTAGCAAGACAAAAATAACTTCGTTTTGCAAATTTTCTCGAACAGTCATCTAACTCGGAACATTAATATCTTCCATAGTGGGACATCTCACGCAATATTCCGCCGAGGTCGTACACACAGTATGAAGGGGAACATTTCTGGTACGCACGAGTGTATGCCGATAATGAGTTCCATTAAGTAATTTAAGATTTTTAACATAGAGAGAAGGGAGCTAGGTTATTCCTAGACATTACGAGCCTGTCTGGTTGATCGAGTTTTTGTCATTCCACAATTTGTCGAAAGGTTAACCAGTCTGCAAGAAGTCCATTAAGTGTATTGTAATAATGGAGGCGCTGTTTTGATGATGATAATGTTAGCGCGTGGAGAATTAGGGACTCCTAATAATATTATGAATATGTAAGTTGGTATGTTTGTTTATATTCTATCAAGTAAAAGGCGATATATTGTATTTAGTATGAAACAATAGTTTAAAATGTGTAAATTCTTTCCGTTTCGATGGCAAATCAATCACACCTGCTATGGGCAGAGATTTGCCCCTCCAATTGCACCCCCGGAATGGGACATCATCATCATCATCATCTCAGTTAGTTAGCAATATCAGACAACGTCATACGTCGATCTGATCCCAAAATTAGAACAGCCAAAAAAAATGCTTTTTTTTCGCTAAGCCAAATTATTCAGAATTTTTAAACACAACTGTATTCTGAATAGTAGCTTAGCCTGAACACTTGTCTTTAGGAATTTAGAGCACTAAAAAGATAACAAATATTCATATTCGTCATATTATGAATTTTTGTTACGGATGGGGGTTAAATCCAAATCTATTTGTTTAGGTGGTAAAGTCAATACCAAATTAGCCCCATAATGTGAATTAGCTATAAACATTTTATACAAAGTATTCAGATTCCTATGTCCAGCAGTGGACTGCAATAGGCTGTTTATGATTATGATTCTGATTCATACAGAAAGAGCATCACCATGACATTATATCTTAATACAGTTGTTGTGATAAATCGGATTAGGTGATTTAACTTAAGTTGCTAGTTTCATTAGAATCTCTCCTTTCATTTATATCTCATATGTAAATACTAGACCAAGTCGTCTGTGGTACAGTATTATTGATATACAGAGATGGGAATTATTATTTCTTCTTTTTTAATTTAATAATTCAGTCTATGCCATCCCAGTCCCTAGTAGGTATAATTGGTCTAAGGGACAATCTGTCTCATTTAATATCTAATCTAAAATCTACTCATTACTTTATTAAGGTGTTTGTAAATATTGTTGGTCATATTTTTCAGGTATTTTTAACTAGCGCTAAATTCGCCGGCATTTGTATTTACCAAAATAAGTTCGTTTTGCATTTTTAATGTAAAATTATTTAAAAAAAATCTACAAAAAACCAAAACTTATGAAATATCACCTAAATTTAAAATTTGTTAAGATTAAATTAGTAATTTATTATTATCATCAAACTTTTTATGATTTTTCTTAATCTCTATTGCTCTCTCAACTCAATTTGCAGAAAAGTCTCAAAGCGTCGACTCACCGCGAATCCAATCACGTATTGTCTCATCGCTGCTCGATGTCTCGATAAATATTAAAAAACAAAATGGCCGTCACACGTCTGCTCTCCACCGCTGTCCACTGGCGATTATTAAGCTCTGCGCTGCCGGCCGGCTTTTTGCTCACAAGCGACCCTACTCCCTTTCACTATCTCGACGGATTCTCATCGAGTTTTTTTCTACTGTGTTATACTGTGTGTAGTTGTTTTTGTGGTCGTATCGACTCGATCGTCTTTTATTTATCGACGACGCGACGTCGGAAACAGCTAGGCTTTTGTTGTCGTCGTCATTATACTCGTATTCATTCTACGTCATTAGCTGTTAACAGTAATGTCTTATCGACGAGTTTTGGTGATAGTAAAATACAGGTGTTTCAATGTTGCAGGTTTGCAACAAAGACGTAAATATATCTTCTTCTTCTATCTATTCTTCTTCTATCTTCTATACATCTTCTTCTTCTATACATATAATAAAAATGTAACGAATCGCTGTCTGTACATGGAAGATATATGTGAAAAAATATTATGGGAGGCCTTTATTAATGCAATAGTACCCAAAACAATGATTTTTGGAATTTTTGTCTGTTTGTCTGTATGTTTGTGCACGCTAATCTCAGAAACCGCGTATCCGATTAAGATGCGGTTTTCACTAATATATTGCTGGAAGTTTCCCTTAACATTTAGTGTTTGTTTCATGTTAATCGGTCCATAAATAAAAAAGTTACGCCGATTTAACTAATCACGTCGAGCCTGCTGTACGTTTGCGCGGGTTTATAAAGCGCGCTGAGATCTGCGCCGCGCCGCTGCCAGCTGCCAGGCACTGGGGGTCATTAAAATCACTACCCAAGAAACTATTCCACGCGGACGAAGTCGTGGGCACAGCTAGTATATAATATCTTCAATAATGTAATACCAGAACTTAAAAAATTTAAAATTATCTGTGTCTAATCTTATGCTTAATGCCCTTAAGTCTCCTATGATTATAAATCTATGCTCTGGTTCATGTGTTTCCACCTTCTTAGATTTCCAATAGGTGATGGCAAGCCACTATTATACTGAGCCAATAATATCTAATAAAAAATAATCAAAATGCATCATATTTTGTTATTTTTTATAAACTGGAAAAGTTCTTTTATTTCTGATCGCTCGTATCAGTTCTGCATGTTTTACCAAAAATATCTGAATGATAAAATATTACATTAAAATTACACTATTATGCCATAATCCAAGTAAATAATACAAATATTTTAACAGATCCAGGAAGTTATAATAGACTCCTAAAACATAACTTAACCTGAAGGCGTCTCATAGAACTCTACCTGAGAAAAAAATATATATTTCACTTTTGAGTGACTGAAAGTTACAATCGAGTTTTCATAGTAGCACTCTCACCAGGGATGTGAAATTCGAAAGTCCACCTTCCTTGCTAATAATTTATTTTACATCAATCTATTAAAGTTTGTGTTTTGTCAGTTTTCACTCTTCGTCAATGTAAATGGTTTATTAATTTGCATGTACCAAAAATGTGACAGGTTTAAATTTATAATAGTATTCAGTATTCATTGGATAGTGTCGAGGATTAGACGAAATTAAATAAGGAATTTGTCAATAAAAAATTGATTGAACTTTCGCGTGAAGGATTAAATACGGAAGCTTAAAGACTAACAAATTTATCAAACGCCAAAAAATAGTTTTAAGAGAGTGTTTTTTTTTCTACCACATTTATTATGATATTAGCCTTGGCTTCTCCTAGCTTGATACCACGCGATAGAGAAACCCAAGTCTATGCGGCAACAGACGGATAACCAAATCAATAACTTGTACATAAGTTGCTCAGTATAGTAATATAGGATATCCAAAAGGACCCCTTTCTTCGACGCAATAAGGTTTTCAAAACTTTTTTTATTTTCTTTTATGCCATTCTACTAAAATTCACTTGTTTGGGTCAATATGTTCAGAACGAATTGTCTGTGAGAGACGGACGGAACTACAAACAGGATATTGGCATAAATGGTCGCCTTTTAATTTTTTGAGCGAAACCCTAGAAACAAAAAAAGGATGGTCAGCGAGGTTTCTTACTAGCCAGTATAATATGCATATCATCATCATCATCATCAGCCTTAAGACGTCAACTGGTGGACTAACACCCATATTCACAAACGTTACTATGCGACGCGCGGATGCACAGAACCCAAAAACCTATTCATAGAAATCAATTGAGTGCCGGTCGCCTTATTAAATATCTTACTTCGCATGGTCTTGTTACTTTTCATAGATATAGGAATATGGGAATATGGGTGTAAGGCCTCTTTAAACGACCATTTAACATTGTCATTTCATCTTAGTCACCAACTTACAACACAACTATTTTTAAATTAAAACACCACTTTGTTAATTCTTAACATAATGAAATTCTCAATTATAATACATATGTATATTCAATCATTTAACGAATACATACTCGTACTGCCAAAGTGTTTTACTATGCATCGCAACTGTTCTCGGGGTCAGTTACCCAAGAACCCAAATATTTACCCGAGAACTTAGGTATTGTGCACCGGCTCACTTATTCAGTGTTATACTCGTATATGCGTAGCGGTATTATTGACGGCATTGTCACCATTCTAGTAGTTGAATTATAAATAGTAAATGAATAGTAGGTATTTTTCGTAGATATAAAAAATATTAACATAACATGTTACATAATAACACATTTTTATGTATAACTAGCAAACCCGGCGAACTCCGTTTCGCCGCCAGATGGCTGTAAAATTTTTTTTCCTTAATTTTCTTTGCTATAAACCTCACGGAGCCCGAGACCTTTCTAACGAATGCAAAACCGTGGAAATCGGTTCGTGCGTTCTGGAGTTACAGCGTCAGGGAGGAAAACCCGACTTATTTTTATATTAGATATGTCACAACTATGTAACACATTATGTTCGAGTAGGTAGTAGGTATGTACTATATGATCGATTCCGTTTACGATAAAAATTAAATAACCTTTGATAAACTAATATTTTACCTTTCTTTTTGGAAAATAAATACGTATCTAAGTGATGATCTCCCACACTAAAACATAGACGTAAATAAAAAACATTCCAACATTGCGTGTTGGGAAGGTACCTACTAACACATAGGACCCAAATGATTATGTTAACCAAAATAGGACCAAAATGGGTGTTTCGTGTTTGCGTACACTCACTAGTATTCTCGGAGATTTGCCACTGTGGCCAAAAATCAGTCAAGAAAGTATTATTTATTTTATTTTTCCTTAGAAAAACCCTCATTCATGTTTTTATGGTATTATGATTTATATGAAAAAGAAATGGAGACTACACTCTATAAATGTTCACACTTGTGCAATAGTATGTATTTGCCTAGTCAAAAAAGTGAATTAATATTATAAAAAATGTTCAAGATGAAACAATATATTATTAAAAATAATGAATAAATTATGCTTGTCTGATTATATTAATTTATTATGTTCTATGGTTGCATGTTTTCACTTGCCAATTTGTAATCCATTACTAGGGCTGTCATAATGAACATTCAGATATTTTTGCACCTATAATATTTTTGTGGACAGTTTACGAGTATATCTAGCAAGCCTTATTTAGACTTATTTAATCTTACTCCGTCGCACTATAAAAAAAGGCTTACGTTTAGAAAACTAATAGCTTTTTGGTCACCGGAGCATGCTCTATTACTGTTATATTATTTACTCAAATTAAATTAGTATTATCATTGTATTTCTAGGTTTCAACCCATTTTAATTCATTTCATCACATAATAATAATATTACCGTTAACATATTTTTCATCTTATACAGAAAAATTAAGACGAAAAGAAATTATGGCAAAAAAAACTATTGATTTCACTCTGTGACTTAAAGATTTAGATTAGATTTTGGTCTGATTTTTTCATAATTTTTTTAACAGTCTGATTAAATCTAAGATAGCTAAGACCGGACTCTCGGTAATTTATTAATATTTTTTTTACGAATAAGTACATCTTGACTTTTGTAATCAGTCGTTTTACTTTTTATTAGTCTGCTAAATATATTGATTTTTTTCTTTACAGCACATTTGGACAACCCTAAAGTAGCGTTTCTTGTCGTATTTCTTGTTCACATCTCAATCCCGCGGCGGTCTTGAACTTGACCACATTCTAAACCAATTTATCAACGATGCTTTACAAGACTTCCGAGAATTTAAGCACTAGAAATCTTTTTATGCAACAAAGCTTGCTGGTAGCGATTTTATTCATCTGAAATTCTTGATTGGATATAATTTATTTATTTTTTATTTATAGTGGCTCGACATAATGGCTTCCCTACGTCTGATGGAAAGCGAAAGAGAAGCCCAAGTCACTGTGACAACGGGCAAGTAACTGGTCAGTTACCTGTCAGTTGCCACCGCCATGCCGGCCCAACCCTGACCCCCCACGAGCTCCGGAAACCCTACTCAGTGACAGAAACACGACCCAGAGGTCATTTGACTGCGGTATTCTATAGGGTGGAGATCCTTCCCCGGACGGGCGGCTCAATTCGTGTGAAGATTCGCTATGCCCTATCTCTCTTAAGATAATGGTCTAGAACTTCAAATGGAAAATAAATACTATTTAGTTTTATCATCATCGTCAGCCTATCTCGGCTGGGAGGTCGTTCCAGATTAAGTACAAAGCTAACTGGAATCATTCGATCAAGTTGAAAGATTCTTTTCGTCTTAAAAATATCTTAATAATAAAATTACAAAATCTCTCGTCTTAATATATAAAAGTTTCTTCCTTAGATATCGCTTCGGAGCCCGCAAGCGAAAGTTAATGTTTAATGAGATATAGTCCGTCTAAATAATGAACGAACAATGAAATCGTTACAATACGGTGATTAATCAATGATAGGTACTTAGGTAGTAGTTAGACATGAGATAAATGTCATTTGTAGAGCGGATTCAAATATCAATCATAGATGTAAGAAGATTAAGGCACCTTCTTCTTCTCATGTAGGCAATAAATAGGTAAATAACCCATGACATGCCACGCTGGGCCACACATTTTCATCTAACCCCAAACTAAGCAGAACTTTGTACTATGGGTACTAGACAACTAACTTAGATACTTTTTTTTGTAAATAAATACATTAATACATATAAAACACCCAGCCAGACCAATACAAAAAGACATGTTTATGAACACAAATGTTTGTACTGTGCGGCAATCGAACCCATGACCCTAGGCTCAGAAGGTAGAGGTCACCATAAAATGAGCTATCGAGCCAGTCTAATCTAAATGAATCCAGCCCAGTGTTCAGTCACAATAATGCTTTCCCTGATTTTAACACAACGTTTGTTACAAATAATATGACTCATTTTAAGTAGGTATAAGTAGAGACATAATAGGTAGGTATACTCGTAGAAACCATAAAGATACGAAACCAAAAAAAATTACAATAATTCTCACGCGTCTGTTCTCAATATCTGATTCTGATCTATAAATCATTCGATTTTAATAGCAGATATCATGTCTATAAAAAATCTACACAACTTTTTGAGCACCGTCAATAAATTATGGGTATAGGTACGGATGTCTACGAAATGATGAAAGTTTTGGACATTTTATCTTAGAAATGGAAAATGTTATAGATTTCAAAACACGATTCTGTTTGCTTTTTATGTAGTTAAATGGAGTTTGTTAGAAAGTCGTTAAGTGGAGTATTATAATAAGAAAAAAACTCCTTATTAGTCACATTCTATTTTTTATAACGCCTAAGTCAGAAATATACCTTAAGATATTCTTATGTTCGATTAAATTTCTTGCCACTAAACAAGAAAGATAAGTACTACAAATAGGTATAAAAACTTGTATTTAAAATACAATGTTTAAAAGACCCGCGATTATGGGTATATCCTCCAGATGTTTGCCCAAAGTGGCGAACAACTTAAGAGGCCTATGTCCAGCAGTGGACTGCAAATAGTGGAGCTATCCGGCTTTGAGTTTGGAGATGCTACACTACTATTCAATCAAATCTAATATTAACGACTTCACATACATTTCCATACAAACGTATATAATTTGTAGTTTCACACGGATATGCTCCGTAACAATAAGAGAGATCTAGTTTCATTGTCAGAGTCGCTTTCTTCTCGTAGTGGTCATTTGACCTCATGGGTCATACACATAGTGCCAGCCTTCATAATGACTTCTAAGTGAGTCCTCACTTCATATCGCATAAAACGGTTTCGTGATGGATAAGAATACAAATCACCACACCATTTCTTTCCATGGGTGTCGAAAGAGTCGACTTCTTGAGGTTTTACAGCCAGCGATAGAGTTTATCCACTGGCTCGGTGGCTCAATTGGTAGTGCCCCCTGCCTTCTGAGCCAAGGGTCGTGGGTTCGATTCCCACCCGGGACAAATATTCGTGTGATGAACACTTGTGTTTGTTCCGTGTCTGGGTGTTTATATTTGTATTTAAGTATTATTTGTGATACCTTCTGATACCCATAACATAAGTGCTTAAGCTACTTACTTTGGAGCAATGTATGTGATGTTGTCTGATATTTATTTATATTTATTCATTTATCCACCTGGCTGGCGACCACCCTACACTCGGCGAAACTCTTTAAGAGAGGTCCCTACCTCTTCGAACTGCCTCTAGCAAACCTTCGCTCGAATTGATCCGCCTGTCCGGGAAAGAATCTCCACCCTATAGAATACCGCAGCCAGCTGGGACGCCCCACTGGACTACTTTAGAGTTCTTGTCACTTTAGTCAATGTTTTTTTTTTCAAGAAAATCCAAACTCTTGAATTTTAAAATGTAGAGAAAGATCCCAAAACAAGACTTAAAAGAGAACCAGTAACATAAATGCGTCGGGTACCACTAACTACCCTAAGTTACTATGAATACCAAATGGCAACTACTAAAGAGATTTCCTTAGAAGCCACTTCGACTTTAGTCATTAGTCTTGCATTAATAAAGATCATTTTTGTTTGGGTCTCGACTCGCGAAACCTTATTGTCACACCTGTATCATATTTTTAAATCCAATGCTTACTTAAGTATTTTCATAAATTTCGGTTTGATAATCGGATAGCGCGTAAAAATGGCGCTTAACGATACAAATTAATTGGTTGAATTATGTTATTAAGCGGCAGCAAACGATACGCGTAAATTGATTGTGTTATTTTGTAAGGAATTGTTATTTGTCTGTGTTCATTAACACTTTAGTTTACGCTATTAAGAGAGCTAGGACATAGCGAAACTTCCCTCGAAACGATTGTGAATTGACGTTGAATTGAGCCGCCCGTCCGTCCCATGGACGAATGGAAAGGACATCCCCCCCTATAGAATACTGCAGCCAAATGACCTCCGGATTGTATTTCTCTTGGTGAGTAGGGTATCCGGAGCTCTCGAGGGATTAGGGCTGAGGCGGCATGGCGGGGGTAACTGACTAGTTACTTGTCCGTTGTCACAGCGACTTAGGCTTCTCTTTCGCTTTCCATTAGGCGTAGGGAAGGCATTATGACGAGCTATATTTTTTTGAGGGGAATGCATTAGAGGGTATGTGGGCATGCCCTTCCCTTCAAGAAGGTTTGAGTCCCTTGATACTTAGTGGGTATTATTAACCTCCTCAAGAGAAAGATGCTCGGAGGGCATACGACGTATTGTATACGATGCGTTGTAAGGTTAGTTTAGACATTGTGCCAAAGAAGATTCTTTAGGTAGGTTGTAATTTCTTAAGTATAGATTGACAATATTGATAACGTACTCAACTACACATAAATATCCCGACTTTTCTTTATATTTTTACATTTGACGACTTTGTGGTGGCGCAATGGTTATAGCTTTAAGCCTAAAGCGCGGATGATCATAAATGAATGTATTGTATCACCCATTTTTCTGATATTTATGGTGTTTCGTCAATTGTAGGTATCTCCTTTATCCAGCTTAGAATTTTAAATAGCGAAACTTTATACTTATACTTTTTCTGCTAGTTTTTAAGCGTCCATCTTCTAGAATCCCATAATTTGTATGCAAATTTTATAACAAGTCCAAAGGAAGTGATGAACTGTAAATAGTTTATTAGTTCGACAGAAGTGGACCGATATATCTATCAACGTGCTTGCTTTATTGCTGTTGTATAGATTTTATTGGTATTATATACCGTTTTCTTTATTGCGAACTAAGTTACGAACATTGATTTAATCGCTCGAGATTTTATCTTGTTTTCTATAGTAGGAGGAGAGTAACAAACTGTTGTGATGGTACTTATTTGATTGGACCACCGGCAGTAGAGTCCTTTAATAAATAAATATAACTAAATAACCCAAGACATGCCACGCTGGGCCACACATCGCCATCTAGCCCCAAACTAAGTCGAAGCTTGTACTATGGGACTAGACAACTGATATACTTACTTACATAGTTTTTTTTTGTAAAAAAAATTTATACTTAGTAAACACCCAGACTAATACAAACAGATAGGTATGTTCAAGAACAAAAATGTTTGTACTGTGCGGGAATCAAACCCTTGGCTCAGAAGACAGATGTCAATACCAAATGAGCCATCGACCCAGTCAAATTGCGATATTCAAACTAAGTAGGTGAAAGTAGTATAGTAAGGGGATGTAATGCAGCTCTCAACCATCATCTTTTCGACGGGAATAACACCAAGAAATTTCGAATCGCCCACGTCTTACTCGGTTTGATTATTGCGCTGCAGAGGTCGTCAAAAGTTATGAGACACTACACATATTGGGGATGTAAGGGAGCGGCCTATCATCATTTCGCTCCAAGCCAACCTCACATGCCCGTGGTGCATCCTGCCGAATAACAAATGAGGCGCTGGCAACCGACTGGTGGCGGTATAACCATCACAATTATTGAAGACGTAGCTAAATACTATAGACCGATTGCGGGCAGCAGCGTCACCGGAGCGAGAAGCTATGCCCTGCGTTCGTCAACCCGCCTGCCCAGCGTGGCGATTATGGGTATCCTCCAGACGTTTCTCCTAAGTGGGGAACAACTGGAGAGGCCTATGTCTAGTAGGCTGTGGACTGTAGTAGGCTGATGATGATGTTGACGCTTAATAATGTTCATAAAAATAATTTGGAGTGTTTGCCCCCTGCGATGTTAAGTTGGCGTTATACCTTAATTGTTTTACTGTACCAAATGGTCTTTTATAATGGCCATAAACTTTTGATGATCATAATAAAACATTTTATTGAATACTGTCGCTCGAATTAGCACCTGGTATTCACATACATTTTGGTGAAAGTAGTTTTGGAGAAATAAATTTACCAGACTTGCCAATCACGGGATTGATAGCACAGTGAAGGAAAGATTGGCTGGCTGTTTTTCGTAATACCTATATTTTAGTAAGTAAGTGTGTTAATTAGCTTTAAGGTTCGTTCTGGACTAACAAATAAATAAATGCTAAATATTCATATATCTAAACGTAAATATTCATATAACATACTTACTTACTAAAATATAAATAAAAATGTACCAATTTAGATAATTCTTAGTTTTATGTAGTCATTTTATTGTAAGGGCAAGGTTTGATATTCCCTTGATTGACTTCTACGACATTGACGGGATGAGATTGGGTATTCCTTTTTTAAAACCAATAAAAAACCAGATACCACTAAAATCAAGATTTCATCCTTATCTACTTGATAGTTGGAAGTTTCCACAGTGCGTTTTGCACGCAGTTTTGTGCAGCTGTTCTTTGAAATCAGTTTAAGGTTGCAATTTCTCCGAATGGATACGAGTTGGGGACCTTCAAGAAGCGAGTCTGCAGATTTTTTATTTTTTTTATAAGAAGAGCTTTCAGGATGACCTCACTCCACCTGATGGTAAGCGGTCATGAGGGCCAAAAGTTAGGTCGACAGGCACAATAGAACAAACCCATTGCGCCTGTCGCCCTCACCCTGAAGGCCCACTGAGATGCCGTTTCACGCCCCGCCTAAAGGACCCAGGATTGTAAGAGGAAGGAAACACATGAGCTGGAAGGGCATTCCATGGCTTAATGAAATTCCCAAGAACTCCCAAGAACCGGCACCTATGACTCCTCTGGTGTTACGGTGTCTATGAGCCGAAGTGATCACTTATCACAATTAGATGATCTTCAGGCCCGTTTGCCCCATCATTAAAAAAAACCAAACGGACAATTATTCAAATATGTCCACTCCATCCATCACCCTCCTTTTATCCTAATACTATACCTGTGTCCCGTTTTAACAAACACGAAGTAAAATTATAGCCAATAGTAATTATATACTTAAAATCGATAACCGTTATGTTGTTTGTCTATCTCAAATCAAAGGCCCCGAGCTTTTGCTTGTTATAAAAGAATCCACAGGTTCAAAACGATCGTTAAAAAGTATTCTGAAGACGATTTATTTGTTTAATTGCCACTTGCAATAAATGCCTTAAACCACAGCCTGCCTACATATAAAAATCTGCTTCAATCGATTCAATCTTCGGATCCAGTAAAAAATGCGCAAACTAATCCACACCAAACCTCTGATTTCACACTAAGTCAGCTTATTCCTTGTGCCCAATTTCTAATTTCTTGTTGCCAAATTTCTTGTTGCCAAGTTGCCAGTTTTGAAACCCGATATCTACGCGTGTGACGCCGCCGGCACAGCTAGTTATGAATGAAGGTATTTTCTTTTGTAATACGGATCATGTTATTTTCACCCAAATGGCCATTTTAAGCCCGCGGGGCTTAGCTTAAGCAGTCTTTAATGAGTTCCAAAATGACGATCATAATTTATCTTCTTGTATGCTTATTAACTATAAATACAATGATTATTAAAGTCATAATGGGACGGTGACCTCCCACGTGAAGGCGGTTAGGGACCACCTAAATGTAATAAATATTCTTACGGACTTCGATCACAAATGACAACCAGTTTGGTTCGCAGCCTCTGAAACAATGGGCGCGTATGGGATCACAGTACAAACATTTGTGTGCATAAATTTAACTGAGACAATACTGGAAATAGAGTGATCTAAGTGACATTTTTGGAAGGAAATTGTCTTTTTTGGACAATTTCAGAGTAAAATCATAATGCTTTTATGCCATACGAACTAAATGCTTTTCAGTATTTTTTTCTCGTTAGACGCACAATATTAGAAAATAATAATAATAAATAGTTTATAGTTTTCCAACAATAAATGTAAGAATATTCTCGCTATAAGTTCACAGACTGGTCCCGAAACGAACCTAAAAGAAATTATTTCATAAGTTTCGTCAGGAATATTTTCTCTCTCTATCCAATCAAAGTTGATCTAAGATCGTGTGCCCAAATTAGATGTGTGATTGTATACGACTTAATTAAGAGTTAAAAAACCTCTTCCTACCTGTCATAGTAGGCATGCTTTTTCTAAAATATGTAATTAAAGTACATAAAATTGTTAGTTTTAGTGATTTATTATTTTTAGTGGGTATTCCCTGCCTCCTTTCCATCCTGAGACAGGGTGCTGTCTTCCCATTCCTGAGGGCCGAGTGGTGTGAGTCTCAGATACCCCGTTACTACCCCGGGTAACGGGGTTGCATAAATGCATTTTCCCCGATGGAAAAAAAAGAGTTTGTAGACTTCGATCACTTTAGATCAGGTAATTTTTAGCATAGCGCCTTTGCGCTCATGATCATTATGCCCATCATCGGTCTATGGTATTTGGTAAGGGGACAATCTATCATCTTTTCGCTTCAAGCCGTCCTCACCTGCCCATGATGCATCCTACCGGATAGCAAACGTGGCTCATGCAACCTACTGGTGGCGGCATAACCGTTACGATCGAAAGCGTAGCCACAACGAACAAAAATAAAATCAGTGCCATAAAAGATTTCAATAAGTCAATTTCTTAAAATACATGCGCATATTCTCTCTTATACTCGTAGTTAGGCCCTACAGCCGTCATGGGCTGACGTGACCCTTAACATCAGATGCATGGACTTGCTCGTTCCGTTACATATTAACATAAATAAAACTTAAAAGCTTGCTGTAAAAAGCGATTTTGTTTTATACTACACTAGCAAACCCGGCGAACTCCGTTTCGCCACCAGATGGCTGTAAAATTGTTTTTCCTTAATTTTCTTTGCTATAAACCTCACAGAGCCCGAGACCTTTCTATAACGAATGCAAAACCGTGGAAATCGGTTCGTACGTTCTGGAGTTATAGCGTCAGGGAGGAAAACCCGACTTATTTTTATATAGTAGATATGAAGTGATAAGATAGAGCAATGCGTTCATTGCACAAAGCCGTTCTATCCTTCATACATTTTATTTTACGATTGAAATGTTTTTTTTACATCAAACAAATCAAAGCCTAAGGAATGTAAGGGCAAAAACCCATCATCTTTTCGCTTCAAGCCAACCTCACCTGCCCGTGGTGCATCCGGCTGAATAACAAACGAGGCGCTGGCAACCGACTGGTGGCGGTGTAACCATTACGATTGAAGGCGTATCTAAATACCACAGGCCGATGACGGGCAGCAGCGTCACCGGAGCGAGAAGCTACGCCCTGCGATCGCCAACCCGCCTGCTCAGCGTGGTGATTATGGGTATATCCTCCAGATGTTTGCCCTAAGTGGTGAACAACTGTCCCTCCCTATGTCCAGCAGCGGACTGCAATTAGGCTGATGATGATGTTGAAACATCGTCACCATTTTTTAGCCATAGGTCACGTGCTGTTTCTCATTCTCACTGGTTATTGTTAATTACGACGTCTTTTGTGTAAGTTTGCATCATCCGCGTGCTCAGTGGGACAATAACGGGCCAGTCCATAAAACCCTCACAAGGTAACGTTGGCTATAAAGCGGACACCATCTCGACATGTCTAAACGTGCTATCTCACTAGGGAGCATTCGCGTGTATTGTTACGTTACAGGTCGTAGCTTATAAAAATAACAATTTTTAGGGTCCAAAAACGGGACCCTTATAGATTCGTCATGTCTGTCTGTCGTCTGTCCGTCCGTCCGTATGGCACAGCCAGTTTATTCCGAAACTATAAGAGCTACTTTATTGAAATTTGGTGCGTAGATGTATTCTGTAAACCGCATTAAGATTTAAAATAAAATTAGATAAAAATCCAAAATTTTTGGGGTTCCCCATGCATGGAACTGAAACTCAATTTTTGTTTTCACATCAATAATGCCAGGAGCACAGCCATGCCGCATGATTTATTTAAATGTGCTTAAAGACAAATTTATATTGTTACATGACTCACGAATGCTCATCAGTCAAGAGAGTTCAATGCTTAATGTTACATTACACACACAGTGATGGAGCACCTTAAGGAAAACTTTATGATTCAAACAAAAGCTTTTTTAGTTAAAGATAAACGTTAGTACCACATTGACTGGCCCCTGGGCTCATTTGGTATTGATCAAGCTGTCTTTATTAAGGCGGTAGACTGTAGGCTTGAGAAAGTTCTAACCCTGCTCAGAGCAGAGTAAGATACATGTCGTCGGAATAATTATCAAAATGCGTCGATTAATTTGAGTGTCTGTATTATATCTGGATTTAGAATATGACCAAACCATCTCATCTCGTGGGTCTCATTAACATAATCAATCATCATCATTCACAGCCTTTATCAGTCCACTGTTGGACATAAGCCTCTCCCAATGTTCGCCACTTTGATCGACCCTGGGCTTCTCGCATCCAGCACTTGCCATCCCTCCACCTGGCCTGAGGGCGTCCACACTACGTTTGCCAAGACGCAGTCTCTCTTTGCCCCAACGGTTATCGGTTCTGTGGGTCTCAGAAATTGGGAAACGGGCAGGCCTTTGCCTGGATACAAATAAAACCAAACAACCCGCCTGCCAAGCGTGGTGTCAAATCCCTCCAAAAGACATTATTGTCATTGGGAGAGGCATATATCCAGCAGTGGACGTTTCCAGGGTAAAAATATCAGGCACAGGATTTGCCTATATTGTGTACAAAAGTTCAGTGATAGACAATATGATTGACTGGTAGAGAATACCTACGCGATGTTATGTCCGTCTTTTGTAAAATATCACCTACATTTTTCTCTAATAATCCAATAATCTAGTCTATAAAAAACGATCCATTATTTTAAGGTTTATTGTTGAGCATCAAAATTAGCTATCACAAAGTTGTAATTATAAAGACATTTAACAAGTAGGTACTGTTTTAATGACTACGAGTATGCTAACAAGCTTACTTCAAGCTAAGCTTACATAAGTTTATTGGACATAAACAAATTATATTTTATTTAATTGAAACAGTTAGTTAGATACCTTACCTAAAATTTAATATTGAGCATACAATTAAATTCGTTTTTAAATCACTATTCTTATGTTTATCTAAAGAGTTGACATGGATTACTGTTATAGGCAAATTTGACTAAACAATATTACTCGTACAATCGAGGGTCTCTGTTAGGTATTTTCTAAATAACATAAGACTAATAAGCTTTTATATAAAGTATATCCTAATTAAACGATGAATAAACTACGTTTCATTTTACGTTGGCAATTTTTATCTTCTTCTATCTTCTATACTTATAATCTATACTTATAATAAATCTGTAGAGAGGTCAATTCTGTACATAAAATATTTTTTCAAAATAACTATCAGGGGGTGATAAGTGATCGATACTGATACCAAAAATGCAATCAGTAAAATTTTTGTCTGTCTGTCTGTCTGTCTGTCTGTCTGTCTGTCTGTCTGTCTGTATGTTCGTTATAGAAAAAAAAACTACTGAACAGATTTTGACGAAACTTGGTAAAATTATTCTTCATACTCCTGGGCAGGTTATAGGATACTTTTCATCACGCTACAATCAATAGGAGCGGAACAGTGACGGGAAGTGTTGGGAAAACGCGAGAAATTTAAACCTGTATGTTTGAACGCGCATTACGCGAAAACTACTGCATAGAATTGAATGCGGTTTTCACCAATGTATTGCTAGAGGTCTAACTTAAAACTTAGGCACAAGGTAAAGATGGGTATTATATGGAAGTCCGTTATTTTTGAAACCCGATATCCACGCGAGCGACGCCGCTGGCACAGCTAGTCTGAAATAATATTCCTAAGTTCCTAAATTCTATTACCTCATAAGTATTAAACATCATAAACACTGACCATTTAAGAAACGCTTCTATTTTTAACCTAAGCTTAAACACATTACAATTTCACATTATCCTCGAATTAGCATATCATTCAATAGCATTGACACATACCTAAAATACTTAATTAATTCTCACATCTAGATGACATTCATCACTTTCATTAAAACTTGATTTTCGGTGACGAACTTTCTAATTACTAATTAAACTCAGACTGCATAAACGTTTTAAACAGAAAACAGAATCTGTAATACGTTATCTAGTTTACGAGCTTCGTTTACATTTCTCTTTGGGTTCCATGTTGCTGTCTCACACATTAACATATCTTCCTCAACTTTTGTATTCTTACCATTTTCACTACCAATATTAAACTCCTGCCTCACTTCTGCTCCTTTGATTGTCATTCCTTTTTTCGCATGTACAGCATCTCTTTTAGGCTCAAAGTTAACTTCTTGGTTAATGTTGAAAACATTTTGAGGAACATCAGCTGTATCATTATTGGTTCTACTTTCAAGTCTGATGTCACTGTCTTGATGGCTTAGAGTTCCCCTGAAGTTGACTATGACTGTCGGTTTAACAACTGTCTGTGATTCCCTGTGACCGATTTGACTTTGGCCTGACATTGAATTTGAGAAAGGTAGATCGGTGTTCGGGGTCTGTACCTCATCTTCTTGTTCGTCATTCACTTTATTCTTACTGGGAGGCTTTTTATTGGGTGCTGGTTGAGGACGCTTCTGTTTTTTTGGCTTTTGAGTTGTCTTAGGGACTTTATCAGTATCTATGAAGAGTACGATTTCTTCGGTTGTAACGTTAGCCATTTTTTCTTCAGTCTCGTTAGACAAACTTTTAGGAAAACGATATTTCAATGAAGGCATTTCTATTCTGTCGTTTCTTCTCGGTATAAAATCCGCGTCGCTTGGCAAATGGGGCGGTTCATTATCGTAGCCGTATCTATCATAGTTTTGTGATAGATTGTTTTCGTCGTTCTGATTTATGTCTTCGGGTAGCTGTGAGCGTATACGTAATGATTCTATGACGTCATGAAATAGAGATCTCTTTTGGGGAGTTACCACTGCTAGTTCCTTATCCTTAACAGGATGAGCACCGCATAGAATGATCATATACGTGACGCAAATGAAGCACTGCATCTGCGAATGGAAAAACACTGGTTATATCAAAAGCACCTCGACAAACCAAACCAGACTTAATTGCCGATTACTTAGAGATGATATTACCCTGTTGTATGAAGATGTCTAAATTCGGTGATTATTTTATAGAACAACTGTGTTACCTACTTTCTTCTCGACATATTTAGATATCAAGACCAGGCCTCACGAATATGGAAAAGTGACTAATACATACAATCTATCTTAAATTATTCCAAAAGTTGACGTTTATTTATGGTAATAAACCAGGATTAACCATAGCTGTTCGGCCATTTATATTTTAATCAGTTACTTTACACTGGCAATGAATATGTTTAAGCATTTTTAACAAATAAAAGTAGATCATCTGTGTTGGTTTACTTAAAATAAATCATTTATTTAAATTAAAATTTCAACGAACTTATTATAAATGTTAAATAAACAAATTACTTATAAACCAATAAAACTTTCATTATTTTTTTACCGCTATTCGCGATTTTCTAAAAATAATTTGGTTTTACAACACAGAAAGAAACTCTCACATTCAACTCCGATCTTCTTAAAGTTATTTGATATGTATTTACTCACTAGATATAATGAAATTACGTCTTCATATTATCGGGGTATTTATTTATAATGACAATACAATCCGTTGCTATGGCAACGTTGAGAAGACACCACAGTCCTCCGCCGTGAAATCCCTAGTCGGGTCCCTTAGGACTACTCTTCCGGCCGGTAACATTTGGTCAATGTGGCGCCGCAAGGTCTTCCCCCCTTCTGTAGTTACCTCGTAGTGTACACTTCCTAGACGCCGGATCACCTTCCCGAATTCCCACTTTTGGGAAGGGTCACTGTAAGCTCGCACCTGCACCTTGTCCCCTGTGACGAATGTCTTTTTCACTGGCGCTTCAGGGGTCTGTGACGAGCGGAAATGTAATTTCTTTTGAAAAATAGTATGTAATTTTGTCCGTATATCTCTGTTAAACATTAGTTGGTATGGAGTCTGGCCGGCGTTGTTCGGGGTCTGTCGAATTTGGGTGATGACGGCTCTTACTTTTTCACTAATGTTTCCTGAATGATCTTCAATCCGTTTGAGTGACTTTTTGATTGTTTGAACAAACCTTTCTGCTTGTCCATTTGTAGCCGGATGGTAAGGTGCGCTGGTCTTGTGAATGATGCCTGATTGTTTGAGGAATGTCTCGAATTCTGTGGAGGTAAACTGACGTCCATTGTCGGACACCAGTACATGAGGAATTCCAAATGTAGCAAACATGTCTTTTAACTTGGTAACACACCAGGCACTTGTCGTAGATTTCGTTGGGAAAACCTCCACCCATTTGGAGAATGCGTCCACGACTATGAACAGTTGATAGCCCGCTATTGGCCCTGCAAAATCAATATGGATCCTTTGCCAAGGACTAGCAGGGATTTCCCAATGGTGTAATGGTGCTTTTATGGGTTCATTTTGATGCATTCGACAGGTTCGGCACGCGTTAACTTTGTCTTCTATGTCCTGATCGATATTCTTCCAGTATATGAAACTTCGAGCCAAAAGTTTCATTTTTACAATTCCTATATGTCCAGCGTGTAATTCATCTAATGCAGAAATTCGTAGGGTTTGTGGAATTACAATTCGTGTTCCTCTAAATAAGCAATTATCTTGAACTGTGAATTCATGATCTTTATAGCCCAATTGTTTCAGTGGTCGGCCAGATAGCAAGGCTTGAATTACTGTTTGTAGCTCTGTGTCCTTTCGCGTTTCTTCTTTAATGATTTCTGGACTTATACTCAGTGTATTGATCAATTGTGTCTGGTAAGTAGTAATTCTGTCAACTTTATTTTCTGGAGTCCTGTCAACCGGAAATCGGGATAAGAAATCAGCATTACTATTGTTCAGTGATGAGCGGTATTCAATGGAATAATCAAATCCAGAGAGGAAATGGGCGTAGTGGAATAGGCGCATAGTACTCATTGTCGGCAAGGTCTTGTGTGGGTGGAAGATTGCTGTAAGGGGCTTATGATCAGTAACTAAAATAAATTTTCTTCCGTAGCAGTAATGAAAAAATTTCTTTAAGCCCCAGTAGATAGCTGTAGCCTCTTTGTCGATTTGGCTGTAATTCTTCTCGCTTTTAGAAAGAGTTCTGGAGGCAAATGCAATTGGTCTTTCAGACCCATTCGGTAGTCTGTGAGAAAGGACTGCGCCCAATCCAGACGGTGAAGCATCTGTTGCAAGTATCACAGGTTTATTGGGGTCAAAGTGTGCTAGAACGCTGTCACTTACGATCTGTGTTTTTATTGTCTTGCAACTTGTTTCACATTCCTTCGTCCAATGAAAATCAACTCCAGTTTTAAGTAGTTCGTTTAGAGGACTCGTAATCGATGCTAAATTTGGAATAAATTTGTTGTAGAAATTTGCCATGCCTAAAAAGGTTCGTAGTTCAGTGACATTTCTTGGTGGTTCTGCATTGGCTATGGCGTTTACTTTATCTTTATTCTTGTGAAGGCCGTATTTATCAATGGTATGGCCTAAATATTTGATGCTTCTTTCGAAGAAATGACATTTGTCCTTGTTGACCCGTAGGTTGTTATCTTTCAGACGATCAAGTACCTTTTTCAGGCGTTGTAGTAATTGACACTCAGTCGACCCCTGGATGATTATGTCATCAAAAAAGCATTTGACACCTTCGATACATTGGAGTGTTCTATCCATGAATTTCTGCCATAAATTTGGTGCTACTTTCACTCCGAACATGAGTCTGTTTACCCTGTATGTGCCCTTGTGAGTACTTAGTGTCTGTAAGAGGGCACTATCATCGTCCATAACCATGTGTAAATAGGCCTGACTAATGTCAAGAGTACAAAATAACTCACCGCCATTCATTTCCGAAAATATGTCCTCAATGATTGGGATGGGGTACTGCTCGTCTTCAATCACTTTATTCAACGTAACCTTGTAATCGGCGCATAAGCGTATACTGCCGTTAGGTTTTACGATGGGTACTATAGGAGTCCCCCATTCTGAGTGGTCAACCTTTGTAATAACACCTTGTGTGCATAGTCTTTCAATCTCCTCATCAACCTTAGCTTTAAGAGCATAGGGTACTCTTCTGGGTTTTACAAAAATAGGATGTGTATCTGGACGTAAATTCAGATGGGCTTGATAATTAGGTATTTTACCTAGGCCTTCAGCAAATACAGTTGTAGAATACTGTTCCAGAAGTTCGTCCAGTTTGGGGTGTGATTCAATGTGTACGTGTCTTATGTCTGCAAGTTCAAGTTGTAGGTCTTTTATCCAGCTTCGCCCAAAAATAGGGTCAACATTCTTATCGATTACGTACAGTTTATTGTAACATTGTTGTCTTTTGTAGGAGTATTTTACATATGCGACACCGGCAGGTTTGATGATTTCTCCCGTATATGTTCTCATCTTTATATCAGTTTTGAAAAGCTTTTTCTGAATTCCAAGATCTTTGAATTGTTTCAATGACATTGATGTTAAAGCTGCTCCTGTGTCAAACTCTAATGAAACTCGTTTATTTTCAATTTCAATAGATATCATGTATTTTTCTGGAATGTCTGACTTTATGAGATTGATATCACACAGACTCTCATCGCTACAGATCGCATCGTCTTCAATTTGGTGAGTATTTTGCTTACGTCTATATTGTAGACAAACTCTTGCAAGGTGACCTTTGCGTTTACAGTGGTGGCAGGTGTTGTTAATGCTGCCACATTTATCTGCCTTATGATCATTCTTTCCACACCTGTAACATTTACCACGCAGGTCAGCAACTGTTCTTGGATGCTGTATTTGTCGACTAGTTGAAGGCGTACTTCGTTGCTGACTTTGAAATCTAGGTGGAGTTACCTTATGTACCGGTTCAGCCCATGAAGTCATTTTTGAAATGTGTAGATTTTCAGATTTACTCATTTCCATGGTTGTCGCTATTTTTTGTATTTCCGAGAATGCACATGATTTTTCTTGTAATATCTTGGTTCTTATTTCATCGTCTTTTAACCCTCTTATAAACTGTAAGCATAAGTACATATCAGCGATTGATTTGTTACAGTTCGGACAATTGAAGTTGCAGTTACAGGTTAACTTCTTAAGTTCTGAAGCATATGTATTAACAGTTTCGTTCTGATGTTGCAGTCTAGTTATAAATCTGTGTTGTTGAACCCAGATGCTAGGTTTCGGATCTAAGTATTCTTCCAGGATTTGGGTTAGTTCCAAAAATGTCATGTCCAGAGGATCATTAGGTGCACATAAATCATATAATTTTTCATGTAATTCAGGAGTCAGTGAAGATAATAAAATATATACCTTCATGCGAGGGTTATCCGAGTAATTGTTTAGTAGAATGTGTAATTCGAATCGCCTAATGAAATTTTTGAATGATTCCTTATCCTGTAGGGGTTGTAAAGGCATTTTGGGTTGAGTGTTGCTATTGTTTACTGTTGGTACATTTTGGTGGCCAGGTTCTAATCTTAAGAGTTGGAGTAGTTGTACCTTTAGGTGCGTTGTCACATCCTCGAATTCGAATCTGTAATTTATTTCATCTTGTAAAGTAGTATCTGCAGTTTCGGATTCGATGGTAGATTGTATTTCTTGAAATTTTCGTAAATTTTCGTTCAAGCTGTCAATTCGTAATTTGATTTCTTCGTTGGTGATTTCAGTTCTTGTATTGATTGAACTTTGGAGCCTTGTAATATATCCTCGAAGGGCTCCTCGCACGCGCTTAAGCTTTAGAGCATCGTTCGTGGCCATCGTCGCCAATTGATATGTATTTACTCACTAGATATAATGAAATTACGTCTTCATATTATCGGGGTATTTATTTATAATGACAATACAATCCGTTGCTATGGCAACGTTGAGAAGACACCACATTATTAATATGTACCTCCAAAATCCTTTTGAGACTAAGTTTTTCTTCAAAGTTTTCCTAATATAAATTATGTTATCGTTTTTGAAACTACGCAGATTTGTGGCAATAAGCTAAATGATACGACCGAGCTTATTGAACCTTTGATTCTTAGGCACGTGGGAATATTGTCTTACACAATATGTCGCCGACAAATATCAATACATATCAAAATAGCAACTAAGCTATGTTTCTGTTTTTTTTGTATAGTAGCTCGAAGGCATGCCTTCTCTACGCCTGATTTAAAGCGAAAGAGAAGCCTAAGTCGCTGTGACAACGGGCAAGTAACTGGTCAGTTACCTGTCAGTTGCCACCGCCATGCCGGCCCCCACGTATCCCCCACGAGCTCCGAGGTAGGCACTAATTAACGGATGAATTATAATCAATTAATACGGGATTAATATTAAGATCGCTTCTCTATAATTGCTGTCAAAACACGTTTACTTCATCACACTTCAAATGATTTAACGAGCCATAAGCTTCAATAAAAATCTGCCATGGGAAATAAACATTTTGATTAGGTAGGTACACATATTCTAAAGACGACTTCCTTAATAGTAAATTAATAAAAAAATATTATTTATTTGGCTTTTTTGGTGTCAACAACCCTTTCATTCGTAATTAAGATAACGTATCCGTTTCTTCATCATCAGTAATTTTAATACTCTTTGGAGACTACAAATTATACATACATTTATTTCTAAAATTGGCACTTACTAGATTTTGTTAGGTTGATTATACTTTATCTATCTACAGATAGATTCCTTTGAAGGTATTTTATATTGCACACCGTACAATTAATTCAGAACTAAAAATAGTGGACTAAAAGTAGTAGATAAACAATTTTTTCGAAATACCTATCCTTTGAGTAAAACAAATCAAGATAAGTGCTTGTCTCAAGTCTATTTGCATGTTAGTTCACAGTGTACTCGTAGTATTAGCAATGTAATTTTCTATCTAATACATACATTGTATTATGTAACATACAGCAACATTTCCTAGAACACAAGTCAATTACTTGATGTGATGAATTATTTGAAAAATATTTCTATTTTATTTCTAGACTAGCTGTGCTCGCGACTTCGTCCGCGTGGAATAGTTATTTTTTCCCCGTTTTTTACATTTTCCATTATTTCTTCGCTCCTAATAGTTGCAGCGTGATGTTATATAGCCTAAAGCCTTCCTCGATAAATGGTCTATTCAACACAAAAAGAATTTTTCAATTCGGACCAGTAGTTCCTGAGATTAGCGCGTTGAAACAAACAAACTCTTCAGCTTTATAATATTAGTTATTATTAGTTAAGATAAATTATATTCTATTCAAGTCTAGGTATATGTTATAGGTATATAGATCAAAGGTGTATTACTCACATTGTGTTGTGGAGTGGCCGGTGCGTCGGGCTGCGCAGGAGTGCCGCGGGAGCGCACGAGGGTTGACTGAACTCGCCTGAACTAGCCCAGGTGTGCTAAATCGTTTCTAGGATTCTTTACTTAGTTACATAAGGGATTCCGGTGGTAGGTTATTATTAATTTGCCAGACGCTGAATTTTGGGTTGAAGTAAATATAATGATGTCATCTGCGGCTGGCTAGGGCAGGCAGGGATGAGGCATACTATGCTTCAGCGCTACCCGAGTCCCTGAAAGTTGCTGCCCACTGGCGACAGAGGGGTTTTTTATTTTTTATAAGGAGAGCTTACAGGTTTAGTGGATATGCTCTACCATTCTGGGAGGTAAAAGTCGGTATGAACATGCCAAATGCATGCCTATCAAGTAAAAAATACATAATATAAGTCCATTGCTATAAGTCTACAAAGAAATATGTATCCACATTTTTCGTTCCTTAATTCCTAAGAAATGCAATTTATCATACAGCAAATATGTGCATAAAAAGTTGTTTTTCTAGTTCGTAACAGTATCTTCAGTATTAGGGTTAATTAACAAATATGAGATTATCAACGATCTGATTGGCTAAGCTTTCCTATAAGATGTGTGATGGCTCTCGTAAACATCCATTCATTATCACCGCTAGGTTTATTAAGCATTATTATGATCTTAATTATGTTGTCAATCATAAATTGTGTTAAATGTAGGTACCAACGTTTTGATTTTCCTTAATGTGATCGACGTTTTATAAATTATCTTGATGCATTTTATGTTTTTTATGTACAAAATTAAAGGTTAATAAACTGTTAATACCTATGTGGGTGGGAAGGTTTAAGTATTCGCTGTATTCTTAGTAAATGAATTCCATTTAAGAGAGGTAGGGCGTAGCGAATCTTCGCTCGAATTGAGCTGCCCGTCCGGGGAAGGACCTCCACCCTATAGAAAACCGCAGCCAAATGACCTCTGGGTCGTGTTTCTGCTGGTGAGTAGGGTTTCCGGAGCTCGTGGGGGGTTAGGGTTAGGCATGGCAGTCGCAACTGACAGGTAACTGACCAGTTACTTGTCAGTTGTCACAGCGACTTGGGCTTCTCTTTCGCTTTCCATCAGGCGTTGTCGAGCTACTATAAAAAAAAATTGACTCTAATTTTTCAATCGCCGGATACAGTTTAACAGACTGAAATGAATATTATCTATAATTGCAGTAGGTAGGTATAAATAAATGCAGTTAAAATATCTCTCAGTCAGAAATTTTGATGTGCTTATAGATAGATAGATATATTATTTATTGCACACCAAATAATTTACATAGAACTAGGTACATTATACATTTTGTAGTACAATATTATATTATACTTACCTATGTAAAAAAAGCTTGCTGTCACTACATTTAAGAAAGGTAGAGCATAGCGAATCTTCGGTCGAAGGACCTCCACCCTTTAGAATACCGCAGCCAAATGACCTCCGGTTCATATTTCTGCCGGTAAGTAGGGTTTCCGGAGCTCGTGGGGTGATCGCCACATCGGCAGCCGGGGGTCAGGGTTCGGCCTGGCAGTGGCAACTGACTGGTGACTGACCAGTTACTTGCCCGTTGTCGCTGTGACTTGGGTTTCCCTTTCCATAAGGCGTAAGGAAGCTACTATGTCGTGCTACTTTAAAAAAAAATAAACATAGCAAGAAGCCCAAGATCGATCAAAGTGGCGAATAGGAGAGGCTTATGTCCACCAGTGGACTGCCAAAGGCTGATAATGACAATATTTTTAATGATCATTTTCAGTGACAATTAGTCATAGAAAACGAATAGTTCTCAACCCCTGGTCAGTATTAACAACAACTTGTCTATCTTAGTCGGGAATTGCGAGATTCCCTACACACGGAAATGGTCCTTAGACGTCACCTGTGTGATTCGAAATTAGACCTTAAGGTTATGGGTATACGAGCTAATGAGACAGCAGAGTGTGAGTTTTGCGGTTTTTACTAAATACAAGGTTTGCGTCTACGCATCGTCGCGTGTCGTACGTTTTTATGGCGTTAGGGGGCTACCTTAGCGGGATTAAATAGGCGGAAGATATAAATTGATTGGTCATTGAATTTTTCTTATTAGGTATTTTACACTGATCGCTGGATATCTTTGGATAGGTACATCGACTTTTCATAAATTCTATTGGCGTGAATATTAATAGGGCCAAAAACAAACAACGACTTATTCTGTATCATTTAAAAAGCTGTAGATAATTAATTGGATTGCTTGGATTGGATTGGATGCGAGAGGCCCGAGACCGATCGAAGTGGCGAGCATTGGGAGAAGCCTATGTCCAGCAGTGGACTGATGTGGGCTGATGGTGATGATGAGATAATTGGATTATAGTTTTTTTTAAAGAGTATTACTAATAATACTGCTTTTGAAGACCCTGCTTTATGTGTTCATATTGTGATCCTATGACATTTACAGCATTTTTTAAATTGATACCCTCAAGATGCAGCCTTACACCTGTATTAAATTTTGTTTGTTTTTTTTTCTACATTGCCAGACTAGGTGTCACAATGATGTGAGGGTTCCGGGTTTGCTACCAGATGGGGACAATTTAGTAAATTACTTTTCCAAATTTTCTCAGGTCTGAGTCTTCTAGGAGACGTCCCCAAAAATAATTTGGTAGGTTCTTGTAGTACCAGGGATAACCTTAGTTTGAGACTGACTTATTGGTGTAAATTGTCTGATTCATTTATTTATTTATTTAAACAAGTTCATATGTGTAAAATGAAGCAGTGAACTGCTTATTAAATAAATAAATATTAATACTGGTACTACAATTTCCTTCCTAAATAACTTGAGCAAATGTTTTTGAAATACAATATTTGCTGCTACAAAGGATCAGGCAACTTTTAAAACTAAGGTTAACGTTAGAAATATTATTAGAATTAATTTTATTCTCTAGAACTAGAATAAGCAGACACTGGCCCTCATTCCTGCCCCATGCCCTTAAGTCATGGAATATCCATCCACCTTGTGTGTTTCCTTCCTCTTACAATAAAATTCTGAGTTCTTTAGGCGGGGCGTGAAACGGCATCTCAGTGGGCCTTCAGAGTGAGGGCGACAGGTGCGGTGGGTTTGCTGTAGTGTTGCTGTATATCGCCTATCGACCTAACATTTGGACCTCACGACCGCTTACCATCAAAGTATAGTGAGGTCCCTTTGAATGTTCTTCGTATAAAATAAAAAAGCGGTTAAACAAAATCCTGATTACATGCACTATAGAGAAACTCTACCAGGCGAAAAACGGACGGAGTTTCGATAGCAAAACTCTGTTAATAAAACTCCCCACAGGTCAGCCAGCAACACTTTATTGGCTACTTCATACATCCCTACCCTACACAGTATAATATCTAATACTAAAGTAACATTAGGTATAATACCTAAACACCCTTATTTGGTAACGAATGGTGATAAGTGCTCTCACTTATTCTCTAATAACTATCTACTATAAGCTAATATCACTTTTGCCTTAAACACAAATCTCTATTTTATAAGGATTGTGCTTTGCGTGCTTTGTTCAGAACTGCGAGTAAAATCGAATGCCAGATTTCCTGATTTTCCGGGAGATCTCCCAAATTTGGTCAATATCTCCTGATGTCCCGGATTCCATCCAAAATTCCCCATTCTTTTTTACCTCTCGTTTTATAAATATCACCGGAACGGAGCAAAACCTCAACGGCTTCCTTAGAAGGATGACCTTTTCTTTTGCTTTCCAAGCAACTGAATGGGAAAAATGTTACTTAGTAATCACCATTCCTAAGTAAAAACAGCATCTCTCGATCTTTCCACGAGGGATTGTCATATATCTCCTGGATTTTTGAAAATACTCCTCCCATGAGTCAAAATTTTGATCCGGCGACCCTGTGTAACCTTTTGATTGCGTTAGCTTTAAATTTTGATTTTTTCACTGCTTTAAGGGACAGATCTACCTGAGAATTTGCTTTATATCTCCACACATTCCTGAGAAAAATAATTTAGATGACAGGCAGATGAACGAGAAAACAATAAAGTGGTCTTATAAGGTTTCTGTCTTTTCCTTTCGAGGAGGGAAAAGCGCACAAGTGTTAATAGTGGAGTTTGAGTAATCATTAAGATACTATTTCTGGCATATGCATAAGAATAATAATGTAATAGGCATACGAGCACACAAACACACCAGGAAAGTTTTCTCCACTAAGAGATCAAATGTCATGTAATAGTATGTAATACTAAACTAGTCAATTTTCTTAGGTTCTAGGTTCTAGTCTCAGTTTGAAGTCATTCAGATCCTTCATCATGACTTCGTACGTGACTCTTAGAGGTTTGTTGGCGTCTTCCTCATCAGGAGGCAGGATGTGGTACCGTCGTAGCAGAGAAGCTGTTACCGTCATCATTGACATCATGGCGTATTTGTAGCCTGAAAAGAAGATGAAATGATGATAATACAGTTGTTATGCTTTCATCATCATCATCATCATCATCAGCCCACATCAGTCCACTGCTGGACATAGGCCTCTCCCAATGCTCGCCACTTCGATCGGTCCCGGGCCTCTCGCATCCAGCACTTGCCAGCCGTCCTGCACAAATCGTCACTCCACCTGGCCTGAGGGCGTCCTACACTACGTTTGCCGAGACGCGGTCTCCACTCCTGAACTCGTTTACCCCAACGGTTATCGGTTCTGCGGCTAATATGGCCAGCCCACTGCCACTTACTTGTTATGCTTTATAATTATGTAATGAGATGAATATCATTCACATGATGGTAAACATTAAAGTTGTAAGGGAGCGACCTATCATCATGTCGCTCCAAGTACCGCATGTGATGCATCTTGCCGAGTAACAAAAGAGGCTCTGGCAAACCGACTGGTAGCGGTATAACCATCACGATAGAAGACGTAGCTAAATACCACAGGTCGATGATGGGCAGCAGCGTCACCGGAGCGAGGAGCTACGCCCTGCGAGCGCCAAACCGCCTGTCCAGTGTGGTGATTATGGTATATCCTCCAGATGTTTGCTAACAACTGGTGAGGCCATTGACTAGCAGTGGACTGCAATAGGATGATGATGATGAACATGATATCTCATTCATAATAGAAACGCCTGATACTGAATCCATTGGAAAAAGCAGGCAACGAAGAATAGGATTTCTTAGTAGATTTGACTACGATATTAATTCAACACCAAACTCACCCAGACAACTTCTTGGACCCGATGAGAACGGGACGTATGCACTGGGGTGCGTTGGGGGGCTATCGAAGAATCGTTCTGGTCTGAACTCCTCCGCGTCTTCACCCCAGTATTTCGGATTGCGGTGTATCCCCCAGTGAGAGATGGCAATCCCCATACCAGGTGTTAACTGGATCCCTGCCGCTGTGAAGATAAATGAAGTTCTACTATCCAATGATGGAGGAATAAGTATTTTGTAACACACAGTATACTAGCTTCCCCTCACCTAATGGATACCGAAAGAGAAGCCCAAGTCGCTGCGGCAACAATAAAATCAATCATTCGTTAGTTTCTACCGCCGCAAGGATCTGTAGGATAGCTGTGGCCATAATATGACCCAGAAATGTTACCAATCACCAATGTGACTTCACGGGTATTTTGCTGTGGGGAGGTATATTAATCCACTTCTGGTCGACAGTTGGCTAGTAACCACAAGTGGGTAAATCCTACCAACCGCCGAAGAGCTTAAATCTGAATATTGACACCCATTGGGCAATGATTTGTTTTCTTTGCTAGGTAAAAATAAGAAAGTAGTAGTAAGTAGTAGAACCTTACGTGTAACGTCTTCTTTGACTACTTTTCTTGCGGTGAGGGGCACCGGAGGGTACAGACGCATAGCCTCTTTGACGACAGCCTCCAAATAGCTGAGTTTAGACAGGTCCTCAGCTTTGATAGGATCGTCTGTATCCCCGTACATATCATGAATTCTGAAATACAATTTTATCGTCTTTAATAAAAAAAAATTACAGTGCGGGCAAACGGGCTTGAAGGTCACCTGATGGTAAGTGATCACTTCAGCCCATAGACACCGCAACACCAGAGGAGTCACAGGTGCGTTGCCGGCCCTTGAGAAATCTGTAGGCTCGCTTTTTGAAGGTTTTAATACTTTCTAAAATAAAAAGTACCTTCATATGTGTAAAACATTACATAGCACTATATAGGTGATTTGTATCCGCCAATCATTGGTATTTTACCTCAGTAAATTAGAAAAACTTGGCAAACTATTTTCGACCAGACCCGGGATTCAAATTCAGGATTTCAAATCTTGAGATAGGAATCCGGGACTTTTTCACCCAAGTAAACGCTGCTGCTCGTTTCCTGATATATTTCTATATTCATCTTCTACAAAACCCACGGGATGAGATGGGAAGGTCCCATTCTAAATCCGGAAACGACACGAAGAGTTCAAACTCAAAAAGGAGTAAGCATAATCGAAAGAATTATTGAAGATGCCAGACTTATGATACAAGTATGGTATAAAAAAATGAAAAGCCAAAAATACGTACTCTTTATAAACTTTCTCCTGAATGTGAGGGTATCTGGCAAGCATCAGAGCGATGAAGGCGGCCCCGACAGCTGATGTGTCCGTTCCTGCCACCAGTATCACTGACACTTCCTCTTGCAGCTCCTCGTTTGTGTAACCCTTCTCACCTCCAGATGCGTTAATGAGCAGCTCTAGAATTGGCTTGAAACTCGGCTTTTCTGCAAATATTATGTTGTTTTGTCAATTTTAAATCCGTTTATTTTTTCAGTCACCATCATCATCAGCCTATCACAGTCCACTGCTGGAGATAGGCCCGGCCTGGAGGATATACCCATAATTGCCACGCTGGGCATTGCTTGCTATTGAGGGCGTAGCTTCTCGCTCCGGTGACGCTGCTGCCCGTCATCGGTCTGTGGTATTTAGCTACGCCGTCAATAAAATTGGGATGGTTATACCGCTACCAGTCGGATACCAGCGCCTCGTTTGTTATTCGGCAGGATGCATCACGGGCAGGTTAGGTTGGCTTGGAGCGAAATGATGGTAGGCCGCTCCCTTACATCCCACATTTTTTTAGTACTGATTTTCTTTTATTTTTATTGCAGTTGGTGGCAGACGAGCAAACGGCCCATACAGTAAAAGCCGTCAATGGACATCAATCCTAGATGCGCAGCCATGTTGCTGTCTACCGTAAGTAAAGAGTTCTCTGTTTATAGAAGATATATCCTAGCGTCCAGCTCCTTAGTCAGAGAGTCACAGATAAAGATAAACTTGAAATATGTAATACAATGTTTATGCAACTGGATGATGAATCTTTTTGCAAAAAAACTTGGGTGGGATTTTTCAATTGGTAGATAAAATTTATCATCACACAGAGAAAGGGCAAGATGACCGATGGCAAAACTCAAGATGTATTCGGTAAGAGTAGATAGTACTTAATAACGTTATGGCTACCTTACATTCTATCAGTCTATTAAACGGTTCTGGTAATCTTGTGGCGATTGAATAATCAAACTTTAATGGATGAATTAAATTATCAGCTCACCTTTTTGCTCATTATTATTCGTAGGATTGTTTTCTTTTATTGCTTTCATTGACTCGCGTTTCTTTTCTATTACCTATAAATATAATTGGTTATCAATAAATGTAAAAACGAGTATGTACTTAAAGCTACCATGCTTTATATTGCAAGTTCCAAGGACTCGCAGAGTGCCCCAACATTCTTAATACGAACGGCAAAGCTAGAAAACTCCTTGGCCGATTCTTTTTTCCCCGAGACATACAGTCTTCACCTATAAAAGTCGTTTTTTATACCTATAAAAGACGACTTTTATACCTGAAGACTGTAGGTATGTCTCGGGGAACAATGAACGCAAACGGAACAATGAATGGAACAACGAACGTGTATCGTAGGCTTCACTAACGTCATAAATTTTGGCCAAGCGCTTACCCATAATGAATTTAAAAAACAAAACATGGAGTATTTATTTCACGTGCAAAGCCATAAAGACAAAAAAAGAAAACCGGCGGTAACCAACTTACATCGTAGACGAAGTCCTTGATATGTTGCGAGCTTTTGGAAGATTCAGAATATAATCCAAAATAGCAAAGGTATTTGAAACTGGTATCACTTTGGAGCAAAGGGTAGAAGAAACGCTTCGAGACAATGGCAGCATATGTGCGAAAGTTGTGTAAGAATTTGTGGTCTGCTGTTTTTTGGACGCCAATATCGATGCCAAGTGTTGTTTCTGGAAAGAATAGCAATTTTTGTAAGCGAATAGAACTTAGAATGATTTTTATCGAGTATTGTAAAAGAAATTCATTCAATAGTAAGAAGAAGCTGGTTTTAAGCCTTGTCAGATTTTTAGAATAGAATATATATTTTAAACTTTATTGCACACTATACAATCAACTTAAAACTAGTAAAATGGACGTTAGTTGTACAATTAGGCGGCCTTATCGCTCCAAGCGATCTCTTCCAGGCAACCTTAGGGTAGAGGATAAATTAAACAGACAGGGTGAGGTGAGCTATAGACTGAACAGAAATTGATGATAGTAAAACATAAATATTAAATACATGATTGATACATGATGATTTTTATCTCATAAAGAAAATTTGACAGATTTGGCTTCCAGATTTCGCCAAGCAATGTAAATCAATCAATCAATATGCGTAATGCCTACGTAGACCTCCCAGAGAGACACTGGTTGGCACAACCATCTCAATCTTAGGGAATCGCATACTTTCGATACCAGCCATCTTCAAGGGCACAGCGTGCCGAAGGGCATCCTATACTTCGTTTCCAGAGGTAATCAATCTAGCTTCATTACTCCATCATCTTTATACCAGACGACATCGTCTGGTATAAGGGGCGTCTCCCAGAAGACCTAGACTCGAGACAATCTAGAATAGTCCATTTTTTAAGCTAAACCGACTGGGAATCGATCCATAAATCACCGGATTGCGCACTATTGACAAAAATTAGCTATTGCGCGACCGAGGTCTTCATACAGTTTAAGTTAACTTACGGCAAACAGAATCCATAGTGTAAGAAGTAAAGTACTTCCATATTGGAAAAGTTTGGCGATTTGCTATCTGCTTGATGTTGTCCAGCATTATGGTGCTCTGCTGATAGAATATGTCTACGAACTGGTTGAGGTTGTGTTGGGTGAAGGTTGGCGCCATGACCTTGCGACGGGGCCTCCATATTGATACTGAAATATAAAGAGTCATACATAAATATATGGGGATGTAAGGGAGCGAACTATCACCTTTTCGCTCCAAACCATCCTCACCTGCCCGTGGTGCATCCTGCCGAACAACAAACGAGGCTCTGGCAAACCGACTGGTGGCGGTAAAACCATCACGATAGAAGGTGTAGCTAAATACCAGAGGCCGATGACGGGCAGCAGCGTCACCGGAGCAAGAAGCTACGCCCTGCGATCGCCAATCTGCCTGCCCAGCGTGGTGATTATGGGTATATCCTCCAGAAGTTTGCCCTAGGTGGCGAACAGCTGGAGAGGCCTATGTCCGTCCAGCAGTGCACTGCAATAGCCTGATGATATTGATAACATAAATATAACGGCTCATCATCAACCTGTAAACGTCCACTGCTGGGCATAGGTCTTCAATTGAGAATTTTATTGTTACCGGGGGAGATTTGCCTTAGTACAAGTTTTATTTAAATAAAATAAATAAAGAGTTATTCTAACTCGTTCCATCCTCTCCTTTCCACTCCCGAACAACACGTGCTGGACAGCGTTGTCATCCGCATACCATCCAGACGATGGTGGCGCGCACCAAGAGATTTAGCCCGTTCTTGCCCCGTGCCATTAAGTCATGGAATGCCCTTCCAGCTCATGTGTTTCCTTCCTCTTACAATCCTGGGTTCTTTAGGCGGGGCGTGAAACGGCATCTCAGTGGGCCTTCAGGATGAAGGCGACAGGCGCAATGGGATTTTTCTATTGTGTCTGTCGACCTAACTTTTGGACCTCACGACCGCTTACCATCAGGTGGAGTGATGTCTTCCTGAAGGCTCTTCTTATAAAAAAAAAATAACGAGTTTTCCTTGGACAGTTATTATCACTATATTGCGCGTTTAGATTATGTAAACACTATACTTATAAATGTTAAGATCTAAACCAGTGCGTTTAAACAATTAGTAAAGAAGTGGATCTGCAAACTCAGTTAATGTTTCTGTGCAGTAAACAATATACATGAGATTATAATAGATATACTCGTACTTATAATTATTTTAATACAATAATAGCATGTCAACTCTGCGACACCTATTAAAGCGTTGGAGCTAGACAATTTCAATAAGATTGCGTTTTCTTTAAGAAACGGAAGCTAATAATTGACCGAACTGACGCTTACCCATATCATATTATCTAATCATATCCTGGACTAATTATATGGATAAAATATGGTCATCAGCCTATTGCATTTCACTGCTGGACATAGGCCTCTCCAGTTGTTAGCCAATAAGGGCAACTATCTGGAGGATGTACCCATAATCAGGGCAGGCGAGTTGGCGATCGCTGCTGCCCGTCATCGGTCTGTGATGTTTAGCTACGGCTTCAAATGTGATGGTTATACCGCCACCGTCGGCTTTTAGCGCCTCGTTTGTTTTCCGGCAGGATGCACCACGGGCAAATGCTTGACTTGGAGCGAAGAGGTCATAAGCCGCTCCTTTACATACCAAATAATATCAGTAGCTTTACTGCAGTTGCTTAAATTGGCCTCACTAAAATCGCTAAAACTTAATAGAAAACTATTATTGTAAATAACCATCCCATGACAGAACTAACCTGGAGCAAATATAAGCCCGTTTCCAATGAGACTCCGGGATACTCTTAGTACATCATCCTTCTCCAGATGAGTCTTCAATATGTAGTCGGCTTCTAACGGATCTGCAACAACTGCGAAAAAAACAGAATTAAAATTAAATAAAAAATACATTATTAACCGGCCAAGTGCGTAAGTTAGAATCGCGCACGAAGGGTTAACTACCATGACTATATTTCAAGCGTTTAGGAGTGGGCCCACCCTTCGAGCCACTCCCGTCACTCCCCCCTAGGGGGGGCCTGTTGGGCCTGCGTATAATGATAATTTATTTACGAGAAACACGGTACATAAAGATGATACAGAGTATACAAAGGTCAACATGTTTCGCCAAATAAATGGCATGTAAATTTTAATGAGTCAAAATTAATTAATATATCGCATGTCAATCAAACAATTCTTTTACATTATAAAAATTCATAGTAAATGCCGGGCAGCGTCGATGGTGTCGCGGAAGTTCTAGTTTCTGGGTCCCGTGACACCACCTCATAGACGCTCGACGAAGGGACCGGGGTTTTTAGTGGGTATTCCCTGCCTCCTCTCCATCCTGTGGCAGGGTGCCGTCCTCCCGTTCCTGAGGGCGGCGTGAGTCCCACATACCCCGCTACTTCCTCCGGGCAGCGGGGATGCGTTAATGCATTTTCCCAGAAGAAAAAAAAATATTTCAAGCGTTTACCTAAATTACTTGCTTAAATTTGACAAATTCTAGGGTGTGAAAGGGAGATGTGTCGCAGTGTGTACAAAAACGTGATCAGTATAGGTAACCTATTTAGATTCTTCCCATTAATTACTGTTGTTTACATAGTATAATAAATCAAAAGAGGTAATTCAGAATGAATCGATTGGCTAATGTCTTTTTTGTGTTTACAATTATAATTAAAATTATCCTTGTTAAGGTTTTATAAAGAAGCATTATTATAATACTGCCTGCACAAAGTCACAGGTCAAGAAATAAGTAGGTACTTTGTTTGCACTAAGCATCTTTATTTTTCTATATTATTTTAATTATTTAAGCTATTATTTATCTTAATTGTAATCAGCTCTGCACTTTACCCCTATCTCCAGCATAATGTCCTCTACCTGAAGGTTATCAGGAAGAGATTGATTTCAGGGATAAGGCCGCCAACATCGTACAACATTATCTGTGATACTTCTTTCCTGTAAATGTTTTATATTTTGTGCAATAAAGATCTAGTTGGTTTTCTCGAGCTCAAACCAAAACCAAATACTTATGTGTAACAAAAGATGATCTTATTAATGTGCTCAAAGAAGGCAGCAGGAAAATATGTATTCCGGGCAACAAACTTACAAAAAATGAACTTACCAGCAAAAAATTTGTGCCCAAGCTGAACCGCCGTCCAACCATCATGTTTGATCGCCTGCCGACTGATTTCTTTGATTGCTGACATGCGATCTGAAAATAAAACAATATAAGTAGGTAACTCTTACACATTGTAAACCATACCATGTAGGTGGGATACCTCATACGTCATAACAAACTAATAAAAATTATACTTGAAGGCAAAGAAGAAGGCAATTTTGAAATCCATCTACACGTAATTGACGGAAATATCGGTGAACATACATAAAAAAACAATATTTTACCTACAGACGAATTGAGAACCTCCTCCTTTTTTGAAGTCGGTTAGTTAGAAAAAAACAGAATGCGACAAACTCACTTTCACCGCCTCCCATGAATAAGTAAGCGTGGCCAACCAACGGGAGCTTGGAAAGATCACATCCGAATTTCTTGACGAGCATCCTCAGCTTACGAGACTTCCATCGCAAGACTACCATCCAGCTTATCAGGAACACGAGAATTAGTTGCAGGATCATCTTTTGTTGTTAGCAGGACTTGGGTTCTTCTGCTGGCATGCACCTAAAATTATTAATTTATTTAAATAAATAAATTCGCCAAGTCAAGCCACGCTGGGTCACACATCGCTATCTAGCCAAACTAAGCCGAAGCTTGTATTATTGATATATATAACGATGAATAGATAGACATTCTTTATTGCACAAAATTTATTTTAAACTGCAGTTTAATGTACATTTTAGTTTTGCCGATAAGCAATCTCTTCGTAAAGTTCGTATACCTTTAGTTAGAGAGGACAAAGGGTGAGGCGATGCCATTCAACTGATTCGGAACTAATAATAAAACAATGTTGTAAGTATTTATACACAATGTGTCAAGATTTGAACTTTAAAAGAACGAAATTAATGTGAAATGTGAGATGTACTTGTACCTCTCTATATATATAGCTTCAGCTGTACCTATTTTCGAAATTTGGTCAAATTTTTTTTTCACTAGTTTTCATACTTTTTTTGCCACTTTTATTCTACTTCTCTTCTCTTTTTAGGGTTCCGTACCTCAAAAGGAAAAAACGGAACCCTTATAGGATCACTTTGTTGTCCGTCTGTCCGTCCGTCTGTCAAGACCCTTTTTCTCAGGAACGCGTGGAATGAAGCTAAAATTTATATCAATTACTCAGGTCTACTGTCCCTTGAAGCTGTGAAAAAATCAAACTTCTAAGCCAACGCAGTCAAAAGATACAGCCGTTTATGCCGCAAATTTTCGACACTTGCAAGGGAATCAAAACCTACAGGGTGCTTCCCGTGAACTCAGAATCTTGAAATTTGGTACGAAGCAACGTCTTATAGCATAGATAAAGGAAACATTACGAAAATCATAAATTTTTTGTTACATCACACAATTTTTTTTTAATAATTTTAAACTTACTACCCATTTCCTCATAAACGCGTAGAGGTATTAAACTGAAATTCATACCAAATACTCAGGTCTATAATACCTTTAAGCTGTAACAAAATCAAACTTCTATGTCAACGAAATCAAAAGAAACAGCAATTTAAGCTGCATATTTTGAAACTCACTCGCAAGGGAATCAAAACCTAAAAGGTACTTCCAGTCGACCTAGAATCTTGAAATTTGGCATAAAGCAACGTTTTATAGCACACATAACGGAAAAATTCCGAAAACCTTAAATTTTTAGTTACATTACAAAATATATATTTTTTAATAAATATAAACTTATTACTTTTTTCCTCATGAACGCGTAGAGCTATCAAGTTGAAATTCATATCAAATACTTAGATCTAATTGCCTTTAACCCGTGAAAAAAATTACTCGATTGTCGTAATGAACGAACTTTGTAAACCTTGCAGGTTTGTACGGAACCCTCGGTGCGCGAGTCCGACTCGCACTTGGCCGGTTTTTTTTCACTCTCACTTCCTTTGCATCTCAATATTTTGGATACTGACACTGAATAAAAAGGGTATATTCGACTTAACACTTTTAAAGTGACTTCGGTCGCGTTACGAGATCAGTCGGTGTAAAGTTGAAGCTATTTTACAATGCGTCATATCGACGCAACTACCAGGTAATTGATTTGTTTACTCGTTGCTACAACGACTTGGGCTACTTTCTTCTTTCATCTGGCGAGAGGAAACCATTTTACTGTGCCATTATGAAAACACATACTGTATACACAATACATTGACTGTCATAAAGTAAAGACCATTTTCAAGAGCTTGTGTCAAACCCGGAACAATTTCAAAGTCCTTAAGGGACTACTAATTACCTATAAACTATTCTAGACTAATTACAGTATAGCGCATACAAGAAGCAAAACCAGGGTATGATCCGACTACTATAAGTGAGCAGTTGGCATTGGCAATTAGTACCGTTCATGTAGATGTGATCTTTTATGATTTACAACTAACGTGACGGTTTTTTTTTCTTATGATAGAGGGTCTAATGGGCTTGAAGATCCCCTGACGGTAAGTGATTTAAACACACCTCAACACCGGGGGACTCATAGGTGCGTTGCCGGCCCTTGAGAATTTTGTAGGCTCGCTTTTTGAAGGTCCCTAAGTCGTATCCATTTGCCTACGCAAATGTTTAACTATTTAAATTTATCCATGCGGCGACGGAGAGAGTATACGAATCACCACCTATACCTTCCAGAGAGTCGTAACAATAGACTAACCTCTCGGGATTTCAACTTCTCATCCGATACTAGGGTTTATCTGCTTGGCGTGCGAACACAGAAGGTACAACAATACACAAACCACAAGCTCTCATGTTTACAATAGGAAAGTTGGTATAAAAGCAAGGTTTTTTTAAGGGTTCCGTACCTAAAGTATAAAAACGGAACCTTATTACTAAGATCTCGCTGCCAGCCGTATTTTTGAAATTGCGATACCTAGACAGTTGAAATTTCCTGAAATCATGTAACCTATTTCTAATGCCGCTTTAACAACAAATTAAAAGAAATGAGAGGGTAACGATTTTATACTTGCAACAGAACAGCACTTGAAATATTAACAAAATACTTAAAATTCTACTGCATTATTCATCATCATCAGCCCACATCAGTCCCCTGCTGGACACAGGCCTCTCCCAAGGTTCGCCACTGTGCTCGATTTTGGGCTTCTCGCATCCAGCGCCTGTAAACGCTTAAAATCTAGGCAATGGTACGGAACCCTTCGTGCGTGAGTCCGTATCGCACATGGCCGGTTTTTACTATCCATCGTTTCTAATCAATTATTTATTTGTTTGGAATACAAAGAAGGAAAAATTTTAGAGAACATTGGTAAACTATTCCAATCACTAAATATTAATCACTAAATATGACGGAGACTTATTTCAGGAGAAAGTATTTATCGAGTAAGTGCGCTTTATCCGTAGGCTTTAATATCACATACGTATAATTTTTTTTAGCACAATAACATATTAAGATCTATTGTGTTAGTATTAGTAAAACTATCAGGTTTGTACATAAATCTGTCTTACCTTTCATTCAAATCTGCTGATTTATAGCACTCAATACTTTTAATTTAAAATATCCGAACAGCCGATACCAAAAATTAATGGACCGTAAAAAATCAACGCACGTACTTCGAAATATTTATACACGCACTGACTATAAATTAATCGCAGTGATAAAGAATACGTCTCATTGGAGCAGCCGATGTGACGAAAATGTCATTTTGAATGTGTTTGCATCTTTATAAACGGGTGGCATTGACGTAATTTTGACGTGTCGTGGTATAGCTCATTCTAGAGCTGTTTAAGCGGACGAAGATTCGGTACGAGTTGGTGCGCTGAAGTGACAGTGTTCAGTATTGTGTTCGCCCGAATCATCAGCCTGTTAACGTCTTAAGGGCAACGAATCACACAGCGTTTTGACTGCCGTAGTACAGTCGCGCATTTTGCAGTACTTCGGACATGTCTCTAGGCGGGATAACGATTCCATAGAGCGCCTGGTCGTTCAAGAAAGGTGGAAGGCCACGCGGAAGATCTCCTATGCGTTGGATTGACTAGGTTAAAGCGGCAGTGGGACCCCCTGTATCTGACTGCGCCAGACAGTCTGCCAACAGGGAGAGATGGCGGGAGATCGTGCGGAAAGCTGTGTCCGCCTCTACCACCGATGTGGATGCCTCTACGTGACCACGACGGCTTTGCCAAGAGCGAAACGACAGAGAAGAAGAAACGTCTACTGTTGGACAAGAGCCTAAATCCTCCAAATGTCAATTGGGAGAGGATTTGCCTTAGTCACCACAATTAGGCACGCCGCTTGGTTAACACAGTAGGTTTTATTTGTACCCAGGTAAACGCTGCTTCCTGATAAAGAAACCCAAGACATGCCTTGCTGGGCCACACATCGCCATCAGAACAGAATCAAACCCACTACCCTTGGCTCAGAAGGCAGAGGTCACTACCAAATGAGCCATCGAGCCAGTCTAATATAGAGATTTCTCCGAGAATTGTAGACCGTCCCTATTTGATCCCATTTTCATCATTTTGAAGTTATTTATGTATAACTAGCTGTGCCAGCGGCGTCGCTCGCGTGGATATCGGGTTTCAAAAATAACGGACTTCCATATAATACCCATCTTTACCTTGTGCCTAAGTTTTAAGTTAGACCTCTAGCAATACATTGGTGAAAACCGCATTCAATTCTATGCAGTAGTTTTCGCGTAATGCGCGTTCAAACATACAGGTTTAAATTTCTCGCGTTTTCCCAACACTTCCCGTCACTGCTCCGCTCCTATTGATTGTAGCGTGATGAAAAGTATCCTATAACCTGCCCAGGAGTATGAAGAATAATTGTACCAAGTTTCGTCAAAATCTGTTCAGTAGTTTTTTTTTCTATAACGAACATACAGACAGACAGACAGACAGACAGACAGACAGACAGACAGACAAAAATTTTACTGATTGCATTTTTGGTATCAGTATCGATCACTTATCACCCCCTGATAGTTATTTTGAAAAAATATTTTATGTACAGAATTGACCTCTCTACAGATTTATTATAAGTATAGATAAATGTGTAATTTTTTATTATTTCAGATGTGTTTATCTGGAAGAAGTATCCTGTAATATATTATGTAAGTACTCCTACGAGTATTATCCTTAACAATGATGTACCTATTCATTAATAAACTTTTCCTAATCCTAATATTCTTTTTAATAATAGGAAAGCCTAAATTGTCTCGGATCTGTGTGAGACGCCCCCAGTCACAATTTGGTACTTAGTCTCCATTATGACCTACGACCAGCAGTGGTTTTTTTGTCCCCTTCATCAATTTTCACCCAACTTTTAGGAGGGAAAAAAATGTTGGTTGGGCTTAGACTTTTGAAGGGGATGAAGAGAAGCGAGGGGTAGTACAACTAAACACATAGCCTAATATCTGAAAAAAACAATGCAACTTATTCACTAGACATTGACAAAAAAAATAGACCTTGCACTAAACAGTCCGGTTATCATAAAAAATGGTGTCTCGGAAATGTACTAGCCATAAAAACTGCATAATTTAGTGAGCTAGAGCATAAGAATTAGGATAATAACACTTAGGCATTATTTTTGTACCTAATTTTTATTTTTAAACACTTGAGAACGTAGACTTATAACGTGTTAGCGGTCAGACAGACCTATAAAGCAGGCAGACCTTGCCATTATTACACAGTAGGTACATATCAAGATTACAGACAAAAGAATTTTCTTTAAATTTAGGCACTAAAGACGATTCTGGAAACGAACTGATCGAAGTGACGTTTTTGATAAAAGTGGTTCTTTTCCACAATTGCAAAGAAAAATCATAATTCTTTTTAGCCGATAATGATTAAGTGTTTTTTATAGTGGCTCGACATAATGGCTTCCCTACGCCTGATGGAAAGCGAAAGAGAAGCCCAAGCCGCTGTGACAACTGGCAAGTAACTGGTCAGTTGCCACCGCAATGTCGGCCCAACCCTAACCCTCCCCATGAGCTCCGGAAACCCTGCTCACCGGCAGAAACACGACCCAGAGGTCGTTTGGCTGCGGTATTCTATAGGATGGAGGTCCTTCACCAGACGGGCGGCTCGATTCGAGCGAAGATTCGCTATGCCCTACCTCTCTTAAATATCTCGCTTCGCAGTAACTGGTGGTAACTTTTATTTATAACTAGCTGTGCCAGCGGCGTCGCTCGCGTGGATATCGGGTTTCAAAAATAACGGACTTCCATATAATACCCATCTATACCTTGTGCCTAAGTTTTAAGTTAGACCTCTAGCAATACATTGGTGAAAACCGCATTCAATTCTATGCAGTAGTTTTCGCGTAATGCGCGTTCAAACATACAGGTTTAAATTTCTCGCGTTTTCCCAACACTTCCCGTCACTGCTCCGCTCCTGTTGATTGTAGCGTGATGAAAAGTATCCTATAACCTGCCCAGGAGTATGAAGAATAATTGTACCAAGTTTCGTCAAAATCTGTTCAGTAGTTTTTTTTTCTATAACGAACATACAGACAGACAGACAGACAGACAGACAGACAAAAATTTTACTGATTGCATTTTTGGTATCAGTATCGATCACTTATCACCCCCTGATAGTTATTTTGAAAAAATATTTTATGTACAGAATTGACCTCTCTACAGATTTATTATAAGTATAGATATAGATGAAGGTCATTTCTATTCTATTCTTTATATAGGTAAATTATACTTTCTTTGTTTAAATTTATTCCAGAGGCCTCGGTGGTTCCAGGGTTAGTGCGATAAGTCTAAAGTCCCAAATATTCGAAGGCTCGCAGTTCAATTCGGCCGGGGTGAAAATTAGGAAAATAACTTTTCTAAGCTACCTTATATGTTCTGGGAATCACTCCAGCTTTTATACATTAGTACAAGGGAAACTTAAGTTTGAATCCTGGTTATTCATTCTAAATATTAATGAAATAACAAAAAAAGTTCTTCTTGTAAGTTTATAATAAAACGGACGTTTAGAATAACAAGGAACTGTGTACACAAATTAGTATAATTATGAGAAAAATGAAGTAAAACTATGGCAAAAACAGAGTAGGTACGTTAACAGGAAGTTAAGTACCGTATACATACACCTAGGTCAATAATATTATTATAGTTATTAGGTACTAAGTGTATTAACAGAAGTTAACAGAACCTACAATTTTATAATCGGTACTATTAACGCTTATATGGATAAATCTTTGAAAGGTTAACGCTATTAAGATGAAAATATCTTCCTAGTCATTTGTGTCTGCGACTTGGTTTCACTTGGGATTCGTTGTAGGAGATGCATTCCATTTAAGCTGCGGTTCTACTGGATGGAAGTGTCCATATAATAGGGATGTTTGATAAAAATATATTGGACACGTCGGGATGTAAGGAAGCGGCCTATCATCTATTCGCTACAAGCCAACTCACCTGCCCATGGTGCATCCTGCCAAACATCAAACGAGGCGCTGGCAACCGGCTGATGGTGGTATAACCATCATAATTGAAGGCGTAGCTAAATACCATAGGCCGATGACGGGCAGCAGCGTCATCGGAGCGAGAAGCTACGTCCTGCGATCGCCAACCCGCCTGCCCAGCGTGGCGATTATGGGCATATCCTCCAGATGTTTGCCCGGAGTGGCGAGCAACTGGAGAGGTCTATGTCCAGCAGTGGACTGCAATAGGCTGATAAGGTGATGATGGTGATGGACACGTCGTACTTTTACTTTATTCATTTAATCAAAAAATAACATAGATACCAGGCATCAAAATTTAGGATTGGGAATCTTTGACGTCACTCTGTCCGAAAAAAAAAACACACATTACAAACACAAATATTTGTAATGTGTGGGGATCGACCCTTGGCTCAGAAGGTCACTACCAATTGAGCCACCGAGCCAGTAAATAAACATAATCATCACCAACATCACCAGCCTATTGCAGTCCACTGCTGGACATAGGCCTCTCCAGTTGTTCGCCACTGAGGGCTAACATCTGACGTAGCTTCTCGTTCCGATGACGCTGCTGCCCGTCATCGGCCTGTGGCATTTTCCTACGCCTTCAATTGTGATGGTTATACCGCCATCAGTCGGTTGCCAGCGCCTCGTTTGTTATTCGGCAGGATGAGGTTCGCTTGGAGCGAAAAGATGATAGGCCGCTCCCTTACATCCCTTACCCCAAACATAAATCTATGTTCATTCGAAAACTTCAGAAGCGCACTTCGAAATTAGGCCTACAAGTTTCAATAGCCATCCTTTGTCAAGCGCGGCCGGCAACACCAATCCGTACGAACAATTCGCCATTCATAAAGTGCGTGATGACATTACGATATCGGCACATTATACTGTGCGTCGACTTATATTGCCCCTGTGGCCTTGCACTTCACCATCGGCATAGAACTTCGCTAGTACTTCCGCATTTTGTCGTCTGGCGTGCCTGCTGCGTTGGTCTAGTAGTCTGAAGTGACTGTTTACTCTCCCCGGATGTAAGGGAGCGACCCATCATCTTTTCGCTCCAAGCCAACCTCAACTGCACGTGGTCCATCCTGCCGAACAACAAACGAGGCGCTGGCAACCGACTGGTGGCGGTATAACCATCACAATTGAAGGCGTAGCTAAATACCACAGACCGATGACGGGCAGCAGCGTCACCGGAGCGAGAAGCTACGCCCTGCGATCGCCAACCCGCCTGCCCAGTGTGGCGATTTATTTATTATTAAGATGATGGATTATGTATTTTAATATTAAATGTTCAATATTGTTTTGCACGCCGAAAGGCAAAATAATGTTAAATGCCACACTACTACATTTTATGTATCACCCATATTTGAGCAATAAATAATTTGATTTGATTTGATTTGCGGATATTTGCCGTAAGTGGCGAACAACTGGAGAGGCCTATGTCCAGCAGTGGACTGCTATAGGCTGATGATGATGATGACTCTCCCTGGACCAAGAGGGCCGGTCGTTTGTAATGTGCGATTGGTCAAAGCAGGCATTTGGTGCCAACTGGCGACAAAAAGGTTTAGTGGGTATGTCCTCTTAGTCTGGGAGATGTGAGTCCCACACACCACGTGAAGGTGCATAAATCTATCAATATGTCGTCCTACTGGATTATGAGATTGAAGGGCAAGAGACTTGCGCACACACTTCTGAAATTTAATATCTCATGCGTACTTGGCTAGACTCCTTGGAGATTGGTCGTTTTTATTGGAATCATCATCATCAGCCTTTCGCAGTCCACAGCTGGACATAGGCCTCTCCAGATGTTCCACTTTGGGCAAACACATGGAGGTAATCGCCACGCTTGGCAGGCGGGTTCGCGAAACCCTAGCTATGCCTTTCACCGGGATGGTTATACCGCCGCCAGTCGGTTGCCAGCGCCCCGTTCGTTTTCAGCAGGATGTACCACGGACAGGTAGTCGCTCCCTTACATCCCTTTGTCGGAAAAGAGCAAGGAAAGTATTGTTATTAGTACAAAGAATAAAATTTCAGCTTACCGACTTCAAAAATGCTTCGTACAAACTTCTCCCGTCCCTATCCTCCTAGGTGGAGGGTGCCAAAATTATCTTAAAATCGTAAACGATGTTATCTTTAAAGATACATTTTGAAACAACATAATATTATTATTAAACAGGATTTCCACGAAGACGAGGAAAACATCCGTATGTGTGCTGTACCTATTTACCAAATTTGTATAAATTTTGGATGCGCAAATAAAGGCTTATGTGAGCTTAACACGACATCCAGTTAAGATGTAGGTACTTGCAAAACTAATTTATAAATACCAAGATGTTGCCAGTATGTACCAGTTACTTGCCAGTTGTCACAGCGACTTGGGCTTCTCTTTGGCTTTCCATTAAGCTTAGGGAAGCCATTATGTCGAGCTATTATAAAAAAAAAATATAATACGGAACTCTATTCCATGTGTGAACTGAGCCGCTCTTGACCCGTGTTATTTACTGGTATCATCATCATCAGCCCACATCAGTCCACTGCTGGACATAGGCCTCTCCCAATGCTCGCCACTTTACTGGTATACTAGAACATAAATCATGGATGAAACATCTGTAGATTACATTACATTATTTTTACTTGACGATTCATAAGTGCTTATTTCAAGTCTATGTGAATAAAGGTATTTTGACTTTGACTTTGTAGTGGTCAGCTGTTAAAGACATTGTTTACAATTAGGTAGGTAGTTGTTTTCATCAGTGATGGATAAAAAATACAAATCACGGCCCTATCTTTTCTTTTGGATGCCCGTAGGAGTCAACTAAGGGTCGCTTTGAGATTTCTGCCGACTACCATACCGAGTATCGTACTCGACTTCTTCTCTACAATCTTCATCATCATCATCATCATCAGCCTATCACAGTCCACTGCTGGACATAAGCCTCTCTATTTGGTCACCACTTTGGGCAAATACCTGGTGGCTTTACCCATAATCGCCGCTGGGTAGGCGGGTTGGCGATCGTAAGCGCTATCTTACAAGCCACCAAATTCTTGGTAGTTATAGATTCTGAGACTTCGTTTAAGGCGACAGTGACCTTTCCCTTTATGTTTACAAGATTAGGTTGATGACCTCTGGTGAGGTGAACCTCATCTACTACGGGTTAATCTATGGCATAACATAGTGACATTGACATAGTTTCGATTCTATAATACTATCTAAACAAACTACCATGATATCGACCAAACAAACCAATGGAATGGAATTAATAAAACACGTGTAGGAAATATTGCCTACATAATGAATTAATGTAGATTGCATCGTTGGTCCAGTAAGCGGCATTTGTAGAAAGGTACGAAGACCCGGTAATACATTATTATGGGATAAGAAAATTATGTATTATGAAGGTCAAAGAGTGTAGTTAAGGGAGCGAGCCATCATCTTTTCCCTCCAAGCCACTCTCAATTGCCCGTAATGCATCCTGCTGAATAACGGACGAGGCTCTGGCCACCTATTGCTGGCAGTACCTAACCATCACAATTGAAGGCGTAGCTAAATATCACAGGCAGGTGACGGGCAGCAGCGTCATCGGAGCGAGGAGCTACGACCTGCGATTGCCAACCCGCCTGCCCAGCGTAACGAGTATGGATAAAGCCTCCAGATGTTTTAAAAAGCTACATTAACACTGAGTAACATAGGCTATATTTAGTTTTTTATTTAGTTTAGGGCGGGTCGCTTGTAAATAATAAAATTAAAATAAAAAAAAACTATTTAGGATAGGGCTCTCATAGAAGAAAACTGCTTTTTTGCGTGTGTAACTGTCATCATCATCATCATCAGCCCACATCAGTCCACTGCTGGACATAGGCGTGTGTAACTGTGTACCCTTGAAAAGCTGATAATAGACTGAACCCTTTACTTATTTTCTAAATAAGACGTAAAAGATATTCTGATTATGGATAGAGATAAATCGTTGTGCCAGATATTATTAAACAGTAAATATCTTTGGTCACAAACATTTGCCAACAACAGTTCTGAAGGCGCTTGAAGGATCTGTTGGTGCGCCAGTTTTTGAGTAACATTTTCATAAATAATACGAGTACTATACCTCATTATAAATTTTTTACAAATAATACAAAGGTTTGGTCCTTATATTTAACGTTATTATTAAATCTAGTTAGTATAGACCTGTTCATCAGAATCTATCTATTCGTACTTAGCATTATGTTATGAGTAAGTATAGAACATCTCTCAGACTTTTATTAAGCAACCTAGCTGAAGTTTAGGTACTTAGTAGATGTACAATGTGTTTAGTATCGCCATGTTTTTTAACTAAATATTATTTTTTGTAAAATTATATTTAAATACATACAAACAAAACACTAACATATGTAAAATATACGTAGTTGTATTTATCTTTAAGCTTACCTAAATTGTGAGGGAAAATAAACATTTATTTGAATTTGAAAACACTAATCACAAATATACCTATACTCATATACAAATACAAACCTATAGAACAAACACAAATGACCAGACACTGAACAAGCACAAATATGATCATCACACGATCTTTGTCCCAGGTGGTAATCGAACCCATGACCCTTGGTTCAGGAGGCAGGGGTCACTACTAAAAGAGTCATCGAGCCAGTCGAGTAAATGTTCTTACGTCATGGGCGATTACGTCAGGAGATATAAATTTATTACTCTCGGTTATGTTATGTAACATATAAGCCTTGTATATTAACCGAATACAAGTATATGGTGCAGCCGAATAACCGGGTCAGTGTCATCATTATTAAGATGACGTAGAGGTCATTTATAGAGTTAAAAAAGTAATAAAATTAATAATAAAGAACTCAAAACATGTCGCGGTGGGCTACTCAGCGCCATCTAATCCTAAACTCAAGTCGAAGCTTGTACTATGTACTAAACAACTAATACTCTTACCTACTTAGAATACTTACCAGCTGTGCCAGCGGCGTCGCACGATATCGGGCCTCACCTGCCCTTGGTGCATCTTGCTTGGGGAGGTTTTGACAAGAATTACGTTCAATTGAAAAACATGTAATGTGATCATCACCTTTAAATATAATAATAAAAATAAATTAAATTTTAAAATATATTATATCATCCGATTTCTATAAAGTTATTTTACATAACAGCATTTTTAGCAAAATACAAGCGATCTTTCGAATCGGTGCACAATTCTCGGAGATATGTGGCGAGAAACAGATAAGAAACAAAAAAAAAACAATCGAATTAAGAACCTCCCCCTTTTTTTTAAGTCGGTTAAAACAATTCAAGTTACGTTCATCTTTCATTAAGTCCTAAGCTCTATATGAACCAGATTCTTAAACAAAGGCTTAGTGGCAACATCGTATGTGAGTCGAAGAGTCTTCCCATTTCCTGGTGGTAGCTTGAATCGATATCGCCTTACAACGTTCACCAGCGCAGATTTTATTGTAATATTGCTAATTTTACTTCCTGAAATGAACCAATCCCAAACACGTTAATTGGCTTTGACTTAGCAACTTGAGGTTCTCTTTCGCTTTCCATCAGGCGTAGGGAAGCCATTATAGATAGATGGATAGATAGATACTCTTTATTGCACAAAAACATATTACAAACAACACAAAGTACAATCTAGGCGGTCTTATCGCTTATAGCGATCTCTTCCAGACAACCTTCAGGTAGAGGATACCAGATTGACTAAGGAAATGGGTAACCCAGTGCAAAACTATCCGACTATTTTATATTGAACTAGCAGTGCCCGCGACTTCGTCCGCGTGGAATAGTTTCCCCCTTTGTTTTTACATTGAAACTTTGATAATTGTGGAGGGATTATATTCGGAGCGCGTGGCAGCTGCGTCTGCGTCCGAGTTCCGTCGTCGACTCCGCTTCCCGGCGTCCCAGTGCTCCAGGCGGCTGAGAGGGGGCAGTGCGGGGCAGCGCGGGGCATCGCGGTCGCGGATCGTTTCCCCCCCCCCCCCCCGCGACATTTTCCATTATATCTTCGCTCCTAATAGTTGCAGCGTTATGTTATATAGCCTAAAGCCTTCCTCGATAAATGGTCTATTCAACACAAAAAGAATTTTTTAATTCGGACCAGTACTTCCTGAGATTAGCGCGTTCAAACAAACAAACAAACTCTTCAGCTTTATAATATTATAGTATAGATATTATAGATACGTAAATTTATTACATAAATATACCAAGAAGTATATATTCCATAGACATACACATTATGTCGAGCTACTATAAAAAACAACCCATATTCGGTAGGATAAATAAAAAGAAATCATTTCCAACCACAGTCTTCTTTGGTCTTACCGAGACAAGCACGCACGCCTTTACTAAACGGCATAAAGGCGGAGTTGGTACTTCCACTCAGAAACCTTTCCGGCTTAAATTCGTTAACATCTAGTCCCCAGTACTTGGTATTGTGGTGTACTCCATGCACGTTGATGAATATGCCCATGCCTGGCATAATCTTTTTGCCTGAAGCTGAAAGAAACACTTTTCTATAAACCTGATAGTAAATGAATGAAATAATAAATAAATAAATCACGACATGCAACGCTGGGCCACACATCGCCATCTAGCCCCAAACTAAGCCGAAGCTTGTACTATGAGTGGTACAACAATAATCTTACTTAGATACTTTTTTTTTGTAATAAATACATAGTATACATAGTAGACAACCAGACCAATATGTACAAACAGACAATTATGTTCATGAACACAAATGTTTGTACTGTGCGGGAATCGAATCCACGACCTCAGAGGGCAGAGGTCACTACCAATTGTACCAGCACAATGTGCATCCAAGAATAATCTCCAAGGATAAAAACATTCGGTTCACAAATAAAAATGTTGACTAGTTTCCCATAGCCCATATGAAATAAAAAAAAGTGTGTGTGAAAATTATTTCGAATAATATGTCACTTACGGCCGGCCACAAACGTCACTATGCGTCGCTCGAACGCACAGGTACTCAAAAAGCTATAGGAATTTGGGCACTGTGCGTCCGTGCGTCGCATAGTAACGTTTGTAAATACGGCAGTTAGTTCCAAAGAACTTACGCAGGATCAAATTTTCAATAGCTTTCCGAGAAATCTGAGGAACAGGAGGATGCATTCTAAGGTTCTCTTTTATCACCGCATCAAGATATTTAAGGTGAGCAAAATCGCTGAGTTTTGCAGGATTCTTGAAGTCACCGTAGTATTGTTTTATCCTGGATGCAGGGAATTCAAGTATTCATTAAAAATGAAAATGAAAAATATCTTTAGTCATGTACGTATAGACTTATGACAAGCACTTGTGAATCGTCAAATTATGCAGGTACAAATACTATAGTTCATTTGCGTTAAGAAAATAGTGACTGACAGGTCACTGACAGGCCACTAGCCAAATAATTATTTCAGTCACTATTTTCTTAACGCGAATGAACTATAATAAAAATTACGACCGTGTTTGCAAATCTTTTCGGTTTTTTTCCATCGAGAGCGAATCACAATTGAAGGCTAAATACCACACTTCGATGACGGGCAGCAGCGTCATCGGAGCAAGAATCTACGCCCTGCGATCGCCAACCCGCCTGCCCAGCTTGACGATTATGGGTATATTAGATGTTGGGCCTAAGTGGCAAGCGACTGGAGGTGTTTATATCCAGCAGTGGACTGCATTAGACTGATGGTATGGTATATGAAATGGTATTTATTCTTATCTTCTTTTTCTTCTTCTATCTATATAATAAATCTGTAGAGAGGTTAATTCTGTAGGTACATGAAATATTTTTTCAAAATAACTATCAGGGGGTGATTAGTGATCGATACTGGTGCCAAAAATGCAATCAGTAAAATTTTTGTCTGTCTACCTTTCTGTATGTTCGTTATAGAAACAAAAACTACTCAACGGATGTTAACGAAACTTGGTATAATTATTCGTCATACTCCTGGGCAGGTCATACTATACTTTTGATAACGCTACAACCAATAGGAGCAAAGCAGTGAAGGGAAGTGTGGGGAAAACGGGAGAAATTTTTATCTGTATGTTTGAACGCGCATCACGCGAAAACTACTCCATAAATTTGAATGCGGTTTTCACCAATGTATTACTAGTAATACACCTCTCCTCTAGAGGTCTAACTTACATTTATCATTTGTATCATTTTAAGGAAGCCCGTTATTTTTGAAACCCGATACCTACCTACGCGTGCGACGCGCCGCCGGCACAGCTAGTCTTCTTCTTCTTCTATTACATATAATAAAAATGTAACGAATCGCTGTCTGTACATGGAAGATATATGTGAAAAAATATTATGGGAGGCCTTTATTAATTCAATAGTACCCAAAACAATGACTTTGGGAATTTTTGTCTGTTTGTCTGTATGTTTGTGCACGCTAATCTCAGAAACCGCGTATCCGATTAAGATGCGGTTTTCACTAATATACTGGAAGCTTCCCTTAACATTTAGTGTTTGTTTCATGTTAATCGGTCCATAAATAAAAAAGTTACGCCGATTTAACTAATCACGTCGAGCCTGCTGTACGTCTGCGCGGGTATATAAAGCGCGCCGAGATCTGGGTGAGAGCCTTCCGCTCCCCCAACAGTCCGGTGATGATGACAAGGCCGGTCTGGCCATCATCGTAGTCATTTAGGAAAAAAAAAAGCGCCGCGCCGCTGCCAGCTGCCAGGCACTGGGGGTCATTAAAATCACTACCCATGAAACTATTCCACGCGGACGAAGTCGCGGGCACAGCTAGTCTTTAATAAAAATCAAAGCCACTTGAAGCCACACCTCAAAACCGATGCTTACGATACAAACTTACTCATTGTATAGCTTCTCTTGCACATCAGGGTATCTAGCTAAGCTCCAGAGAATACACATAATTGTCACTGTCGTGGTACCCGTGCCGGCTATAATGGCAGCCAGCGTTTCATCTTTGACTATCTCCTCACTGATTAGACCTGTATCCCTTTTCGATAACAATTTATCCAGAAATGATTTGCCGCTATCAGACTCTGGAAGAATGTTTTTCTTTAGAGGTTTGGCATTAAGAGAGGTAGGGCATAGCGAACCTTCGCTAATTAAGGGTATATCCTCCAGATGTTTGCCCTAGGTGGCGAGCAACTGGAGAGGCCTATGTCCAGCAGTGGACTGCAATAGGCTGATGATGTAAGGGAGCGGCCTATCATCTTTCAGCTCCAAGCCAACCTTACCTGCCCGTGGTGCATCCTGCCGAATAACAAACGAGGCGCTGGCAACCGACTGGTGGCGGTATAACCATCACAATTAAAGGCGTAGCTAAATATCACAGACTGATGACGGGCAGCAGCGTCACCGGAGCGAGAAGCTACGCCCTGCGATCGCCAACCCGCCTGCCCAGCCCGGCGATTATGGGTATATCCTCCTATAGAATACCGCAGCCAAATGACCTCTTGGTCGTGTTCCTGCCGGTGAGTAGGGTTTCCGGAGCTTGCGCCGATATGGCGGTGGCAACTGACTTTTTTTATAGTAGCTCGATATAATGGCTTCCCTTCGCCTGATGGAAAGCGAAAGAGAAGCCCAAGTCGCTGTGACAACAGGCAAGTAACTGGTTAGTAACCTGTCAGTTGCCACTGCCATGCCGGCCCAACTCTACCCCCCACGAGCTCCGGAAACCCTACTCACCAGCAGAAATACGAGCCGGAGGTCATTTGGCCGCGGTATTCTTTAGGATGGAGGAGGAAAACCAAAAGTAGGTACTAGATACAGTTACTCTTGAATTACTCTAAACAACCTTCAAGCCAGGTCTTAAGGAGGTCGCTACACCCATGTTTTTATCTGTGCTTTCCTGAAGTAATTTCGGAAGTAAAGTAAGCCGACAGTATTGAAAATATACAAGTGCTTGCACAAAGAGTACATATGACACTTATTGTTGGTACATAAATCATAATATGTCCTCAATAAGCGCAGGGTCTCGCGATGCAAATAGGCTATCTTTAGAGGGGTATGGCATAGCGAATCTTTAGAGATGTAGGGCATAGCGAATCTTATAGAGAGGTAGGGCATAGCGAATCTTATAGAGAGGTAGGGCATAGCGAATCTTCGTTTGAATTGAGCCGCCCCGTCCGGGGAAGGACCTCCACCCTATAGAATACCGCAGTCAAATGACCCCTAGGTCGTGTTTCTGCCGTTGAGTAGGGTTGAAACACGACCGTGGGGGGGTTAGGGTTGGGCCGGCATGGCGGTGGCAACTGACAGGTAACTGACCAGTTACTTGCCCGTTGTCACTGCGACTTGGGCTTCTCATTCGCTTTTCATCAGGCGTAGGGAAGCCATTATGTCGAGCCACTGTAAAAAAAAGGCTACATTAAGTCATCTTCGAGCGTACGAGCTCCAATTTCCCGACTCTGATCTATTAGAACCTAGAACTTTATAAACGACAAAATTGCAAGACGAGCTACTTAGAAAAGCGGTATGTTGACTGCAAATGAAAGATTAAAGTATTTTATTGACAGAATAGTTCAGTTTTAACAAACGTGTGGCTAAATTTCTATCGATTTCTGTTACATTTTTTTTTTGTATATTCCAAGGGGACGATAGAATTTCTTAAAACTTACCTGGTATTTTACCAGTTAATTGATTCCTGTTCATCATTTCACGTCTTTTTAAAATTTGCTGCAATTAATGCGATAGGTAAATTTATAAAACTAATTTCTGATATTACCTACTTCTCTTTTGATGTATTGATTAAACAGTGGTATTTAAGAACGCATGATTTAAGGACCTCGAAAAGCTGTAATGTACTTTCACAGAACTGAGATTACACACTACCGTGAAATGATCACATGAATATAAAGAATCATCTTGTGGTATTTTGTAAGGCAATTCTAAACCACTTCTATCTTCGCAATCAATAAAGGTAACACAAGTATACATTTTTGTCCTCCCTCCAGATCTCGCTCTACCTGATGGCAAGCCATCGTGAGGGCCAAATGTTAGGTCAACAGGCATAATAGGACCACCGTGCCTGTCTTCGTCTCCCTGAAGGCCCCAGAGATGCCGTTTTACGTCCCGCCTAAAGAACCCAATATTGTAAGAAGAAAGAAACACATGAGTCCAAATACAAATGTATAAAAGAACAAATTAGCATCCAGATAATTCACATCACAAATACAAACTATTGTTCATCATACAAAAATTTGCCCTGGATGGACCCTCTGTTTTAAGTTCGTTTGGTAGTGATACAATGAACCACCGAATCAATGAATTCCACTCAATAAGGCTCCATAATGCTGTATAGAAAACTTACTTCTTTAACAAAGTCTTTCAAAATTGTACAGTGTTTTGTTAATTCGGTGTGTATTGAAGTCCTTTTACATAGGAATTTGTTTTGTAGCCACGGTTTAAGAAGCATGGCCCCTAATAATTTGCTTGCTTCATTTAATGCATCTGGAAATGGATGCCTGTTATTCTCTTGCACGTTTATTCTGGTTCCCATGGTAGTTTCTGTAAAAAATGTACGTTTGTAAAGCTTTACGACCTGTAATGTTAGTATCACAAAATATATCGGAAAACAATGTAGATTGAACTGGGGCCCTACCACCAAAAACGAAAACGATCGTTCGTTGAACGGATCGCGTATTTTTGCCCCCTAAATCCCTCTCATTTGTCCCTCCCGTGTTCGAACACAGGTATCAATTAAATTATTGAAAATCGACTTTGGCGAATTTTAGTTCGTATATTCGAACACGGGAGGGACGAATGGGAGGGATTTATTTTGCAAAAGTACGCGATCCGTTCAACGACATTTTAGATTAGACGATGCTTGTTCACTAATGTTCACACTTTCTTTGTTTTTTCAAGTGTCTTTGTTTACTTTGTTTCAACTTATAATATGTCTGTTCACACTTTCTTTTGTTTTTACGAGTGTATTTTAAATTTTCAAACATTGACATTCTTAATTTCCATAACTTGCAGTTTAAAACTTATATGTTTTGCTGTACTTCCCCAAAGTGTTATCTTACAGAAACAAAGGCGGGGATTTTTCAAAAGTGTATCTACGAGGAAAGCTTATCTTAGAGGAATGATACCAACCAGCAACAGATTCCAAAGCGTATGTTGCGGCGTGGTCCCATAAGCTAAAGTCGGTGCCGACTACCGACTGCAGGCGTTTCACTAGGTGACCGCTATTCTTCAGAGCCACATCGGCAACTAGAGTGGGATTCATCTTGTACGCCGGGCTGATGACCTTATACCTTGAGCGCCAAACTGTACCTGTAAGTTAGTCGTACTATCTAGTAACAAATAACAGCACTTTTTAGCAAAAAAAAATCAATTTAATGTAGTGACAATGGGAGGAAGACACCTCTTAGTCCAATTTTCGGTTCACAATTCTTGGAGATATGTGGTTACAAACCTACAAAAGGGAAAGAGAGGTAGGGCATAGCAAATCTTCGCTTGAATTGAGCTGCCCGCCCGGGGAAGGACCTCCACCCTATAGAATACCGCAGTCAAATGAACTTCCGGGTCGTGTTTCTGCCAGTGAGTAGGATTTCGGGAGCTCGTGGGGGGTTAGGGTTGGGCCCAGCATTTAGCCCAGTTACTTGTCCGTTGTCACAGCGACTTGGGCTTCTCTTTCGCTTTCCATCAGGCGTAGGGAAGCCATTATGTCAAGCTACTATAAAAAAGTAGTAGAATTGAAAACCTCCTCCTTTTTAACCGACTTCGAAAAAAGGAAGAGGTTCTCAATTCGTCTGTATATGTAATATTTTTTTTTTATGTATGTTCACCGATATTTCCGTCAATTATGGATGGATTTAAAAAAATTTTTTTTGTTCGATTGAGGAAACTTCCGAGGTTGTCCCATTATCACCAAGTCAGGATCTGATGATGGGATCCTGGAGAAATTGAGGGCAACAACCAAAATTGTATGCTCATATGGTGTTTTTGTTACGTAATCATATTTTACTCAAGTAAATGCTTCCGGGCGTCAACATCTGGTGCTAATGATGAAGCCACAGAACCCCTTAACGGTTAGGAGTTAGGAAACAGTACTGCCATTGGTTGATAGAAAATAGGTAGTAGTATGTACTTATGCAGGGCTAATAGGGCAGGTGATTTGGTAAGTGATTTGCTTGATTCTAGATCGAAAAGTCTTCACTTGACTTAAATCAAAATTTTTCATTCGTAAGTAAAACTCTCGAGGACATTAATTAGCCTTTATTGAATAAAGCCTTTATTGTTCACAGCACAAGTAAAAATCGAGAAATAAAATTATTTAAAAAAAAAAATTAAACCGACTTCAAATAAAACACAAACGACCAAAACTAAAAAGCGATAAATAACGTAAGTAATTCTATCTTTCATACATATATTATAATACATATAATTACTATAATTATTTATTACAATTATCACTAATTTTTGAAGTCGGTGCTTTTTAGTTTTGGTCGTTTGTGTTTTTTTTGAAGTCGGTTTAATTTTTTTTTAAAATAATTTGATGTCGATTTAAAAGTGTACCTACCTATTTAACTTTTTGAATTTGCATATTACTTCATGGATACCAGAAAGACTTCATAAAATAAGGGAATCTCTCTCACTAACTCTTTAGTTTGATTATAACTTAAATATTCACGTTATAAAAAACATAACAAATTAAAACTAACTGTTACCAACGATATGAAAAACAATTAATGTGTTTACCTTCGCTGAATATAATATTATCTCCTATGTATCGGAACACCTTTTCGGAATCATCTTTATACACGTGATTGGCTAGAATAACTTCCGCGTCTGCCGCATCAGAGGTATCTGCAAAAGAAAACCTATTTGGGTCCTGGATAATTGCATGTAAACTCTCTTTTTAAGGTTCCGAAAATTTTTGGGGTTCCCCATACATAGAACTGAAACTCTAAAAATTTTTTTTCATCAAACCTATACGTGTGGGGTATCTATGATTCTGTATATGATGATCTGTGAGTCTTGGGAGAAATTTTTGGGGTTCCCCATACATAGAACTGAAACTCTAAAAATTTTTTTTCATCAAACCTATACGTGTGGGGTATCTATGATTCTGTATATGATGATCTGTGAGTCCCACACACCATGCCGCCTCCGGGGGGAGGCGGCATGGTGTGTGGGACTCACACCTCCCAAAATGGGAGGGCATATCCACTAAACCCCCCTGTGTCGCCAGTGGACAGCAAGTTGCAGGGACATGGGTAGCGCCGAAGCATACGGCCACATCCCTGCCTGCCCTGGCCAGCCGCAGATGATAAGCGGCCGGCACTCCTGGTCCGGGGAGGGTAAATACCCCTACCCCCGGATCCGGGGAGCAATAGAGTGCCCCTCGGGCGGACCTCGTGCAACAGTGTGGCTGCACCCACCACACCGTTACGCCCCTATGAGTGGATCGCGCCCCCGCACTCACCACTCGGGGCACGAAGGAGAGGCTCAGAGGGCATACGATGCGTTGTATGCCCTCCGGCGACGCCCGGGCCGGGGGCGACGTAGAGCGGGCGCGTCTGCCGCAGCCTCACGCTCTCTTTCCGCCGCCTCCTTCTGCGAGATCACTGTCTCGCAGAATGCGAGCATCGCTCGCCAGGTCTCCTTCGACGCCGTCATCTGCCGCAAGAGTTGCGGCAGATCGAGGTCCTGTGCGACAGTGACGAGGACGGAGCGCTCATTGGCCCAGGCAGGGCAATGCCGAAGCGTATGCTCTGCCGTGTACTCCGAAAAATGTGTGTCCCCCTCCCGTAACTTCTTAAATATGGGCATGATATAACTGAAAAAAATATATGATGTGTATTACTATGAAAACTACTAACGAAATTTGGTTTGAATGAAATCTAGACAGTAGTTTTTTTTAAACGTCTTAAATCAAATTACCTAATTTTTTCATTTAATCAGTGGTACGTGCGCAAGTCCGACTCGCACTTGGCCGGTTTTTTTTTCTCGTTTTAAATACATCGCTCTTTCAATAATTCAAGAAATAGGAATAATGTGTCTTCTCACTTACACAAAATTAATTTATTAAACATCCAAAGGTACATGCTTCCGCCATTTTTGAGAGCAGTGTCGCCCAGAAAATGCACTGTTTTCATAAGGTCTGCAAGGAACATCGTTATTATAATACAGTTTTAAAGAATTTTTATTTCCTCACTTAAAAAACTATACAGTCGCTTACAAATACAATGAGAAACGTATAACTGCATGTACGTACATAATCCGTCGAGAAAGTAACAAAAATATTCGGGAACAATCGATCAGGTCGGTAGGTAGGTATACCTACTTAAACAATATCATCATTAGCCTATTGCAGTCCACAGCTGGACATAGGACTCTCCATTTATTCGCCACTTAGGGCAAACGTCTGGAGGATATATCCATCCATCCATCCACACGTGCATCAGCGTTAACCAGGGTACAAATATATAAGTCATACTGTACAGGAGAGGTAGGGCGTAGCGAATCTTCGCTCGAATTGACCTGCCCGTCCGGGGAAGGTTCTCCACCTTTTAGAATACCGCAGCCAAATGATCTCCGGGTCGTATTGCTGCCGGTGAGTAGGGTTTCAGGAGCTCGTGGGGGGTTAGGATTGGGCCGGCATGGCGGTGGCAACTGACAGGTAACTGACCAGCTACTTGCCCGTTGTCACAGCGACTTGGGCTTCTCTTTCGCTTTCCATCAGGCGTAGGGAATCCATTATGTCGACTATAAAAAAAATAAAAAATAAATAAAAACTGTTGATGACCAGTAACCCGTCAGCCAAGCGTGATAACTAAGCTATCCTCCCAAATGGAGGCTTATGAATAGTGGTGGTTGCAGGCTGATGATAATAAGGATTTATCTAAAATACTTGCCTTCTGGAGATCCAACAAAATATAAGGAATGTCCGAAAATGGGCCAACATTTCAAGCCATTCTTGTACTTATCGTACAGACTGCGTGCATGCCTGTTCTGCCACCACTTAGACGCTACTATCACTATAAATAATACAATAAGAAGTGGTAGAGACAACATTTTCAATTACTTTAAACCTTCAATGAACAGCAGTGACTAAGATAGGCATATTTATACATTTTAATTTTATTGCACCGATTTTAAAGTCATAAAGACAATCGTGAGACACCTATAAAATACAAAGAAGATGATAGATGAAATTTGAAAAGTCTAAGTCATGGAAATAATAAGTACTGCGTACAAGTATTACTTCCATGGTCTAGTCTAAGTATAATAATAAATAAATAAATAACCCAAGACATGCCACGCTGGGCCACACGTCGCCATCAGCAACAAACTAAGCCGAAGCTTGTACTATGGGTACTAGACAACTGATAAACTTACTTAGATACTTTATTTTTGTAAATAAATACATATTAGGTATACATAGTAAACACCCAGACCAATACAACCAGACAACAAGTTCATGAACACAAATGCTTGTACTGTGCAGGAATCGAACCCACGACCCTTGGCTCAGCAGGCAGAGGTCACATCAAATGAGCCATCGAGCCAAAGTGTTGACATCATCAATCAAATGGTACATACAAGTAACAATAAAAGTTTAACATTTTTGGCAACAGTTGAAAAAAATTAACAGTGAGTTGTCTAGTACCCATAGTACAAGCTTCGGCTTAGTTTGGGGCTAGATGGCGATGTGTGGCCCAGCGTCGCATGTCTTGGGTTATTACTATTTACTTTTTTAATATAAGAGTTTAGATATTGTACTGAAATCTATGTTGACTAAGCTCCTTAAACAAAAGATATTGTACTGAAAACTGACATCTATATCATTTCCCTAAAAGAAAATAAGTTCCTTAGAAAACAAGCAAGCTTTGTTCCCCAATACATTTTCGTGGCGGCGAGCTTTCGAATGACGTTCCTATGTATGAATGTAGATGGCGGTGTTTAAATAAAAAGTACGCAACTTCAATTTCTTTGAACATTTTAATATTTACATGTAGACTTGTCTTTCGTGGCAGTTTGGGATATTTACACTAGCCTCAGTAAATAGACTGTGAAAGTAATTAACATCTTAATTCGTTTACTAATATTCTGAAAGGGTTCCTTGATTTAAACTCCTCGGTAGCTGTATAATGAGGTAGACATTGCACAAATTGGTCTTAAAATATGGGATTCTCTTTTGTTATGATGGCTATGTAGGTATGATTTGGGTGTTCTTCGCGTACGTTAAGTCTGAGTCACTAACGTTATTGCAGTTACGAACTTGGGAGAAGTCTGTCAACTTGACAGTTGACGTTTGACGTTACGGTGACACTGATAGCTACGCCTAGTTCCCGCCAAATATTACTATGTCGTTGTATGTGTTCATTGTAATTTGATTGTGTTAACACAATGTGTTAACTTAAGTTAATAAATACTTTTCAGATATATTATTAAACTTGTCTTTCAACACTTATTAGGCAATCTCGAGAGGAATGCATGTTGCTCATGATAAGTTTTAAACAAAATATATGCATATATTTTTTAAGTATTAAGGTTTCACCATGGAAGTTTGTACGTAGTACTTAATACTTCCATGGGTTTCACCGATATCCGGACCTAAGCATACAATTCCTGTTTCTCTAAGTACATTTTTGGATTCCTTTATCCTTAAATCCTTCGAGCGTTTTATTCCCCATTTATTTATAGGTGTCCCGTTAAGCAATCGTAACCTGTGGGATTTCGTGGGACTCTGTAAAGACCTCTTTATTGCCTCACAGCTATACTAAATATACTCGGATTGTCCTTAATACCGTCTCGTAAATTAATTGGCCCGGTGACGTTATGGACCGGACAGGTTTTTGGAGGGTTTTAAGGAGACTTGGAGATATTTGTAGGCATATAAAGGTTAGATTTGCTTGTAAATAATAATAATAGGTAGTACTAACAGGCTACTGAGCTGAGGATGTAAGCTGCTGAATAATAAACAAGGCTCTGGCAACCGACTGGTGGCAGCATAACCATCACGATTGAAGGCTAAATGCCACAGGCCCATAATGGGCAGCAGCGTTACTGGAGCGAGAAGCTACCGTTACTGGAGCGAGAAGCTACGTCCTGCGATCGCCAACCCACCTGCCCAGCGTGGCGATTATGAGTAAAGCCTTCAGGTGTTTGTCCAAATTGGCGAAATCCTGAAGAGGCCCCCAGCAGTGATGATTATATCGCCATCAGTGGGTCGGCAGAACCTCGCTTGTTAATCGTATCTAAGTAAGTTGTCTAGTACCCATAGTACAAGCTTCGGCTTAGCTTGGGGCTAGATGGCGCTGTGTGGCCCAGCGTGGCATATCTTGGGTTATTATTATTATCTACTAGCTGTGCCCGCGGCTTCGCCCGCGTTCATGTAGGTGTGTCACAGAAGTGTTTATTATGCGTGTTCCTATTCCATCCTGCTCCGTGACTCGATCTCTTCGCCCAAAAGTAACTAACTTCCATACAAACTTTCAACATTTATTTCACCCCCTTACTGGTCGAAATTTGAAAAACGCTAGAAAATGTTTGATTATTTATTATTATTGTAGTATATTAGACACACTAATTGATAATCTGAAAGTATTTATTAACACAATCCAATTACAAACACTCATTCAACCAGAGAGAGAAAAAGTAATAATCGCCGGGAACTCGATGACAGCTGTCGGTGTCACCGTTACGTCAAACTTCAACTGTCAACGTTAGTGCGGTGACTCTTGAGCGTGGCGAATAGTGCTGTGCCGCAACGGTTGATTATTCTCCTCTAACATTATCAAGTGCTTAATATACAGTTTTATGGTTTTATCTTTTAAAATTAAGAAATCCCATACAAACTTACAACCCTTATTTCAACCCCTTCATCCCTTTTTTCGCAATAAAAGGGAGCTTAAGTCCTTCCTCAGGAACTAAAGATTGTCTGTGCCAAATTTCATCAATTTGGCTTTCGCATTTATAATATTAGTAAGGATTCTCTAAGGTTATCCTTTTTGTGTTTTTCGGGTATGCACGGTTTGTGCTTCTGCCACTGACGACGGTGAAAGGCTTTGTATTTGCTTCGTGGTGAAAAGGTTGTCGTCAGGTTTATCAAGTCTCGAACAAAGAGAACCTCTCACGTGTCAAAAATTGTCAAAAACAATAATTTCGTGAAGAAACGTCAACGATTGACGAATGTGGACGCATGTTTCTGGCGGCAAAACGTTTCGTTTTACATAGTCACATGAGTCACAGTTCTTGGTGATGAATACTTTTTTTCGCGCGACACGCACGCAATGTATTGAATGAAACGGAACGTGCTTCACGTCAAAGATGGCGACAGCGGTTTGTTTGATTGTTGTTTGTCAGTGCCATCGGAATTTAACGAAATTCTCTTTAATCCGAATTTTGCGGATATAATATGTTGTCGACTCAAAATCAATATTTTTTTATGTTTTGTTATTCGTATAAGGTTTCGATCGAGTCTACCGTACCCCTCGACGAAATTATTAATATGTTGAATGAAACGGAACGTGCTTCACGTCAAAGATGGCGACAGCGTTTTGTTTAATTGTTGTTTGTCAGTGCCATCGGAATTTAACAAAATTCTCTTCAATCCGAATTTTGCGGATATATGTTGTCGACTCAAAAACAATATTTTTTTATGTTTTGTTATTCTTATAAGGTTTCGATCGAGTCTACCGTACCCCTCGACGAAATTATTAATATGTTGAATGAAACGGAACGTGCTTCACGTCAAAGATGGCGACAGCGTTTTGTTTAATTGTTGTTTGTCAGTGCCATCGGAATTTAACAAAATTCTCTTTAATCCGAATTTTGCGGGTATATGTTGTCGACTCAAAATCAATATTTTTTATGTTTTGTTATTCGTATAAGGTTTCGATCGAGTTTACCGTACCCCTCGACGAAATTATTAATATGTTGAATGTTGAATGAAACGGAACGTGCTTTACGTCAAAGATGGCGACAGCGTTTTGTTTGATTGTTGCTTGTCAGTGCCATCGGAATTTAACAAAATTCTCTTCAATCCAAATTTTGCGGATATATGTTGTCGACTCAAAATCAATATTTTTTTAAGTTTTGTTATTCGTATAAGGTTTCGTTCGAAATTATTAATATAGATGGTTTTATCTTTTAAAATTAAAAAACCCCATACAAACTTTTAACCCCTATTTCCACCTCTTCATCCCCTTTTTCGCAAAAAAAATGTAGCCTATGTCCTTCCTCATGGTCTAAAGATTGTCTGTGCCAAATTTCATCAAAATCGGTTGAGAAATTTAAGCGTGAAAGCGTAACAGACAGACAGAGTTACTTTCGCATTTATAATATTAGTTTGGATGTTATGTTATCAGGTAACAAAAGACTTTGAAGCTCCGAAACATCCGAGGTCGGTCTAGCTTTTGTTATCCTTAATTGCCTTGTACACGTGCAGTATGACACATTGTTTTCTCGGAAGTGATGGTCTTCGACCAAGCATACTGGGTGCCTATCGTATTATCAGACTATATGTGTAAACAATAATTTATATGTATAAACATTTATTATCTAAGACATACACATAAAATTTTTTTGTTAATTTGTTTTTTTTTTGTTCACTCCATATAACGATAACTCTCTATAACGATAAAAAATGTTCAGTCCCTTGAGTTTCGTTATAAATAGTTTACACTGTATTAGTATGGAGCATGGATTTAATTTGACCAGTAACGCCACATATTGAGAGGGAGCAGTAGTTTTAGGCTTTGAGTTGATTTCTCGGCCTTTCAAGTTCGTTTTTGCTCCCCTATTTTATCACGTAAAGGGTTAATTTTAAAATTCTAAATTTTATCCCCTTAGGAGTTTAATTTATCAAAATCTTTTCTCACCTGTCTGTCTGTTCGGGTGGGCTAGTTAGATTTGTGCGCTCCCCCACCACACGACAGCGCCGTTGCGCGACGACGACGGACGACCAACAGCGGCGGCGATGCAGAGTACTTATTCGTTAAAAGGAACTTTAACTTCAAAAGCCAATTTTTTTTAACTTGATACACCCAAACCTTCTAAATATCATGTTCCTAGGTTCAGTGGTTAAGATTTTATATAGGTACAAAAGTTTGGCTTCGAAGTTCCCGTTCCGTTCCATTCGAATTTCGGGAATTCCGTTTGTAGAAAAATTGCACATCCTAAAAGACCTACGGACCAAGTTTCATGGTTTTATCCCCAAAAGTAACTAACTTCCATACAAACTTTCAATTATCGTCAGGTTTATCAAGTCTCGAACAAACCAAACCACGTGTCAAAAATTGTCAAAAACAATAATTTCGTGAAGAAACGTCAACGATTGACGAATGTGGACGCATGTTTCTGGCGGCAAAACGTTTCGTTTTACATAGTCACATGAGTCACAGTTCTTGGTGATGAATACTTTTAAGCCCGCGACACGCACGCAATGTATTGAATGAAACGGAACGTGCTTCACGTCAAAGATGGTGACAGCGGTTTGTTTGATTGTTGTTTGTCAGTGCCATCGGAATTTAACAAAATTCTCTTTAATCCGAATTTTGCGGGTATATGTTGTCGACTCAAAATCAATATTTTTTTATGTTTTGTTATTCGTATAAGGTTTCGATCGAGTCTACCGTACCCCTCGACGAAATTATTAATATGTTGAATGAAACGGAACGTGCTTCACGTCAAGATGGCGACAGCAGTTTGTTTGATTGTTGTTTGTCAGTGCCATCGGAATTTAACAAAATTCTCTTCAATCCGAATTTTGCGGATATATGTTGTCGACTCAAAATCAATATTTTTTTATGTTTTATTATTCGTATAAGGTTTCGATCGAAATTATTAATATAGATGGTTTTATCTTTTAAAATTAAAAAACCCCATACAAACTTTCAACCCCTATTTCTACCCCTTCATCCCTTTTTTCGCAAAAAAAGGTAGCCTATGTCCTTCCTCATGGTCTAAAGATTGTCTGTGCCAAATTTCATCAAAATCGGTTGAGAGGTTTAAGCGTGAAAGCGTAACAGACAGACAGACAGACAGACAGACAGACAGACAGACAGACAGAGTTACTTTCGCATTTATAATATTAGTATGGATACATTATTCATACAGAGTGACGCCAAAACGAAATCACTTTCCATTCAACATACAGATCTGCAAAAAAAAACACCAGTTTCCGGAGACACCATTACTGTTTTCTCATCAGTACATTACGCGTTTTCACATTCCAACGTCCACACTCAATCAATCATTGCAAGTAGTTGAGCACCAACATTTCGAGGGCTGGTCATTAAGCACCTTTCCACCCCCCTCCCCCCCCTCTTTTGCTCTTTCCTTTCGCCATTATTTCTCATGTCACTGCCGGCGCGTGCTTGGAATCTCTAAAGCATGCTTATTGAAATGCGCATCTCGTAACCTAGCGCAGTGACCTTTATAATAAGGGAGCAAGGTTGAATTTGGCAGTGGAAAAAATAGGTTTCTGGTTAAGTGGAGGGCGGGCACTAGTAGTTTTTCAGGGAAGAGTAGAAACAAGTTTAAATGGGAGTCAAGGAGTGCAATTTGCAAGCTCTGTGTAGTTTTTTAGTGTCGCGTTTCATTAACGCTGCTTTCGTCCAAGGTGATTTGGTAACTAAGTTTGTCTAATGAGAGATATCGCGTGAATACGCCGCGAGTGGCGCTAGTGTCACATACATTGCTTCGGTCCCAAAGTAAGTAGCTTAAGCACTTGTGTTATGGGTATCAGAACAACGAAGGTACCACAAATAAATACTTAAATACAAATATAAACACCCAGACACGGAACGAACACAAGTGTTCATCACACGAATGTTTGTCCAGGGTGGGAATGGAACCCACGACCCTTGGTTCAGAAGGCAGAGGTCACCAATTGAGCCACCGAGCCAATCGCAAGACACATCTGGTCGTCATGTTTGGTGTATCACACCATTGTAAACTTATTAATAAGACATTGTTGTACAATATTTTATTATGTCTTTACTATTGTACGGGGATAGAGATTTTACGACTTCATAACATTTTGTACTTAAAACGGACATAGTTATTACAACAAGGTAAATGGACGTGACTTCCATATGTTTATGGTTTACTTTGTGTTTTAATCATTCTAAGTATACGTACTTTTAGGTCTGAACGCAAAAATATGGAAAATACCTGTATTTTTGCGTGGAACTTTTTAGTTTATAAAAGTTTTTTTTTCACAGGAGCTCGACATAATGGCTTCCCTACGCCTGATGGAAAGCGAAAGAGAAGCCCAAGTCGCTGTGAAAACTGGCAAGCAACTGGTTAGCTAACTGTCAGTTGCCACTGCCATGCCGGCCTAACCCTAACCCCCCACGAGCTCCGAAAACCCTACTCACCAGCAGAAACACGATCCGGAGGTCATTTGGCTGCGGCATTCTATAGGGTGGAGGTGGAGGTCCTTCCGCGGAGGGTCAGCTCCACGAATTCGGGCGAAGATTCGCTATACCTCTCCTATTTGAGTTGATTTTAATTTATTTTTATTATGAGTAGTTTCAAAAACAAGTCGCATTAGACTACAATGGGCTGATGATGATGCACAATCATACGCATTTTGAAATTAGCCGTTTTTGTCTTCAAAAAAGTTTTTTTCATCCAAATTTCCCTTTGTATAACTTCATTGAGCTAAGTACATTAGATAAACTAGAAAATTATCTTCTTTCCCAGTCATTTACTCGAAGTATTATTCAAAACAAAGATCAAAGAACGTCCCTGTTTCAGCGCTCATTGTAACAGCTCAATTTGATTATTTTCGCTAACCCACTTTATTGTAATATTCGACGTTTATTTAACGCTGGGGCTATATTAGCAGACTTCGGCGATTAATCTTGTGAATTCGATGATTGTAGTCAGGTAAGTGGTTGCAGTGCATAGTATTTGGGTAAAGACGATGTATTCTAGGGATATAAGGGTGCGATCTTATCGTCTTTTCGCTCCAAGCGACCTTTAGCTGTCCGTGATGCATCCTGTCGAATAACAAGCGAAGCCTGGCAACCGATTGGTGGCGGTATAACCGTCACGATTGAAGGCGTAGCTAAGTGCCACAGCTCGATAACGGGCAGCAGCTTCACCGGAGCAAGAAGCAACGTCCTGTGATCGCCAACCATCATGCTCATAGTGGCGATAATGGCTAGAGCCTCCAGATATTTACCCAAAGTGGTGAACAACTAGAGAGGCATAATGTCAAGCAGTGGAATGTAATAGGATTGATGATGGGGATAGGATGTAAAGGACCTATCATCTTTCGGTCCAAGTCACCCTAACCTGCCCGTGGTGCATCCTGCTGAATAACGAAGGCTCTGGCAACCGATTGGTGGCAGTATAACCATCACAATCGAAGGCGCAGCTAAATACTACTGGCCTATGATGGGCAGCAGCGTCACCGGAGCGAGGAGATACGTCCTGCGATCACCAATTACTCTCCTGCCCAGGGTGGTGATTATGGGTATAACCTCTAGGTGTTTTCCCAAAGAGGCGAACACCTGGAGAGGCCTATGTCCAGCAGTGGAATGCGACAGGACTGATGATGAGGATAATTTATCTTCATCATCATCATCATCATCAGCCTATTGCAGTCCACTGCTGGACATAGGCCTCTCCAGTTGTTCGCCACTTAGGGCAAACATCTGGAGGATATGCCCATAATCACCACGCTGGGCAGACGGGTTGGCGATCGCAGGGCGTAGCTTCTCGCTCCGGTGACGCTGCTGCCCGTCATCGGTCTGTGATATTTAGCTACGCCTTCCATCGTGATGGTTACCGCCGCCAGTCGGTTTGCCAGAGCCTCGTTTGTTGTTCGGCAGGATGCACCACGGGCAGGTGAGGATGGCTTGGAGCGAAGATAATTTATCTACCCACGCGGAACTTCTTCTCAATCTTCGCCCGCTAATATAGCCCCGGCATTATAGAGATGAAAATGGTCAGCAAGTCAAAATATTTTTGCTAGATTTTGCTAAAGACGTTTCTTGTCTCGGAGCAAAATGAACAAAAATAATATTAGAAATTCGGCATTTAAGTTACAGGTACTTAGGTTTAAGTGCTCTTGGCTAACTTATTTTAGGCGAAAGTAATTAGATCAGCCACTTCGTCCTTCAGAGAAGTTGATAGGTACCTTTATTCTATGCTTACCCGACTGCCTTCTTCTTCTAGACTCGACTGCCTAGACTGACTGAATATGTGGTAACTGTATGGGGGTGGCAACTGACAGGTGACTTGCTGGTTACTTGCCCGTTATCGCTGCGACTTGGGCTCTTCTTTCTCATCCCATCAGGCGTAACGTAATATGTCGCGCTACTATAAAAAAAGCTAAGTAAGTTTATTACTTTCTCTATTACCTACCCATAGTACAAGCTTCGGCTTACCTCGGGACTAGATGGCGCTATGTGGTCCACTTAGCATGTCGGGGTTATTTAAATGCTAATTCCCTCCTCCCCCATCATCATCTTATTGCAGTCCAATGCAGGACATAGACAGGACATGGGCAGGCGGGTTGGCGATCGCAGGACGTGGCTCTGACGAAGTGAAGCTTTTGCCCGTCATCGGCCAGTGATATTTAGCTACGCCTTCAATTGTGATGGTTATACCGCCACCAGTCGGTTGCCAGCGCCACGTCCGTTATTCAGTAGGATTGGCTGTTGAGTACAGCTCGCTCCCTTACATGCCTCTTGAATCTAATGTATGTTTTCTACGGTAAAACGGTTTAACTTTTACCTGTAGGCGAATAATGGTTCAGGCTAATTTCAGCTAGTGCGTTACTCTAACTAAAATGAATTTCCAGTTCAGCTATCTTTAGCTCAAAGCGTAGTAGTGTTGGAGATTAACTCGAAGCCAGTATCCCGTTTATCTCGGCGGAGCGAAGGGGACACAATGTGGGAGCGATCCGGATCTCCGACGCCGTATCCAGTAGCTCACCTGACTTGTTGTCAACAGGTGTGGCCAGAGAACAGGCGGGTAGATCCGTGTTTATACTACACTAGAGACTCGCCCCGACTTCGCACGGGTACAGTACAGTAATTATGCATAATATTTCTTCCTCTTGAATTATATCTGTTAGGTGTCAGTGTCAGTGTTGACGGATATGGCATCATACGCTTTGATGTCTTGGCTTTACCTTTTCTTCTTTTGTCTGTGACAGTGACAACCCACACCACTACCCTGGTGGGGATTGCGATATAATACATAGTATAAAAGGCCGATCTTTCAGACACAAACAGTTCGACCGTAGTGATGAACAGACGTCCTAAAATGCTGCCCGCGTAATTGTGTAAAAGTACCTACCAATCTATAATGTGATTGTAAGTTAGTGAAGTGAAACAAGTAAATAAATGAAGTTACTGTGATCGAGTTGGTTTTAATCCCTACATATCTATTAAAAAACCGCAACATAATCCGTTGCGTAGTGTTACAGATTTATAAGCATACATAGGGACAGACAGAAAACAAAAGCGACTATGTTTTATGTTATGTAGTTAGTTGATATGTAAGCTACGGACAAGTTGCTATCCAGACGTATAAGCCCTAGCACAAACCAAAAAGACTCTTACGACATCTATATTCTCTTCCGCCACCGCACAGAAAATTCCATAACATAACTATTTCTTAGTTCCTTATCTATCATGGTCTTCTTTTGGAAAACGACAAAAAGCTATCAAACGACTCCATTTCGACGTCTGACTCTATGGCAAGCAATTTTTTTTATGATAGAGGGGGCAAACGGGCCTGAAAGTCACCTGATGGTAAATGATCACTTCAGCCCATAGACACCGTAACACCAGGGGAGTCACAGGTGCCTTGCCGGCCCTTGGGAAATCTATAGGCTCGCTTTTAATATTTGAACATTAAATTTTACCACCGCACCGCTCGCCGTCGACAGGGGATACAGCCTCATACCCTAGAGCCTGGGTGGTCGCGTACGGTACGTTTTAACAGAAACTTCTTGCCGCGTACATTTAGGCTTTGGAATGAGCTCCCCGCCGAGGCTATCCCCCAAGACTACAGTATGGGGTCCTTCAAAAAGGTTGTGAAGAGGTTTTTAAAGGGTAGGCAACGCGCGTGTGATACCCCTGGTGTCCATAGGCTGCGGTAACCGCTTAACATCAGGCGGGCCGTAGGCTTGTTTGCCACCCAGTGGTATATAAAAAAAAATATATATTTCAGAATTTCAGCACACAAAAGTATCCAAACCAGTGTAGTTAATTAACCCTCGCTGGTTTCCTGGCCGCAACCGCTCCGCAGAGGAAGTGTATGACGCCGTTCATCACGGCGCTCGTCTGCGGGTCTTATTAATTCACCCGCGGACCGCTGCTCCGTTTGACGGTGCTTGCTCAAATTACTATTGCTGTGTTGGTCTGGACCGGACTGTGGTTTTGTATTCGAAGTAAACTTGCTGTTATTCGGTTTTATCGACCTATCTACCTACATAGGTATAACGCCAGGGAGGTAGGCAGAGACCACGTCCTTCCATTTGCTACGATCCTGGTACACAACTTTGCTTCATCCACATTCATCAATCTCTTTGCATGCTCGTCGGTTTAGGGTACTTAGTATTTTACCTTTTTTTAGGCCACTTTCAATTTAGTCACGGAATGTCCTTCTTGGTCTTCCCCTTCAAGCAGATCCATTCACGCTCTCGCTATATATTTATAGACATAATCTGGTGTATCTTAATCAGTTTTGCTAGTAAAACTGAAGTTCTAGACTACAAGTCTCTAGGCCCTAGAGTCTAGAGTGTGGTTGATATTTTCAGTTAGATTGACTGGCTCTATAGCCCAATTGGTAGTGATTCCTGCAGACGGAAACCGAGGGTCTTGGGTTTGATCCCACCCGGGGCAAACATTTGTGTGATGATCATTTGTGTTGGTTCCGTGTGTCAGATATATTTTTAAAAACAAATATGTTATACACATATTAAATATAAACATATTTGTTTTTAAAAATTTGTTAAATATAAACATATTTGTTTTTAAAAATATATCTGTGGTACCTTCGTTGTTCTGATTCCCATGATACAGGTGCTTAAGCTACTTACTTTGGGATCGGAGCAATGTATGTGGTGTTCTTTGACATAATTATCCAAGACGGTTGCAAACTTGGGAGGTTTTGGCTATTATGGAAGTTTTTGCAGAGAGAGAATAATAGCTCACTTGGTTATATTATTCTTAAAAGCATACTAGCTTGCAGCGACGAACCCCAAAAATATCTACCACGTACATTTACTAAATTAAAATTCACTTAGATATTCGAACTCGGACAGAATTCACAAAATCAAATTCCATTATAAAGTGAACCATTACCATTTTTACTCGTAAATCTCTTAGATTCGACTTAGGCCCTTATAATTAATTGTGTTAAAGTTCTAAACGCATTTCTTATCTTTTGGAATTCTGTTCGCGGTATGAATTAATTAGGCCCAGAGTAAATTAGCTAAATTGTCACCTTGGGGAAATTTTGTTGGACAAAATTTATAAAATAACGTGACTGGGAACTGTAAAGGTAGCTTTGGATAACAAGCCGATGATTTTATGGGCTAATCTAGAAGGATTCGCTTTGGGCACCGCTTCCTAATTTATGGTATTGATAATTTTCACATAGGCAGCGGTAATGGACCGTGGAATTGTAATATGGCTATCCGCATTCTAAGACATATTTTAACTGATTTATTGAAAACTAGCGACCCTAATTCCATTTTGGAAGCGTCTCTCATTTCTATTCTAAATTGGAAAATCCATGGAAGTATCAAGTACTTCGTACAACAGGAAGGCGCTCTATCTATGCATATTGAAGCTAAAATAAAGAAAATGAAACCTTATGTTAAGGTCGTAAGAGTCTTGTTCAAAATAAGTCTTGTCAAAATAAGAACGTAACCAATGAGAGGGAAAATAGTGAACAAAACGTCCCTTTCTAGCAGCGACTAGATTGCTAGATAGAGTACGAAACACCGGACCTGGGCCCCTACCACCAAAAACGAAAACGATCGCTCGCTGAACGGATGGCGTACCTACCCTTGAGCCATGAATCCCTCTCATTTGCCCCCCCCCGTGTTTGAATATCCAAACTAAAATTCGTCAAAGTTGATTTTCGTTAATTTAATTCATATATTCAAACACGGAAAGGAATAATGGGAGGGATTGATTTTGCAAAAATACGCAATCCGTTCAACGAACGATCGCTCTCGAACCGGTGGTAGGGGCTCTGACAACTAATAATAATAATAAATTATCTTTATTTCCAAATAACAGATTACATTGTGTAGTTTCTATCGGTCTCTGCACTAAGCCAAGCTTGTAACGCAGTGGCCAAATTCAATTTTACAAATTTGCTGTTATACATGAGTTAAGGGTGGGCGGTTCAAGCCAGTAAAGATAATAAGCTTTGTAACAAAAGGTAATTTAGAGTAATAATATAAGGTGTATGTGAGTGAGTGTGCATGTATATGTGTGGGTGTATGTGTAATGAGTGTGTGTTGAGTGTATTGTGTAGTGTGTGTCAGGAGTCGTTAGGAGGAAAATGTTGATAGAAGGTTTTCCGTCTGAGAGTACTTCACATGACATCGCCGACTTTGACGTTGGTGGCGGGGATTTTTAATTTGTTATATTTTTCTTAATATGTAATTAAAATGGGGAGAATTTGTGTCGTGGGGGCTTGTGAAAGCGAGTATTATCCGGATTGTAGTTTGTCTTTTCACAAGTAATACTTTTAAACATAATTTGTTAATGAAGAATTAGGGTGACCATGCATTATTATCCAATCATAAAGTCCGTTGTTTTTTTGTATCGGAAAGAGCGTAATCTGTGTCTTTTATTATTGCACGTTCAACGCGTGTTATCATGTTTCGACGTAAAGGAACGTACACAACCATAGACCACAACTATTGTGTTGACATAACACAATTATCGGCATTTACTGCTTTTATAGACCAAGGAAAACTAAAGCATGTTTCCCGATTCGTCTTCGAAGTTTTAAAATACACGGAAAAACTATTTATAACATTATCAAATCAATCATTAAAAAACGTACACAAAAATAAAATTACCATGTATGTTGTTCAAGAATTTTATAGCAAACAGCATACATTGTTAGATCCACCACATCCTCCTCAATCTATATTTGAAGATCCTCATGATATTCAATTGGTAAAGGCATTAGCCAATTCATATTTAAATTTACGTTTAACACATAATGCCAAATTAAGATCAGTAAAACATATGAGGAATAAGCTGGGTTTACGGCAGAAACTTCACAAGACTGTCCTCTTTAGTAATATCTGATTTACACTTAAATTTGTCTAATTCATAACTATTTTTGTATGATTTCAGAAAGCTTTAGACTGTATGTAGTTAGTTAAAAATTATAAATGTGATGATAACATTGTAAACACTATGTTGAAAAGAGTAACTACACGAATTTCTTGCCGGTTTTTTATCGGTAGAATGCTGCTTTCCGAACCGGTGGTTTGTAGTTTTGACGATTTGTTAGTGTTTTTAACCGACTTCAAAAAAAGGACGACGACTGAGTTTTTTTTTTGTCAGTTTGTTACCACATATCTCAGAGAGTTGTGAATTCTTTTTTTGTTCGAAAGGGTGTACTTCCTAGTTGGTCCCATTGTCGCCATATTGAAGTCGGTTTCTTTGGAAAAAGAAGTGGTGTTATTTAAAAAACGATTATGAATAAAAAATATTTTGGCTTTCAATGTTGGCCTTTTTTTTGTACGTATGTATTGTCATTGTCCTTAAATCATATTTTAATATAGTCACCCTATTCAGAGAGAGACAAAAGGGACATGCACTGTGCTTTCGTTCGGCTTCGATTTTCCGACAACAGCTTGTTCCTTATATATTACTTCTATGGGAAAATCACACGGGAGCCCATAGCATACTCAATGGTTAACATTTCTCATACAAAGCTAGAATGAATGAATTAAGATTTTTTTAAAATTAGATCTTAATTCAAAACCGAGAACAAAGAGGTTTGTGCCAAAATGTTTAATTTCAGTTGCACGACGGCAGACTAGACAGATAATAAATTTATACATTTTTAATAAGAATTGGTGACATGAGGATTACTTATATTTAGAGCATGGACCATCTGGCCTTAGAGAGCTTTGAACTTTCAAACCTTTGAAAAAAAAAGACAACTGAAGAAAAAAATAAATGTAATGCATAAAAAAAACTCTTACCTATTTACTCGAACGATTTATATTTTTTGTTTGCCGTTATTTTTAGTGTTTACGAAAAAAAACAGAGGATTTCTCTCTCAGGAGTCGAAGTGTTCTACATATTTTTTGTTTGGCTTGTTTTTGACCACGCATACCTACCTTTTTATAGAGTCGCCAGATATTGATAATTATTTTTTTATTGGAGAGGCCAATCAAGCTCATAAATTAAGTAAGTACCTACTTAATTAAGTCTCCTTCTTTTCGAGTCGGCAGCAAAACTATTATTATATACGAACTACGTAATGCTGCAATATTAATTGCTTATCCCAATCCTTATCTCAATACTTATTTCAATCCTTTCACCGGCCTCAAGCTTTTTTCCGTACCGTAACATGAAGTTTCTGTATATAATTTCTATGCGAAATTTCAAGTTTCTATCTTCAAAAATGAAGAGCTTTCATACAACCTTTCTCCATTGGTTAAAGGAGGATTCTTTAGGAAGTGAATTCCTGTTTTAGTGCCCCCTTCTTACAGAAAGAAGTCCCTTCAAAGGAAGCCCCACCCTAAATTTGACACTTACCCTTATAGTTTATTAGATTTCATTAAGAGTAAGTGACCTTTCACTTTTGTAAGGATAATATTTTTCCAGTATTTATAATATTCCCCCGAGTATAAATTATAAATGGCCCGTTCTCGGGTAAAGGTTATGAATTTTAACGTTGGCAGCTCACCAAGTTTCCTTTATTTTAGTACCCAATAATAATAAAGCAGGCAGGAAATGAACATGCTTTAACATACTTCATTTTTATACAAGATTAAGTTTTTAATAGGTCATGCATACCGGCTTATGTGGTACAAGCATTTTGAGGACTAATTTGAATATAAACAAAACGGGCGGATTGCTTTAGATAAAGATTTTATGGGTCATTTTAGATTGCTTTGTTTGAGATAAGCGATTGGATAGAGAAATGGGAATGTGGTTAAAACATACATAGCTTTTAGTAGGGGCGTCTGCAAAACAAAGTCATAGTATTTGTTTTTTTTCGGCATTTGCATGCTAGCTGCGACTGTTGTGCTTCTATTACTAAATAAATATTTATAACACTAATAGGGATCCTAGTTTTGCCTAGTGCTTACACAGTCAACAATGTCGAAGCAGCGAGCCCAAACTATTGCACTAGTCAGTTATAATAGAGTCATAACATTTTCTGCCCTCGCCGCGTACCGCACACATTGGCACAGTAAAGAGAAATCCTTTTGGTTTAATATTAAGTCTTTTTTTTATACAATACAAATTTCTGATTCAGTCTCTAGCTCACCACACTTTCTTTTTAATCTATCCTCTACCCTAAGGTTGTTTGGAAGAGATCGCTTAAAGCATTATAAGCGCTTAATTGTACAAAATTCCTTATTATACTGAGTTGTAAGTCAATTCTATGGTATGAAATATGTATAGTATTTATCTATCTAGCATTACGTTAAGAAGTAAAGCCTAAAGGTTGACTGGTAGAGAATGCCTACGCGGCAATAAGTTCGCCTTTTGTACTTTATTTTTATATTGTGCAATAAAGATTAAATAAATAAAGTTGTCTGTTTTGCTTTTCGTAGAGCACAATAGCTTTCAACTCTGCATATTTTTATGACAATCTATATCTTAGCCAATTCGAATCAATTTACCCAAGCAACACAAGATGAAGGTTCCTTACTGTGGTTTATTCAACTGTGGTAGCCATGACCAGTGACCACTCGTTTAACGAACAAACAATAACCAGTATGTAGTTTATAAAGCTAAGAGCACATGTCATGTTAAAATAACATAATATTCTTTTTTTTTTTAAACTAGCCGAATCGCCTTCGCTTCGCTTCGGGTACCTAGTTTAGGTTGCTATGGTAACGTTTTCAATACACGTCAGTTTGAAAGATAGGTAGCTTTTTGGTCATTTTTAGGGTTCCGTAGCCAAATGGCAAAAACGGGACCTTATAGATTCGTCATGTCTGTCTGTCTGTCCGTCCGTATGTCACAGCCAGTTTATTCCGAAACTATAAGACCTACATTATTGAAATTTGGTGCGTAGATGTATTCTGTTAACCGCATTATGATTTTAAAATCATCATCGTCGTCATCATCCTAGCCTTTTTCCCGATTGTCTCAGGGTCGGCTTCCCAAGCTGAGAGATTTGGCGAGGGCTAAGCTTTTACACAGAGCGACTGCATTATGATTTTAAAATAAAATCAGAAAATAATTTTAAATTTTTGGGGTTCCCCATACATAGAACGGAAAATCGTTTTTTTTTTCATCAAACCTATAGGTACGCGTGGGGTGAGGTTTCTAACATCATTTCTTTCTAAACTGAATACTTAGTTTGCACGAGAGACTCTTCCAAAGTTCTGATTTTACCACTTTGGAAGAGTCTCTCGCGCAAACTATTCAGTTTAGAAAAAATGACATTAGAAACTTCATCATCATTTTAAAATACCTATCCATAGATACGCCACACGTATAGGTTTGATGAAAAATATTTTTTTGAGTTTCAGTTCTATGTAAGGGCAACCCCAAAAATTTTGTTTTTTTTCTGATTTTATTTTTAAGTAATAATGCGGTTAACAGAAGACATCTACGCACCAAATTTCAATAATGTAGCTCTTATAGTTTCGGAATAAACTGGCTGTGACATACGGACGGACAGACAGACAGACATGACGAATCTATAAGGGTCCCGTTTTTGCCATTTTGGCTACGGAACCATAAAAAACCAATAGCTGTTAAAAAAATACTTGTCGTCAGTTGGTACTCACCTTTAAACAACTTTACATTTAATTTCGGTCATTCGGCTCTCATAATATACGGACAGAATGGAGTGTATTGTCAACAATATTGCATTCAGTGAAGACTTTTGATGCATGATAACGAAATAAGTACCAATAATTTTTTTTATCGTTAATTTAAAATAAAATATGCGTCGAATAACTTATTTTGACTTTGGAAAGAGATCAATGCCTTTTGATCTAATGATGAGGTGGAGAGAAGAAGAATCCCTGCCCTTGGAGAAGTATTTAATTATAATTAAATACTAGTAATAGTCGATCATTTGGTATCTAAGATCGACGCAGAACGCCTAACTCAGGGCACATTATCAATAAAGTTCCGGTCTGGTTGTTAGACTCATCAAATTAATCATTAACAGATAATATCACACACATCTATATAGCTACAATCCCACAGTCAGCAGCTTGAATACTTGTGTTAAGGTGTTATGAGTATCAGAACAACGAAGATGCTACTAATACATACTTATATACAAATAATACAAACATCCATATTATTATGTAGTAGTTAGTAGACTACGATGCCTGTACACCTGGCTGACTTGACACTTGACTGGCTTGATATGATACGTCATTTGGTAGTGACCTCTGCCTTTTGAGCCTAGAGTCGTGGGTTCGATTACCGCACAGTATAAACATTATTGTGTTCATGAACATATGTATAATTTATGTATTTATTTACAAAAAAAAGTATCTAAGTAAGTTTATCAGTTTGTCTAGTACAAGCTTAGGTTTAGTTTGGAGGCTAGATGGAATTATTTATTCACATAGGCATCCACAACATAAAGGTATGTACTCATTATGATGACAATGATTCCTGAACACCACGTTTCGTTCTGCCGTTGTCTAAAACGCCAACATCTTATAAAAAATTCAAACTAGCTTATCGACTTAATTCTGAAATTGGCTACATTTCTTGGAAACATTTGTGTATTTTGTTTTATAACACCGAGCTCTAAAGCTTAACGTGAATAAATAATTTCAGATTACGTGTAAAATTGTAAAGTTACTATTTTTAAAATTTCATTTTTAAAACTTTGAAAAAGCTTTTTTGTTTATTCTATTGAAGGATGAAATGGGTTTTTCATACTAGTTAAGGCTTTTTCAAGTGAAAAATAATAGGAGTAGCTCACTAAAAAGATATGATTTTTCACTACATAGTGTAAAACAAAGTCGTTTTTGTCTGTTTGACCCTAAGTACCGAAATCCGTAGCGTAGTATGCCTAGAAAACTACGCGACATATTTCGATGCGGTTTTTTTATAGAATGATTTAAGAAAAAGGTTTAATGTACATGTCGCAGTCATCTAATTGAATCTTCCATTCAATTGAATGGCTAGCGAGTTCATTGAATGCCGACATTCAATTCCCCGGCTGCGGAGCCGGGGCGGGTGGCCAATAAGTCATATAACGCACATCAAAAATCAAATCTCATCACATCAGGATCTCTTCCAATTATACGAATCCGCGCATCCGAAACGTCACAGGAAAACGTCTACGTAAAAGCTACGTCAGTGTGCAATGATAAATGGACCCTTTAGCGGACACGTAGAGAGTGTAATGTAGAAAAAATAATTATGTCTCGTGACACCGCGCCTCGTTTAATGAACCGTTGATCTGTTATGATGGCCTGGCCTGTATTATTGTGGAAAGCTTTGGCGTTACACTTTTTTGTAGCAGCCAAAATTGTATACCGAGTGATAATGACGACTGACTCGGTGGTTCAATTGGTAGTGACTCCTGCCTACTGATCCAAGGGTCGTGGGTTCGATTCCCGCACAGTGCAAACATTTGTGTTCATAAACATGTCTGTTTGTATTGGTCTGGGTGTTTTCTAGGTAGGCATTTATTTACAAAAAAAAAGTATTTAAGTAGTTTATCAGTTGTCTAGCACCCATAGTACAAGCTTCGGCCTAGTTTGGGGCAAGTGTGGCCCAACGTGGCATGTCTTGAGTTATTTATTCTTAATGAACTGTTGGGATTGTAAGCAAGCAAAATTCTCTCCAGAGACCCATCATCTTTTCGCTCCAAGCCACTCTGACGAGCCCGTAGTGCATCATACCACATAACAGATGAGGCTCTGGTTGAACCTATCAAATTCAGGACTAACTTCTACAATAATTAATGTTACTTATTTAAGTTTCATCTATTACCATTAAGCTTTCATCTGAATAATGTTTCATTACAAAATTGATTCACTCTTTTGCAAAGGTATCCAGAAATATCTCATAAAATTGTATAAAAGCAATACTCTGCAACAAAATTTAATTTTAATTCATTTTATACGACTCATATTTTTTATGTTAACAAATTTCAGTTTTCCCGAGAAATATATCCAATATTATTTTCACAAATTCGTGAATCGCAATATTAATATTTGCAACAACGTCATTAAAAATTCACGCGACATAAAGGAAAACCTCAGAAAACGCGACTCCACGATGAAATTGATTTATACGTTTAACGGAAAAAGTATTTCATTAAGTGCGAAATGTTTGTACGTATTTGTTAATACTACGTAGGGTTGCCATCTGCATCACCTAAATTGCCAGCGCCGGGTAACACGGCACACAATCCCGGACATTTGGGCGAAATATGGCTTTTTCTCCGGACACTTCAGAATATGTTCATTCATTTTTTATTATTTTGCCGTGCCTTCTTGATTGTGGATTTCGATTTTTGAGTTTGACAATTTGAGTTTCGATTTCAAAAGTGTCCGAATTTTACCCGGGTGCTTTTAAATTCTCCATAGACACAGACAACTGAATTTTCCGCTTCCCAAACGTTCTCAACATAGCTTCTATTATTCAAATGAACGAATCTACTTACGCCACATTATCCCCGGCAAAGAATAATACATTACGCAGAGAGTTTACCCCGTGAATCGAGGTGCAAATATAGTTTTTAAATCAGCGGGAGTATGAATAATTCAGTCGACGCTGCACGATCTCTGGCGGTTCTGCTTCAATATTAAATCTTTGACATCGATGCGCTGAAAACAATTCGCTGATGGCGAGTTGCGGTGTTGGAACGGGGATGTAACGAGATGAGATAACAAGTCATTTAATCTCCTTTGAGTCACTTCAGTAGTTTGAATGCCCTTCTCCCCCTCAAGTCTAGAATCCTAAGTCAATGGCTACCGCCGTGCTGGGCTTTAAAGCCGCGGCCACACATTGGAGATATTTGCACCAACGTAACGTTTTGCGCCCAATGCACCAATGTGTGTATCGGTACTTTGACACAATGAAGACATTGAGCGCGTTAGTATTGGGCATTGAACAGTGATTGGACGCAAAGTTGAATCCAATGTGTGGCCGCAGCATAAGACATATCTTATGCCGCTGACAGCATACTATCAGGCCAAAACTAGAGCAAATTTTTCTAAAATCGGAAAAGTTTAAAAGGCTAGAAAATTACATATAGATATAGAAGTTAATAGAAGATTACAAAAAACATGATTTATTCAATATCAGGAAATAACAGGAAACGGCAGCAGCGTTTGTCTGGGTACAAATAAAACCTACTGCGGTTACCAACCCGCCTGCCAAGCGTGGTGACTATGGCATTTCCCCCCAAAATGACAATTTTCATTGGGTCTGGTGATGATTTTGAAGTACATAAATAACTATAAATATATCTACGAGGAATCCCGCATAACGTAGTCAATCCAGCAAAAATCCCGCGGGATTGGAAACAGTGTGGGATCGCAATCCCTAGGTGGGAGCTTATCTATCTTCCAAATATATTGAAAAATCAGACCTTAATCAATAATGTTATTGTCGTACCTCACAATAACCCGCATTGGTCTTTTAGAAGCGCGGGTCTGAGCCGCGCCGATATCGGCTCCTTCCGCGAAAGCTTCACAAATACACTGAAAATACCATTATTTACAGTTGAATCATATTCATTTGAGGGTATTATTGGAGCTAAATTAGTTTCTTAGCTTAGCGCATTGCAGGAGGCTGCAATGCCTTGCAGGAACTAATTTAGATAGATAGATCGTCATCATCGACAGCCTTTCGCAGTTTACTGCTGAACATAGGCCTCTCTAGTTGTTCGCCGCTATGGTCAAACATATAAAGGCCCTGCTCATAATCGACACGCTCGGCAGGCAGGTTGGCAATCGCAGGGCGTAACTTCCCACTCCGAAGATGCTGCTGCCCGTCATTGGCCTATGATAGATAAATAGATATTCTTTATTGCACAAAGAAATACGGAAAACGGTAATATATGTATTGTGGTACAATCTAGGCTGTCTTATTGCTAGTAAGCAAGGTTCGGGGTTTTTTTATAGTAGCTCGAAATAATGGCTTCCCTACGCCTGATGGAAAGCGGAAGAGAAGCCTAAGTCGTTGTGACAACGGGCAAGTAACTAGTCAATCACCTGTCAGTTGCCACCGCCATGATGCCGGCCCAACCCTAACGCCCCACAAGCTCTAGTAATCCGGCAGAAACACGCAAAGGTCATTCTCTGCGATATTCTATAGGGTGGAGGTTCTTCCCCGAACGGGCGGCTCAGTTAGAGCGAAGATTCTCTATGCTGTACCTCACTTCTCTCTATGTCCAGCAGTGGATGTCTCCAAGATGATAATGATGGAATACTATAGCTTGGTGAATTACTAGTTACATGAGTAATGACCACTCAGAGCCATTTTTTATCTGCAATCGTTTAGAAATAAACCCCGAACCTCCCCACATCTGTCACCTCAGTCTACGCAAATGTGAGCATGATGGATCGCGCTGTTATTTAGATGGTGATATTTCAATAATATTACTGCTAAAAGCGACATTAGGACGCGATATTTCACGTTCTTTATGCACAATGTGTGTAACAAACCAACACAAGAAATATTTAGTACTAACTAACTAATCTATTCGAGCGATCTATTTGCCTTTTTGGTTCTACAATCATCTACGAGTATTATAAGATCTATTTGGTTTTATAATTAAAAAATATTGACATCATTATTGCTTTTAGCATTAAATTTGTCTTTTATACTTTTAAGTTTAAATAAGAAATTTCTTTTTGTTTAATAAAGTTCTAATAAATAAATTAACGGCATAGTGGCCTCCCCTTGCTTGATTTCAAGTAAAAGGCACGCCCAAGTCTCTTTGGTAACAGACAAGTAACTAAATACATAAATATATGTAATATCACACAACAAAGAAATTAGCTTATGCACTTGTGTTATGGTTATCAGGACAGCGAAGGTAACACATATAACTACAAATATAAAATCCAGACACGGAACGATCACAAATGTTCATCACCGAATGTTTGTCCCACGAAGCAAATTTGTCCCGTGTGGGCATAAAATAAAACCCACGACGATAGCAGGTGAAATCAATTACTTCTCGCCTTATAGGTGATCCCTATACTAAGTAATTAAAAATAACTTTTCTATTTCCAACGACTAACCCATATACTCTTTCTTTGTGCGACCGGTTAATTGAAGATTAGTGTCTATTATTTGGTAGTTTTATAGGCAAAAATACTGTGTAATTCACGGGGGATTTCGGTTGTTCAGAACGAGATCAAATTGTATTCAGGCGAGGACTCGTATGGAAAATAATTTATGTACATTTTCATGTATTACGAAACTTGTTGGTTGTGCTGCCCAGGATTTTAAATTGTACGTCCAAAATAATCTTTTAATCCCAAAAATAACGTGTTTTCATTGTGCTGAATAAAAATTACAGGTAAAATCTAGCTTGTTAAACTTGTAATAACCATTCACTTAATGAAATTATCATCAGCCCATCGCAGTCCACTGCTGGACATAGGCTTCTCCAGTTGTTCGCCACTTTGGGAAAATACCTGGAGGCTTTAACCATAATCGCCACGCTGGGCAGGCGGGTTGGCGATCGCAGGGCTTGCTTCCTCTGCTGCCCGTCATCGGCCTGTGGTATTTAGCTACGCCTTCAATCGTGATGGTTATACCACTACCAGTCGATTGCCAGAGCTTCATCTGCCCAGCAGCGGGGCGATTATGGGTAAATCACCAGGTGTTTTCCTTAAGTACCTAATAATTGTAGAGGCCTATGTCCAGCATTGGACTGCGATATACTGATGATGAAGTGTCGTATCAGGTATGAAATAAAACATACTTAAAGCGTCTTCGTTTCACTCTTTGCAGAGCAGTCATGGACATCATGAGTGAAGGGAGGACACTGCTGTTGCTCGTCTTCTGGTATCTCACCACGTCATCTGGTGTGCAATATGCAAAAAAATCACAGATTTTGCTACCATTTCAATTATTTATTAATTGAAGTAAAGCCCACTGGTTACCAAATTAATGTTTAATACTTGAAACCTTAAACCTCACCACTGTATGAGACTGCCCCTACTCACCCAACATAAGACATTAAACATTAAAATTATTTATTAGCTATATTTTAACCCTAAAACCTGTATTTTGGTTTAACCGTGTTACACAAAATGCGCTTCAGGGCTAGTTAAATCATCAAAACATCGCTTAATTTAGCGCATCGAGAGGAATCTCATTTAAATAGAGGATTAAACTCTGTTTAATCCTCACCATCACGTGTACAACCATCTGTGTAATAAACTGCGATTTTTTCCCTCTCCTGGGGGAGAATATCACCATAATTCGCTAATCGCTTCTAAGTGGGGTGAACTTTTATCCTAACATTTTTTCCGCCATTAAACTCGTTCCAAGTTTTGACACATTCAGGGTTTCTTTCGTAACTCTTTTCCATAATTTGAATCAATAACCATTGAGACAATTTTTCTGGATCACAATTTGGGTAATAGAGACATAGTAATTACCAAGACTTGCAGATAGAAACTCGATGTTAGTCGAACTCAAGATCTTTAACACAAGAATCTAGGATACTGTATCCAAGGATGCAAACGTTTTGTTTTTTTTTTAAAGTAACAACCTTCTAACTGGTCTGGTGGCTGATTTGGTAGAGACGTCTGCCTCGGTCATGAATTCAATCCCCACCCGGGACAACATTCGTGAGTTTCAAGCGACAACAGTTCAGTATGTAGTATGTCATTTGGTAACTGTCAATCTATTGCCTGAAATATGACTGTACTGGGAAATATCTTGACATTCTTGACCTTGAACCTCACGACTGCTTACCATCAGGTGGAGTGAGGTCATCTTAAACGCTCTTGTTATAAAAAAGTGTTTCTTTCCTCTTACAAAGCTAGGTTTTTAGGCAGGGTGTGATACGGCCGGCATCTTAGTGGGCCTTCAAGGTGAGGGTGACAGGCAGTGTAGGTTCTTCATTGGTTCTATTTGGTCAACCTAATTACTTTAAATATAAAAAAAAGAAAACATAATTTAATACCGGATTCCTTCTGTCATAAGTTTGAAAGCAATCGTGGATGGAATCGAAACGAATGATTCGCCATGAATATGCAAGTAGGTACGTATTATTTTAAAAAATGCGTTTAAAAATAAAATTATTCCTCCTAGATCTGGCATAATAGAAATATTTTTTTCAACATTTTGCCTTGTTTTAATTTCTGTCACGTTTTACTCAAGGTCTTAAAATTGCGGGGCTACTGAATCGGAATAAAATGAGATATTTTTTATAACACTTTCCTACCATTATTTTCATAGGTATTATTTTAATTTTAGACGTGTGATGAACTCGTTGTGTAATTATTTCGATGAATTACCCTTTTTACTATAATTATCGTCTATCATCATCAGCAGGGATGTAAGGGAGCGGCCTATGATATTTTCGCTCACCTGCCCGTGGTGCATCCTGCCGAATAACGAACGAAGCGCTGGTAACCGACTGGTGGCGGTATAACCATTACAATTGAAGGCGTAGCTAAATACCACAGACCGATGACGGACAGCAGCGTCATTGGAGCGAAAAGCTACGCCTGCGATTGCCAGCCCGCCTACCTAGATTGGCGATTATGGGTATACCCTCCAGATGTTCGCCCTAAGTGGCGAACAACTTGGGAGGCTTATGTCCAGCAGTGGACTGCAATAGGCTGATGTTGATAACTTGGTTATTGACCGCGTTATCAGGAGAGTTTTAATCATAACGCATAAACTCACTGCAAACATTCAAGGCGCCACTATAAATTATAGTTACTAGAATCGTCAATATATCGTATCGTGCCCTATGAATAGTTGATCGCACGAAGCGAACCACTCAAACTTGTTCGCGCTACTCGCTAGACGTCAGACTCTATCCGATATTTATTGACGCCCGAGTGTAATATGCTCTTTTAATACAATATGCATGTAGGTGTTTGAAATATGACTATCGGGCCGGTGGAGCAGAAACTAGGCGAAATAAACAGTTGGATTTAGGGTTGCCATCAGCTTAATTGCCGGCGCCGGATAACACGGCAAAAATTCCGGATTTTTGGGCGAAATATGTTTTTTTCCCCGGACACTTTAGAATATTTTTTGTTCCTGTTTTAAATTCGGAAATCACACGGACTACTTCGTTAGAAATTCGTCAAGTCTAAAGGACTCCGTACCCAGGTTGTCATAGGAGAACATGTTCAGGTGGGGGTACTCTGATGGATCGGACCTTGCCTGCTAGTGTGGTGCCTCTCTCCAGAGTGTCTCACTTGGTCTGCTGTCACACGAGGAGAGACCTGCTCTCTCACCGAGCTAATGTCCGTGACTGGGGGTGCGGTCTAGTTGGCGGAGCACTGGGCACAGCGTGTTTGATTTCGATTTCCCATCGCAACGCAAAGAAGAAGAATAATAGCATAAAAACTTGAGCAATCAAATGTTCACTATTTTAAAGACAGTTTTGTGTTTTCGTATGAGTCATCATCATCCTAGCCTTTTTCCCGATTGTCTCAGGGTCGGCTTCCCAAACTGAGAGATTTGGCGAGGGCTAACCTTTTACACAGAGAGACTGCCATCAGACCTCCGCAACACTTAGGGTAAGCTATACCCATTCCCAGTTTAGGCGTCAGAGTTGTCATCATCTCTGATATTATGTAACGACTGCTATCTGAGTTGGTAAAGATAGCACCCGGGACCAACAGCTTAACGTGCCTTCCGAAGCACGGAGGAAATCGGTGTCAAATTTTGGTCACCCATCATCGGATTGACCGCGCCAATGGTTGCACAACGTTGCGATCATTGTTAAGCGAACAAGACCGCGGCGCCACCGAGCTCCTCCTGTTTTCGTATGAGTATCTAATAAAAATGAAGTAGGTATAAGCCACGACGATACGGTTCCGTTTGCTAATACGTATTTGTTTGGCACTCCGTAATTAAGCACGTCGTTTCATAATACGACTGTGTGTAATTAAGTTCGTGTGTACGTCTGGATTTTAATGAGAGACTAATAAAGATAATGGTTAAGTGCTTTGGGCTTTGAAGACCACGAATTTGTGTTCAAAGACTTTTGAACGAATTATTTCATATCGTCTCTTATGCCAAAATTATTAGGAGAGTGTAGCGGTATCGTGAAATAGACTTCACTATTTGGTGCAAATGTTAAGTCGCAAAATGCGTTTCGCCCCTACTTTCATAGGCGGACCGGCCAAATTTTTGTTCTTTGAGGGATTTTTAACCCACTTAAAAAAAAGGAAGAGGTTCTCAATTTGACTGAATTCTTTTTGTTGTTGTATGTTTGTTATCACATACTTATCTCCGAGAATTGTGAACCGCATTGAAAAATCCTTTTATTGTTCGAAAGGGTGTAATTTTGAGATGGTCCCATTGTCAGCATATTGAAGTCTGTTTTTCTTGCTCAAAATGCTGTTAGTCATTTCCAAATTATACAATTACATGTGTTTGTTCCGTGTCTGGGTGTTTATATTTGTACACTTGTGTTTGTTCCGTGTCTGGGTGTTTATATTTGTATTTAAGTATTTATTTGTGGTACCTTCGTTGTTCTGATACCCATAACACAAGTGCTTAAGCTACTTACTTTGGGATCGGAGCAATGTATGTGATGTTTTCCGATAAAAAAAAAAAAAATTAACAATTACTGCTGTTACTTTTAAAAGTCTTTACTGTGTCCTTACCACGTTCTTACACAATAATATATCATTCAAAAGAGCGGAAAATTCTGAACAAAACTGTATACTCAACTCATTTTGTGAGTTTTGTCCCTTACCTTAATTCAGCCTACGGCCGACAATATAAATTACATATACGCAAAATATGTGCATTTGGAAAACGCTAACTGTACAAAATCTTCTAAAACCATTTCAAGTTAAGTACATTATGATGTGAGAATATGGAAAAGCCGCGCATTTGCAACGAATCCAACTTAAAGTTTGATATTGTGGTAAGGCTCTTAAAATCACAACTTTTTCGCTCCCGTGGTGTCTTCTACAGACTTTGCCACGGAGAGAGCTCTGAAGAGTTGTTTGACATCATGTCAGAGTGTCCTTATTATACCTACCAAGGCACTACTTGACTCCGCGACAGGGTCCACCCGTACCGTTTAGAAACTGTTCGTCCCGAAAGATCGTTGTTTCCGCGTATGTAAGCTCTGGAATGAGCAGCCACGGTGTTTTATGAAGGTTACGACTTGTCCTTCTTCAAACGTGTGCTTAAGAGAATTCACGGTAGGCAGTGGCATAGCTGTGCCCCTAGCACTGCAGAGTCTTCGAGTGGCGGTAATCGTTTAACATCAGATGGACTGCTTGCTCCTCTCCCATCATCTGAAATATAGTAGACGTAGTGAAATACACGGCAGACAATTATAGCTAATCACCTGGTATGAAACTAAGGTTTTCCTTTGATAAACACCACATAATCACCAAGATGCGCGACAATAAAATTAGGTATTAATGTTTACTAGCTGTGCCGGCGGCGTCGCACGCGTGGGTCGGGTTTCAAAAGTAACGGTATTCCATAAAATGGTACCTAAATTTTAAGTATAATGTGGGGACCGGGACGTCTAAATGAAAGAGGTGTTGCCTGATGGAAGTCTGGTTTATTACTCCTCGTTAATACTAATTATAATGTCTTATGTGTAATCGGATAGGGTTAGGCGTGTCATACACTACACCTCCCTTCCTTTTTTGAAAAAAAAAATACCACATGGATACATGTCAATTAAAATAAGTATTTTTTTTTTGGTCTAAATACATACAATAATTGTAAAATGAAATCTATAACTAAAAGTCAGAAATATAAAAAATCCCATAGAATTTAACTTAGACAAAATAGAACACAAAATTAATGCAAATAAAAAAATATATATTACAATACCTTTAGGGCAACATATTTTTTTTTTTACTACAAATTGTATGAAAGATTCATTAAAAACACCATATATTTCTCATTTTCCACACGTTTACATTATTATAGCTCTCGTATTTTATTGTTTTATAGCTCTCACATTTATTTATTTATTATTCAAATTACACAAAGAGTCCATTTCTATCCTAATCATTATTTTATCCACGACCTTATTTACTCATTACCTATCATAACTCAATTTCATAATAATGTTCTTCATATTGTAGTGGTACACTCATCATCTCACATTTGGTACATTTTCCTTTTATTAGACCTACAAGTCCTATTCATTTTTATTGGTACATATACTCTATACTAGTCGACTTCACTTCATATTTATTATAACATCTTTATTCACTCATTTATAGGGTAACTAATGACCCTTTAATTAGAAGATCATGTTTTAAGTCTACTGGACTCCAACTTATCTCACGGAGGAAAACTCGTTCACACCATGATCGAATGGAAGGATCTGACACTTCTTTGTACCATAAACCTTTATTAGAGTACCTATCTCCAACGGGTTGCGGCGATGAAACTCGTTCACGTCGCATTGCCCTGAAGGACCTCTATTTGTACCTTAATTGTGTACCACATACATAAGCTTCTCCTTCCTTCCTTCATCCTTTTAACTAACATATCTATACACATCAGAAAAATTCTGTTCGGGTCCAGGTAACATTCAAAATGAATATATTTGACTTACAAAATTTTATAACACAGCTTTGGGTGATCAATCCAAATACCTAGTTTCCATTTATTTTATCAGCCAAATTATTCGCATATCTAAATCAACATTCAGTTCCTTTTAAAATCACATCCATTATTCCTTCAATACTTGAACAAACTTTCAAATAATTCCTTCATATTTACTTACTTTTTATATCTACTTTTATATCCATACTAAATTATTTTGTTTCCTACATTATTCAAAACATAATATCATAAAAAAAATTAAAACATTGATAAGGTTGCATAAAACATTGTAACTAACTGATTAATTAGTTTTGTAGTTGTAGGTACTGACAACATTCCGTATTGGACACCGTTTCGCGTTACGAACAAAGTTCGAAAACTTATTTGGCATACAATTCAAAACAAAGACGCGACCTAGTTTATCATTCCGATATTGAAATGTGATCTCTAAATTACACTTATAGAATGGAATGTTCCATTATTCTAATGCAATCGCTAAAATTCTAGGTATTAATTAGCTAATAAACAATTTATTTCTCTGTATAATTGTTCAAATAAACATATTAAGCATGATTAAAAAAAAACATATTCTCGAAAGGTAATTTAAAATATAGGTATTTAAGGACTTTTATTTTTGCAACTAAAATCAAGTAATTATTCCTGCCTTTTTCTGTTATCTACTTAATTAGTAAAATAGTACGATAAAATTTTAACACAATTCTTAAATACATTGTTATGCAAATTAATTTTTGACAATAAAATATTACACTACACACAGATTACGTATAGATAATGCAGTTGACGCCAAATAGATACCTAGGTCACATTTTTTTTTGTATTGAAAACAGTGTACTTAAGATTAGTTACATAATACATTTTTTTTTTTATATTTTTACCTATTATATTTTTTTTTTACTAAACTAAAACAGTACTTCCATCACTTCCTATCATCACATCACTTCCGGAGCACTACACTTTTTGTGTCATATCACTTAACACTTATTTCCAACTCCAGTGCCTGTGACTGGTCACCTGGCCTGGCTGGCCAGTAGCGGCATCCATCTCGGACACGAACAACTCCCGGCTCCCTGCAAACTCGCTCAATTTTCGACACATTCACTTCCAGCACTTAGCTTAACTGGATGTGAGCACTCTCCAGTTTCCATGTTTCAGCAGATTCACGAGCTCACTTTTGCTCCTTGCGCAATATTTCATAACTCCATGATTTTATGACATTTGGTTTCATATGTAGGTATAATTGTCCATATTTAAATTCACTTTGCACTATTTTCCGAAAAGAAAAAAAAAAATCAGTCTCTTACGTTGAATGCACAGCACTGCCCATAAGGCAGTCCTGTCACGGTCGCCATATAATGTGGGGACCGGGACGTCTAAATGAAAGAGGTGTTGCCTGATGGAAGTCTGGTTTATTACTCCTCGTTAATACTAATTATAATGTCTTATGTGTAATCGGATAGGGTTAGGCGTGTCATACACTACATAAGTTAGACCTCTAGCAAAAAATGGTGAAAACCGCATTTAATTCCACGTAGTAGTTAAGGCGTGATGTGCGATCAAACATAATAGATAAAAATTTCTCTCATTTTGCCAACACTTCCCGTCACTGCTCTGCTCCTATTGATTGTAGCGTAATGAAAAGTATACTATAACCTGCCCAGGAGTATGAAAAATAATCGTACTAAGTTTCGTTAAAATCCGTCCAGTAATTTTTTTTCTATAACGAACATACAGACAGACAAAAATTTTACTGATTGCATTTTTGGCATCAATATCGATCATTAATCACCCCCTGATAGTTACTTTGAAAATATATTATTCATGTACAGAATTGACTTCTCTACAGATTTATTATAAGTAGGTATAGATTTGTTAAATTGGAATGAACCCGGACCCTTTGGATACTACACGCTTTAGGCTTCTATCTAAACATTGCTCCGTGGCCGTCAAAAAGTATAGCGTATGTTTGTAGTAAACGTGTAGAGATATACTATACATCAGTGTTTGAATACGGAAACTAGCGGGTTGCACCTTTTGTTATTGCTCGGCCCTATGTAAAGATAAACTTTGATGCTACTTGCATTGTGTCATGCACCTTGCATCATACAGACGAACCCTATTTCAGGACAAACTAGTTTGGTCTGGGCTAAACTAGTTTTTCTTATACGTATGTATATGTGATAGGGTTAATTGGTACAGCTTAGGTCAAACAAGTATGGCCTAAACTTGATAGTAGATATAAATAGTTCCATCATGTATTTATTTACAAAAAAAAATGTACCTAAGTAAGTTTATCAGTTGTCCAGTACCCATAGTACAAGCTTCGGCTTAGTTTGGGGCTAGATGGATTTCCTCAACGACGACATCTCCTGGACTGCTGCTTCGTAGTAAACTTTGCATTGTATAGACTCAACTTTTATTTTGCATTGTGTAACTTTAAAATATTAAAAAATGTTGTAATACCAAATCATGTAACAATTGGCGATTTAAAAAGAGTAACTACCGAGTTTCTTGCCGTTTCTTCTCGGTAGAAATCTACCTTCCGAACACGGCGGTAGCTTCTTTTAAATTGCTTTTATTCACATTCTTACATTACTTTTTATATTTTTACATTATTTTTTACTTGACGATTCATAAGTGCTTATTTTAAGTTTATGTGAATAAAGGTATTTTGACTTTGACTTTGACTTTGAGATGGCTATGTGTGGCCCAGCGTGGCATGTCTTAGGTTATTTATTTAGATATTATTAATATCCAGCAGTAGAAACCTACTGGTTGATGATGATAATGACCTACCTATGCTTCGAACTTTATAGACACAAACAAAAATCTCTTGTTCTAGTGGCCCCACATATAATATCAGCTCGCAGTATGCTCCATTAAGCGCGTCGCGTCAACGAATTATAAAGTAGATCCGCGGCAATATCAGCGGAGTGAGCAGTTATCGCCGCGCTCGCCGCAGATGACGCCAATTGAATCGCGCAAACGGAGATTGCATACGTTCAAACGGATTGACGTAAAAGACAGCATAGATCAAACTAGCTTACCTAAGTCCGGTAGATTTACCAGTTTCATCATCATCAGCCTGCAAACATCCACTGCTGGACCTGCCCTTATGACAGTTGTCAAATATTTCACACTCATTTTCAGTCACCAGTTCACCACGCCTGTCCGGATGGTTGGTGAACGCAGTAGGTTTTATTTTCACTAAGGTAAACGCAGCTGCCCGTTTTCAGATAGACTCTTAATCATTTTCTACGACATCCATGAGATGAGATGAAATGGCCCTATATGAAATTGGCCGGCATATTGTTTAGCATTAGACATCCTATGATGATCTATGCATCGAAGTAAGTATGAAGACAAAAACAAAAATCTCTTGTTCTAGTGGCCCCACATACAATATCAGCTCGCAGTATGCTCCATTAAGCGCGTTGCGTCAACGAATTATAAAGTAGATCCGCGGCAATATCAGCGGAGTGAGCAGTTATCGCCGCGCTCGCCGCAGATGACGCCAATTGAATCGCGCAAACGGAGATTTCAGCTTTACGATCCGTTCAAACGGCGCGGCGTGAAAGACTGTAATTGCATGAGGAATCGATTAGACCTTGTAGATTCTGGCGAATTAGCAATCGAGATTGGTCTAATGGGGGGAAGTCTTAATGTAACTGTGTAGCTGTTAAGTTTGAGTGGTCTTAGACTACTTATCTCTTGTATTATGTAGATGTCTATATACCAGAATCTGATATCAGGACTAGAGGGATTTCGACTATTAGCAAATCTAGAAAAGATCGTACACAAACCAAATTATTTAGGATCGCATCTTGTGATCCCCTTCTTGTCATCCCTATCCAAGGGCCCCCTCTAGCGGGTCCCCATTTGGAAAGCAGTTTCATTAGGAACTGATTACATAGAACTGCAAACCATATTTCACAAATTGGGTGGATAGAAAGTAAATCCAGCACTGTGTAGCAGCAAATCATCAGCCTATCTCAGTCCACTGCTGGATATCCAGTTGTTCGCCACTTCAGTCAAACATTATGAAGGCTTTGCCCATAATCGCTACCTTGGGTAGGCGGGTTAGCGATCGCAAGTCGCAGTTTCTCGCTCCGGTGACGCTGCCTCCTGTCATCAGCCTGTGGTATTACCTACGCCATAAATCGTGCTGGTTATTCCGCCACTATATCTACGAATCGGTTGCCAGACATGACATTGTGTTAGTCATATTAGTTCACATACAATTACTGCACTACATAGTAAAAGTAGCCGAGAAAACATAGCGACCAGAGTTTTCCGTTTGACTGAGGCTATCGAAAATCGACTGGGCATTTTATTTGTAAAAGGCGACCCATTTTACGATAGAAGATTTATAACATAGCCTGCAAATATTTTGTGTTATATTTTAGAGGACACAGTTCGAAGCGAACGAGACTCTTTTGAATATTTCCTGAAATATTTCCTGCTGTGTCTACATCTTGTCTATTCTATGAAATGTGAATGCGATACAACGTAGCTTTTGCCTACGTACAGATAGAACTTACTGCACCCACCTGCCAGGCGTGGCGACTAAGGCAAAACTTTAGACCTCCCCCAATGACATAAATGTCAAATTGGGGGAGGTTTAAGAGTATATCCCAGCAGTGGATGTCATCGGGCTGATGATGATGGCAGATTGGATTAAATGCTAAATTGAATTGATAAAATCAAACTCTTTCAACATTTCAACAAGCAGAATCATTTGTCTACATTAGTATTATAAAGAAGAAATATGTTTTGTAATGAATAAGCTCAGTCCAGGCTGGCGGACGTCCCACGCCGCGTTTTCTGTCAAAAGGTGTCCAGTCCAAAACTTTTCGACTCCAAAGGCCATCTGTTCTTATTGCTATGAAACATGCCCACCACTGCCATGCAGATGCTAACCCACTGCCACTTCCACCTGCTAATCCTCTGGGCTAAATCCGTAACTTTGGTTCGTCTACGTATCTCCTCATTCTTGATCCGATCCCGTAGAGAAATGCCGAGAACAGCCTGCTCCATAGCTCGCTGCAGGAGTATCATTTGTTATTGGGCAGGTTGCACCACGGGCGGGTGAGGCTGGCTTGGAAAGATGATAGGTCGCTCCCTTACATTCCTTCCATTTAAACAGCCGGAAACAGTGCTTTGATAAATTCCAGGTGAAAACAGTAGTGAGCCAATCTATACATCGGAAACTTCTTAATAGCATTCGCGGCGCAGTTTGAATAAATCCCGGCTCCGTTTGCCCCATTACAGCCGGTTTCGACAACTCGTTACGAGCTTGTGTTGAAAAAGTTTGACCTGAACGTAGGGTCACTGCAGTTTCATGTTCATTGCACTCCGGTTAGCGGCACCGAGGAACGCATCGTGCATCGCAAGATGCAGGGAGGACACCACACCGTCCTCCCGAGGTGTGCCGTTCTTACTGGGCGGCGCAGTGCTAAAGCGCTTTGGGGGGTTGTGTCGAATCCCTCCGGGCATCCCGACCCTCCTCAGACAGAGTGCTCGTAGCGGACCACCGTCGGGTTTAGTGGGTATTCTCCGCTAAATAGGAGTGAGCTCCACATAACCCAAGTGTCCCGTGCCCAGGGCCCTGGTCTATGCGTAAAGGAATTCCCGACGTTAAAAAAAATGGTGAGTACGTATGTATAACGTCCAACCTCCTACGTAGGATCATAAGATAGGTATGAAAATAACTAATTACATAGATATTTATTTTAAAAACAGAAGCAACGAAGCAACCCTAACATAGGAAATGCATTACACACTCATTCCGGGCTTTAGAAAAAATGTGGCACTGTGAAGTTTTGTTAACTTGTTGTATGCAACTTAGTATGTGGGAATTTGTTCTATTAACTGTTTGTTTAATCAATTGAAAATAAATAATTGCGAAAGTGTACAGCACGTATCACTACATACTATAATACAAAGTCGCTTTAGTTGTCTGTCTGTCTTTAAGTATGCTTGTGCCATTAAAATTACGCAACGGATTTTGATGATTTTTTTATAAGTAGATTGAGGGATTCAAGAGAATGGTTTATGTACCTATAATTATAATTTAAGATATGCATAAAGTATTGCACCCGTGCGAAGTCAGGGCGTGTCGCTAGAATAGAATAGATATGATTTTACTCGTATATTATTGATATATTTTTGTATTATTATGTAAGTAAAATTTTACTATTATTCAGGCCCGGCCTGATTTATTTTGTGCGGCAATAGCATTAAAAACGTAAGTTGCCGTTAAAATTTTGTAGGAGTAATCCAGCGGTGTATTAGTACCATAATTTATATTTTTATTCTGTCTGTCAAATCCATTTCAACGCACAAAATACGTCTGTGATCTAATTTATTTGTAAAATTTGGGAATACAAGGAACATTTCAGAATCTGACTGATTTAAAATTTCGAGTTATGACTAGCTATTGAAACATCTTTATAATAAATAATTATTAAATGTTATTTATAATAAATAATAATTATTAAAAAGGTATTCTCTGCCTCCCTTCTATCCTGAGGTAGGGTGAGTCCCACATACCCCGTCCACTCCCCCCCAGGACGCGGAAGCCTAAATGCATTATCCCCGGCAAAAAAAAAGGGGAGTCACAGGTGCGTTGCTGGCCTTTAGCCGTAAGCTTTACTGTTGATTGAGTGTAACTGTTTACTGAAATTGAATTAAACGCTTCTCTCAATAATCTAGGTACTACAATAATCAGCTCTTCTACAACAACTTATCTCTTAAGAAACTTGTTATACGCCAGTTGGCTCGCGCCTGGCACGACAGGGCTGCGTCTGGCAAGCAAGTTAAATATGATCCTCTCGGGCGCCGCGGTTGGTTTTCCGCGTCGTGACTATAAAACAAAAGAAGACTGAGGTCTTTAGTTAATAGCGCAGCCAGATAACTGTGGTAAATTAGTGATACGTCAGTGTGCTTGAAAGGGAAAAATGATAGTATTTCAAGAAGTTGAACTCAGCTTACGGACATAAATGTCTTGTGTAACAAAGTACAACAATGTAACAGATTCATAAAGTTTTCCGATTTTTTTATTCTTTCTTCTGGTCAAATTGTTATAGTTTAAGAAAAGTAAGGCCAATTCGAAAATGACATGTCGATCACAAGGAGTTTATCCAAGAAGTTACATTTGATGGAAAGCGAAAAATCCACGTTGCTGTGACAACGGCGAAGTAACCAGCCGTTAAGCTAAAGTTAGCCGTAAGATGATCTTTCTGGCGTAGGGAAGCCATTTTGTCGAGTTACTTAAAAGAAAACTTAATAACATACACTTATTTACAACTATATACCTCTATAACAAACTTACTGTGCACAATATATTGCAAGCACATACAAGTATAAGTTGCGTAGGTACATACATAATAATCTGCAGAACTAAAGGCACTGCGGAGCGTCCTCTAGTTAACAGATAACGGCAGTGAATTGCCGGTATTGTAGCACAATAGCAGTTAATTTAATATTGTCCTATTTATGGCCGCTGGTGGAAACTCGGTGCATCCACAGTATGGGTTAGGGTGACTATGAGCTTTTAAATTATAGTAGGAACGGTCTTTTTTTGAAATTTCACTTTCTATTGAATGACGGGGACTGCGTGTGACCCGCAAATGCCCCTGAGACTCAAAGAAAAAATTTACAAAACCATCGAAAGACCTGTTGCCATATGGATCACAGTGTTGGGCAATGAAAGAGACCTACCTGGAGGTTGTCTGAAAAAGACTACGTGCTAGGATTATCTCTTGGCCTCGCCTTTTCCCGTTACGCGGGGTCGGCTTTCCTGGTGCTGAGGCGCCATTTTTTCCGCTGGTGCGCGTCGTCATCCGAAAGCCCCAACTGTCTCATGTCCTTGCGGACGTTCGTCATCCACGTAGTTGGGGGCCTTCCTCTCCCTCTCTCCTTCGTAGCCATGGAAAGGCACTTCTTCACGACATGGTCATCTGGTCTTCGCTGTATATGACCGTACCATCTCAGCCTGGCCTCCGTGATTTTTCCTGCAATTGGTGCGACTTTAAAGGTGTTTGAGCGGATTATTAACGCACAACTCATCCGCTACCTAGAGGATCACTCGCTGCTTCATGACCGTCAATATGGTTTTAGACCGAAACGGTCAACGGGTGATCTTCTAGCGTACGTATCGCACCTCTGGGGGGAGGCTATGGAAAAGCATGGTGAATCTATGGCAGTTAGCCTGGATATTGCCAAGGCTTTTGACCGTGTTTGGCACCGTTCGCTTCTCTCCAAGCTTCCGGCATACGGTCTGCCACCTCGCCTATGCGATTGGGTAGCCGGTTTTTTGGAGGGTCGTAGGATTCGTGTCCTTTGTGATGGATGCGCTTCCTGCTTCCTCCCAATAAATTCCGGAGTGCCGCAAGGTTCCGTACTGTCGCCGACTTTGTTTCTGCTGCATATCAATGACATGCTATCATTGGGTAGCATTCATTGCTATGCAGACGACAGCACTGTCCACGCACGTTATTTCGGAAGACCTGCGGCAAAGCAGACCGAAACCGAGATGAAGAGGAATCTTCTTGTCGCTGAACTCGACGGGGTCCTGGACCGCATTGCCGAATGGGGTGCCGGCAATCTCGTCGAGTTCAATGCCAAGAAAACACAGGTGTGTGTATTTTCTGCCAAGGTGTCTCCTTTTCAATCCTATCCCACTCTCCGGAGCATCTCCTTACCAATACAGGATAGTCTTAGCATCCTTGGCATCGATGTTCGTAGCAACCTAAATCAGCGGGATTATATCGAGAGCGTCATCAAAACAGCTTCCCGTAAACTCGGAATCCTAAACAGAGTGAGACGGTTCTTTACTCCGGCGCAGCTCTGTGTCTTATATAAGACGCAGGTTCGTCCGTGTGTGGAGTACTGCTCTCATCTCTGGGACGGTTCTGCTAAGTACCTGTTGGAGGCTCTTGATAGGTTGCAGCGACGTGCTATCCGTATTGTTGGGGATCAAGAGGTGACCAAAAACCTGGAACCTCTTCAGCTACGTAGAGACATTGCCAGTCTTAGTGTTCTCTATCGTCTTTACAATGGGGAATGCTCCGAAGAGTTATTCCAACTCGTTCCGCCCTCTCCTTTCCACTCCCGAACAACACGTGCTGGACAGCGTTGTCATCCGCATACCATCCAGACGATGGTGGCGCGCACCAAGAGGTTTAGTTCCTCGTTCCTGCCCCGTGCCATTAAGTCATGGAATGCCCTTCCAGCTCATGTGTTTCCTTCTTCTTACAATCCTGGGTTCTTTAGGCGGGGCGTGAAACGGCATCTCAGTGGGCCTTCAGGGTGAGGGCGACAGGCGCAATGGGCTCTATTGTGCCTGTTGACCTAACTTCTGGACCTCACGACCGCTTACCATCAGGTGGAGTGAGGTCATCCTGAAAGCTCTTCTTATAAAAAAAAAAAAAAAAAAAAAAGGTACTACGTGCTAGGATTATGACCACCTAAATTGTGTTTACATTTTTGGGTGAAAAAAAAAGGAATCTCCCTCTATCCACCTCATAATAAAGTTTCCTCAAAACACAATTCTTGGTCACAGCATGTGCTAGCGCGGCGCATAGCTCAGGTTTTATAAGATAACAATAAAGATGTTCTGAACTTTTAAGCGCGCAGTCGACTCGTCTATTGCCTCGATAGGTACCTAACGTATCGTTGCCTTTGTATGGTTTAGCTGTACTGGATGAAATCTTCGGGTATACCTTTAAAAAGGGTAGTACAAAAGTACCTAGTAAAAATATATTTTCAGGGTGATGTTTCTTTTCACATACTTTCATTTCTTTTCTTTATCAGCCTATCGCAGTTCACTGCTGGACATATGCCTATCCAGTTGTTCGCCACTTTTTTTTTTATACCACTAGGGTGGCAAACTAGCTTACGGCCCGCCTGATGTTAAGCGGTTACCGTAGCCTATGGACACCTGCAATACCAGGGGTAACACACATGCGTTGCCGACCCTTTAAAAACTTCTTCACAACCTTTTTGAAGGACCCCATACTGTAGCCTCTTAAGGTAAACATCTGTGTAATCGCCACGCTGAGCAGGCGGGTTGGCGATCGCAGGGCGTAGCTTCTCGCCCCGGTGACGCTGCTGCCCGTCATCGGTCTGTGGTATTTAGTTACGCCTTCAATTGTGATGGTTATACCGTCACCAGTCGGTAGCCAGCGCCTCGTTTGTTATTCGGCAGGATGTTCCACGGGTAGGTGAGGTTGGCTTGGAGCAAAAAGATGATATTCCGCTCCCTTGCATCCCAGATTCTGTTAGAAGAATTTTAATCCCAAACAACTATCTAACCACAACAAAATTCTAAACACAACGGAAGGTCACGTCTCGCTAACGTCTCGGGACAAACTTTGTCGAATGACCCCGCATTCCTGTAGCGAAATCGATATCCATTCCCGTATAGCCTTGGCAAGTGCCCTTAAGGGCTGGTGGCAAAGGATGTTTATCACCAGAGACATTTAGGAATTCATTCCTTCAAAGGTCACATTAACTTGACCGGCTCGTTACCAGGACGGAACAATTTAGGTAATCAACATTTGTGAATCATTGAGGTGTACCTAGGATGAATTTTTTTTGTTTTTTTTTTCTGTATGTGCGTTTTTTTTGTGTTATGGATACCGCAGCCAAATGACCTCTGGTTCGTGTTTCTGGCGGTGAGTAGGGCTTCCGGAGCTTGTGGGGGGTTAGGGTTGGCATGGCGGTGGCAACTGACAACTAACTGACTAGTTACTTGTACGTTGTCACAGCGACATGGGCTTCTCTTTCGCTTCCCATCAGGCGTAGGGAAGCTATTATCTCGAGCCACTATATAAAAAGGCCTCGTTTGAGGATACGGCTCCTCACACAGTGCGTTTTATTTTAGTTTTAGTACATGTTAGAATTTTTTCCTATTCTGTCTGTCTGTTAGCCACACACGCCACAGTCAATCCTACCTACAATCGAGCAGCAGATCTCACTCTGACGTCACAAAGATCTCTGTTCTCTGGCGGCGTAGCGAGCAGGAGTGACGTACAACTATCAATCATGCGATGCGTCTGCCGTTTGGTTCGTGACGTCACCGCTCATCAATCACCCCGTCCTGTAATCACGCACGTCTGTGTATGCACGTAGAGATACACTTGTGAATTTATTTGATATTATACACTAGTGTTATAGCGTTTCGGTTCTTCAATAGGAAGTAGATTTAGGTAGCCAAAAGCAAAAACATATACAGTGATAAGGTCAAGATTTTGACCTTTTTTTTACACCGTCACGACCACTCTGAGCACGAGGAGAGGTTCAGAGGGCATACGAGAGCGTTGTATGCCCCTCCGCGAGCCTGGGCCGGGGGCGGCGTAGAGCGGGCGCGTCTGCTGCAGCTCACGCTCTCTTTCCGCCACTCCTTCTGCCGAGATCACTGTCTCGCAGAATGCCGAGCATCGCTCGCCAGGTCTCCTCCAACGCCGGTCCATCTGCGCAAGAGTTGCAGCAGATCGAGGTCTGTGCGACAGTGACGAGGACGGAGCGCTCACTGGCCCCGGCAGATCAAGACTTTGACCTAGGTCAATGACCCTTTACCCGAGTTTTGAGTGTGGGTGCGCGATCTATTCATTGGGTGCATAACGTTATGGTAGATGGCAGCCACACCGTTGCACGAGGGTCCACCCTTGGAGCACTCTATTGCTCCGCGGAGCCGGGGATAGGGATATTTGCCCTCCCTTGGACCCAGGACTTCGGCCTAACGCTCCGCCTAGCCAGGGTAGGCAAGGATGCGGCCGTATGCTTCGGCGCTACCCGATTTGCAGGGACAAATTGATGCCCCACTAGCGGGACAGGGGATTTAATTGGTATGCACTCCCCATTTTAGGAGATATAAGTCCCCAATCTCCCAGGGGGAACTACAGTGCCCGGTTTGACACACATTAGAAGAGCAACGAAGCCAGGTCAGTGGCAGTTTCCGTTACTCTCTTTGGTTCAATGCTTCTGTACCATTTTATGCAAGGACAGCAAACACCGAACATCGATACGTAATTCCCACTATCCTCGCGAACACAAGTCGCAGATGCGAGCTATCAATCAGACACGTCACCTAACGCGCGTCGTCGCTCGCTCATCAATCACACGCCATGGTATGCAGACAGTAACACTTGGACTGTTGTTTATCAGCTGTTATAGGTCCCCACTGAAGGCTTAAAGCCTGTCCTAAAAGGCCTAGCTAAAGTACCCTTAATTTAGCAATAAGGCCTTGACCTAGGTCAGCACCCTTCGAGCATAGGGGTATTCGGGGAAGGTGTGTTTGTCCTCCACGGACCAGGATCTTGGCCGCTTGTTATCTGCGGCTGGCTTGGGCAATTGGGCATGCAGACGTCGCATGCTTCGGCGCTACCCAAGTCCCTATAGTTACTGTCCACTGCGATAGTGGACGACCTACAGTATCTCGGTAAGCACACATCAGAAGAGCAAGCGAAGCCTGGTCCGAACAGTTTTTACTAGTATCAGGTTTAAAGCTTCCATATATACTCTTTTATGCGACGACAGCAACACCGAACATCGATACGTAATTCCCACTATCCTCGCGAACACAAGTCGCAGATGCGAGCTATCAATCAGACACGTCACCTAACGCCCGTCGTCGCTCGCTCATCTATCACACGCGACGTCTGCAGACAGACAAACAAACAAATACACTTGGATTGTATGTTTTATCAGCTGTGTACCCAACAATGACCTAAGGATAAATGAATAACCATGAAAGGTCATGCTCATACTAGACTAGAACATAAAGGGGTTTTTAGGGTTCCGAATAAAATATTTGATATGTATTACTATGCAAACTACCAACGTAAATTTGGTTTGAATGAGATCTAGACAGTAGTTTTGTTTTTAAACGCGGAACCCTATGTGCGCGATCCGAGTCGCACTTTGACCGTTTTTATACGTCGGATTTACGCATACACCATGCCTCTGGGTTCTAGACCCTTTTTATTTCACCGTCAAGCCACTTCCAAGGGAGGTAATGGAGTGTAACCCACTAAATCCCTCTAAACGCCGGTGAGCAGCACGTTGCAGAGACAGGGGTAACGCCGAAGCATACAGTCGCATCCCTAAAGGCCCTGGCCAGCCGCAGAATGACAAGCGCCCGGCACTCCTGGGCCGGTGTGCCGGGCGCTCTCCGGGTGCACTCCGGGCGGACCTCGTGCTACGGATGTGGCTGCATCGTCGTTTTAACACTGATAAGTACAATCTTACGTTGAAATTACAAATAGACACTTTTATTACCTAATTGGTTTTGGTTGACAGGTTCGGTGCTCATTTGGAGTGACCTCTACGTTACTTATTAATTGTTGCCTCTACCCTCTGAGCCAAGGGTCGTGTCGTCGGTTCGATTCCCGCACAGTACAAACATTTTGTTCATGAGCATGTCTGTTTGTATTGGTTTGGGTGTTTTCTATGTATAGATATGTATTTATTTTACAAAAAAAAATTATCTAAGTAAGTTTATCAGTTGTCTAGTACCCTAGTACAAGCTTCGGCTTAGTTTGGGGCCAGGTGGCGCTGTGTGGCCCAGCGTGGCATGTCTTGGGTTATTTATTTATTATTATTTATTTAGAATACAGACTATCCTTGCAAATAAATAATAGACCAAAACTATCATCAATGGGGCCGTCTGTTACGCGATCATTAATCACGGGGACGAAAGCGAAGACGTTTGAACATAGACAAACAAGTACTAGATACTGATCCTATAACTTGTTGATAAGTCCTTGATAGCTATCTGACAGATGACATTCATGAAACACCCGGCTAAAAATCTATTTATCTATCTTTTATAGACCTTACCGGCAGTCAAATGACCTCTGGGTCGTGCTTCTGCCGGTGAGTCGGGTTTCCGGAGCTCGTGAAGGGTTAGAGTTGGGCCGACATGGCGGTGGCAACTGACTTAGAGTGAAAATCCTTCCCCAGACGTGCGCTTAATTCGAGCGAAGATTCGCTATGTCCTACCTCACTTACTAAAACAAATTATACGAGTATGATAAAGGAAAGCGATGAAGTAGATCGAGCAAGCGTCGAATTTCAATTATGGACTTCCCAACGAATCTGATAGTTATCTGTAAAAACACGAGATTAACTTAGTAATTTGCGTGACATCAATTAGGAGACCCCGACTATCACATATAATTGAACGGAAAAAACACCTACCCTAATCCCGTAATTAATTAGCCCCATCAGATTTACTACGGGGACATAAACCTCTGCGGTTGCCATGAAACTGAAAGAAAGATAGTGGTACAGTCAGCATATACAGGGTTGTATGAATGTTACCAATAACAACATTTTTTTTTTTATAGTGACTCGACATAATGGCTTCCCTGACGCGCTGATGTGAAAGCGAAGAGAAGCCCAAGTCGCTGTGACAACGGGCAAGTAACTGTCATTTACCTGTCGTTGCCACCGCCATGCCGGCCAACCCTAACCCCCCACGAGCTCCGGAAACCCTACTCACCGGCAGAACACTACCCAGAGGTCAATTTGACTGCGGTATTCTATAGGGTGGAGGTCCTTCCCGGACGGGCGGCTCAATTCGAGCGAAGGTTCCATACTGGTTGTAGTGCCCAAATGTAACAATTTTGTTTTGTAAGAAAGCAATATTGAATTCAAAATTCTGCCTAATAACAGCGAGGCACTGGCTGGAATCCATGGTGGCGAGCAGCAGCGTCATCGGTGCGAGAAGCTACGCCCTGCCATCGCAACCCGCCTGCCCTGCGTTGGAATTATGGGTATATCCTCCAGATGTTTGCCCTATGTCCCAGCAGTGGACTGTAATAGGATGACGATGATTTTTTTTTAAATTAAAAGGGCTGGTCTAACCATGCCTACACTACAAATATAGTTCCGGATACAGCCATCAATGATTCCATTATCCCTACCTAAAGAGCACTCGTAACAAATTGATCAAACAGTCCCGCGATTTCCCTAATTGATCGGTTCTCAGATTTACTCTCGGCCATAAACCGAGACCCGCCACTCCCGACTTAACAGCACAAATAAAAATTATGTTCCGCGCATGTGAATCGCACCATAATCGTAATGTGGGCTTCATAAATATTCTTTCCGTGCGCTTGTCATCTCCAAAGGGTTCTTGTGAGAGATGGAATGTGCGTAATAGAGGCCACGGATAAATCCATACCATTATCTGAACTCAACTTTTTCCTTGTAGTACAATACCAAATGATGACTGACTGGAAATGTCTCGAATAAGTTTAGACCAGAAAAAGTCCAGGACACATCCATTTCTTTTTTTTTTGTTTGCACCGGGGGAAAATGCATTTACGCATACCTACTCGGGGACGCAGCAGGTTATGTGGGACTCACTCCGCCTCTAGATGGTAGCGAGACGGAGAATACCCACTAAAAAAAAAACCCCGGTCGTCACCGCCAATGCGCCTTGGGCGATGGTGACGTGGGATCTTGGTACACACGCCCCCACCACCAGCGCCCCCCCCACTTGGGGCAGCCTAGGGCTCTGCAGAAGCCGTCGCCCTTCTCCAAGGACGGATCTGTGCTCAAGCAATAGGATGTCCCCACACCCCTCGCTAGACCCGTCGGGCGTGCACTCGCCACCGCTAGGACATATCCATTTCTGATTAATCCTCCATATGATAGATCAACCACAAATCATCAGAAACTTTAGAACAAAAAAATTAAGAATAGCTGGATTATTTTGCAGGCCTTGATTACGACATTACAAATGATATGTCAAAAGTCCTCATCGATCCCGCTTGTGTTTTTAGTAGAGGTCAAATGTCACAAGTTTGAGCTCGCTTCGCGTATATCTCTGAAACAATGAGAGACCGAAAAAATATTCAAACAAAGATTGTTGATCGTAAAATATGACTCAAAAACGCAAATTTGTGACCTTTGACCTCGTATAAAAAACACAGCGGGATCGATGGGGACTTTTGACATAATCATTTTTGTAATGACGTATCCTAGCCTGCACAAATCTAACTAGTCAGTTACCTATCAGTTGCCTCCGCTGCCGGCCCAACCCTAACCCACCACGAGCTCTCGGAAAACCCCGCAACGTCACCAGCAGAATGGTTATATGTACATAAATATATTAGTATCTAATAATAAATATTAACAGTATAAGATCGTAATCCTTCAAATACCATTAATGACTACGTTTACTAAGAAGGCATAGTGAAAAAGTACAAATAAACACTAATCGCCATGTAACTGATGCTATATCCGAAAATTGGCGTCTATAATTATTCACCAAAGTAATACCCGCTCTTGCACAGGGTGTAAATCCTGCCCATTTAATTCAAAGTCCTTAGATATACTTGGTTTAGGGAAAAAGAATGAGGATATGGATTGATAATCACAAGTATTGTGTAAGTAGGTAAAGAGTGTTATGAATTTTTGGTCGGACATTTTGTGCTAGTTAGTGTGTGATAGAAAAACTAGGGATTCGAAATAATAATTAAAAAGTGACGAGGCTAAAGCTTGATTATCGTATCATGGTGTTCAATTAGAATCAGAAAGCGCTGACCTAAAATCGAATTGGAAACCATCGGCTGTATTTATAACACACATGATCATATATCACACATCAGCCCCTAGTAGTCGTTCCGCAATAGGGACTCTATGCATGACTTTTTTGTATGGATTTATAGAGATCTTTGTCCTTCCGATCCATAAATATCGAAGAATTTTTAAACTATCTTTCTATTAAGCGAGTTATAAGCGTTATAGTTATGATTAGACAGAGAGATCCGATGCGGTAGTTGACGGTCACGTACCGTGTGAGCGCCGTACTACTCCATAGAAAAATCTGTTTTCGCGAGAGAGAGACGGATATATTCACTTTTCAATGACAGTATCGCGGCCCATTTTTCACCCAATATATGATTTTGGTGTTCACTGTTCGTAGTTGATTTTGATCTATGTTACGATAATTTAGATAATACCCGAATCTAGTTTTCTGCATATCCAATGTTTACATCTGGGCTCGATCCTGGGCTCGGGCAATCAGCACTTGTCAGCCTCATTGCGGCGTATAAGGGCGATCTAACATCCGTTTGCCGAGTTGCGGCTATCCACTTCAGAACAAATTAATAAGGTTAGTATATGGCCCATGACAAATATAGACGAAGAGAGAGTTTTGTAAAGGATACGATAGGGATTATATCAAAATTCTTAGGAAGTTGCAAGCTACATAATTGTTTGGCCATGGAAATATATTGCAAAAGATTTTTTGTAGCTTTCCAATCATAGAGAACGTAACATGATACGCGGCATCTAAACATTTTCTACACCGGGATACTGTCCACTCGTCCTATAAAGCTACCGTCTAGGCCACATCAATCAATTTCCTCCGCCCGGTCTATGAAAATGTAATATCTGAACAAAACTAGCACATAAAAAGGGTATGGGTGATTCTAATCAATAAACTGACCGCTGTATCGATCATAGGAGGACTTCAACAAACACGTTTATAATAACACCCAGGATACACACGCCTACAAGGAAAATTTGATGTCCATCGTTTATAGGAGAGTGGATTAGATTTATTTATTATGGTCCCGTGCTTCATCTAGCAACACGAGTGTTAAATTATGTTATTGCTCACTGATTCGGAGGAAATAAGGAGCTTATATTTTCGCCTCGAGCCAGGCTCGGTGGCTCATTGGTAGTGACCCCTGCTTCTGACAAGGGACGTGGGATCGATTCCCCTCCCGGGACAAGCATTCGTTTGATGAATACATGTGTTTGTTCCGTGTCTGGGTGGTTTATATTTGTATTTAAGTATTTATTTGTGTACCTTCGTTGTTCTGATACCCATAACACAAGTGCTTAAGCTACTATACTTGAGATTGGACAATGTCTGTGATGTTGTCTGATATTTATTTATTTATTTATTCGCAGTTTTTTATGATTGAGAGGGACGGGCATGGGCTGAGGCTGATTGAGTACCAATATCCAAACAGCTTATCGTCATTTAGGGTTAACAGGATGTTTATAATCACCAAGTGACTAACTGCAGGTTGTAATTGAAACTGACAGGCTCTGGTGGCCATTGGTAGTGACCTCTGCCCTCTGAGCCAACGGTGTGGGTCGATTCCCGCCCCAGTACAAACATTTGTGTCATGACATGTCTGTTGTATAGGTTCTGGGTTTTTCTATGTTTAATATGTATTTATTACTAAAAAAAGTAGTTATCTAAGTAAGTTTATCAGTTGTCTAGGACCCATAGTACAAGCTCGGCTTAGTTTGGGGCTAGGTGGCGCTGTGTGGCCCAGCGTGGCATGACTTGGTTATTTATATAATTGACTAGAAACAGATCCTTTTGATGCCTAACTACTAATAATAGCTGTTAGCCAACCTCACTACTTCTGTACATACAAAGCTAACATCCTTTTCATAATTAAGAGAGATCGGGCATACAATCTTCACTAGAAGTGATCTGCCCGTCCCGGGGAAGGACTTCAACCCTATAGAATACCGGCAGCCAAATGACCCTCGGTTCATGTTTTCTGTCGTGAAGTAGGTTTCCGGAGCTCATGGCGGGTTAGGGTTGGGCCGGCATGGGCAGGGTCACGGGTACTGACCAGTACTTGCCTGTTGTCCATCTGGCGTAGGGAACGCAATTATGTCTAAGCTACTGTAAAAGAAATATTTCGTGTAAAGTTTTTTTGAGACCAGATTGGCCCTCGGTCCTCACACACACATCCAATTACAGTAACAATTGGCGATTAAAAAGAGTAACTACGAGTTTCTTGCCGTTTCTTCTCGGTAGAAATCTAGTTTCTGACACGGCGGTAGACTTCTTTAAATTGCTTTTATACACATTTTGACATTACTTTTTAACAATTTTTAACATTATTTTGTACTTGACGATTCATAAGTGCTTATTTTATGTCTATGTGAATAAAGGTAGTTTTGAATTTGATTTCAATATTGAGTCTGTAGATATAACAGTTACGATGTCAGAGCGTTACATAAAACCCCGTCTCGTTATACCGATCACTGGAAGATAAAGCAAAAGCGACCACCGCCAGTCCGCTGGATTTTCCCTCATCAATCATGGCTATTGGTAATTACATGACTCTACGAGTTTACTTGTTCTCTGGAATTAAAAAGTAACGATCATTTCTTCGGTGTAGTCCCTTGAACTTTTATTTGTTTAATGATGTCTATATTATGTAACGTGCTGTGCTCGCGACTTCGTCGCGTGGATAGTTATTTTTTCCCCCGTTTTTTTTTTTACATTTCCTTGTTTTCTTCGCTCCTAATAGTTGCAACGTAGTGTTAATTATAAATGGTCCTCCTCGATAAATGGACTATTCAACACAAAAAGAATTTTTCAATTCGGACCAGTAGTTCTCGAGAGTAGCGCGTTCAAACAGAACAACAACTCTTCAGCTTATAAAATTAGTTAGATGTTAAGTTTTCATAGACTTGTGAAGTGTTCAAGAATGAACACTTTAGATGAGGGGACAATGAGGGGT